>OZ005648.1:38533297-38581107 GCA_963930645.1 Salticus scenicus | reverse complement strand
GGACAAAGCAAAAGATTTGTGGTGCATTACGGTGTACGAGAAGTACATTTTAAAGTATATTGCAATATATTTATATTGCCACAATATATCGAAATTAATACATATTTGTTATTAAGATACACAAAATCCTTTCTCCAATAGAATGAGATATGATTAGCGTAACTGATTGGTTTGCACGGCCCAGTTTTCAAACAAATTAAGGATGGACACAGCTGTTCAGATACACTAAGGGATATAAAAGGAAATTGCTCAATGTAAACTTTCAATGTTATACAGGGATTTTTGTTAGTGCATTACACATTATTTCTTAATGTGTATGCAAATTTTAGACAATATAAAGCACTATAGAAAAATAAACGTTTTAATGCTATCTATTCAGAAATAAAACTATAAAGAAGTTTATGAGAGATTCCTTTATTCGTAGTTAAAAACAATATATTGTTTTCTCTATATATTAAAAAAAAGTTACTGTCACTGGCGTCAATTTTTTTTTGTCTACGCCAGCATCTTCTAGCGGAGGGTAGGGTCCTTCGTGTCATGAGAGGTATCAATGTGTTCCGCATACTCCAAGGAAGACATTTCAGCTGCTTAGAAATTTCTATCATTTTAATTAAAAAGTTATCAACTAAAAACGACAAATTTATGAAGGTACTCTATTTGCCATTTTGAAAAAAGTTTCTCCCAGTGATGTTGTTCTTCGGTCATGAAGTCATTATACACGGGAAAATTACAACATGATCCATGGTTGTATGTATGTAGGTAGGTAAGTAGGCAGGTAGGTTGGATTTAACGTCGCACCAGTACTGCGCTATGGGTAATTAGCGACGGTCTGGGACGCACCCCTAGAGATGTTCCGGAGACATGTCATCCCAATTTTGACCCTTCACGGGATGATCCTCCCCGCTTTGGTGATCCCCAGAAGTATAGTATGGATGGGAACATGGAGGACTTTGCGACCACGACAGATTTTATGTGCACCAGCCACCATTACTGTACACTACGGTATTTGGCCGGCTCAAGTATCGAATCGGCAATCTTCCAATTCCGTGCTCGGCGCTTCACCGACTAGGGTACCGCGGTCCGAAACCATAGATGTAAAAAAGAAAGAAAATAAATATCAACTTTTTTTCTCTACTTTTAGAAAATTAATTTTCTTACACGGGAAAATTAAAATATGATCCCTGGTTGTAGGTAGGTAGATAATTAGGTAGGTTGTGTTTGACGTCGCACCATTACTGCGCTATGGATAATTGGCTACGGTCTGGGACGCACCCCTACGGATGATCCGGAGACCTGCCACCACAGTTTTGGTCCTACACGAATGGGATGGCTCTCCCGCTTCGGTGGCCCCCAGAGGTATAATTTTGATGGGAACATGGAGAAAAAAAATGCAATATTCATTTAAAAATAATTAATAGAAATTATATGTCTAGATTATCATATTAAAAAAAAAAAAAAATAGAGCTGAAAAGTTGAAAATATAATGTTTTTCACAAGTTTTGCTCGTTTTATCTTTTAATAATAATAATAAAAAAATCCAAACAAATAATCGCCAGGAACGCCATAACTGCCAAAAAATTTTCCTTTCAATTAGCCCTAACAACGCATTTGTCCAAAGTATATCCTTAAGATGTATCGTGGATGTCTTTTCACCTATAGGATATCCCGAGGATGTCATGTGGTGAAGATATGTTGTTAAAGAGCTGACTCATCTTTCACTTTCTTATATTCCCGTAATAAGCAATACTTCGTCCAATGTAATAATATGTCTATGGATAAAAGTTAATACGTTATTAAACATTAGTTTCCACCCTTCCCCCCCCCCCCACCACCAAAAAAAGTACTTTTGCTAATTTTAAAGTAATATTAATTTATCAGAAAGAACTGTGTTTTTTAAATGACTTAGGCACAGCTTTAGCACAGTACCCTCTTGCTGACATTTAAATTTTTGTTCCATTTTGGCGATGAATTAAAATGGCTATCGCAGTTACGTTAGAAAAGACCTTGGCGAGAAACATTCGAGCAACTTTGGTGCCAAATTTCAAATTTCACCAAGTAGGGCAATTAACGCTATTCCAAAACTAGTTGGCATAGGTGGACTCTGCTCAGTTCCCCATCCTATTTATGTTCTCATAAATTTCTAGTGCGAGACATATTATAATCATGTTAAAAGAAATGAATTTGACCAAAGCTTGATACAGTGACAGAATGAAATCCCCGCCTAATAGGCTATCCACCGTTCACTTCGATATATTTATCTTATTCTAATCTATTAATTTATTTTATCAGGGTCAATTCCGTTGTTTAGTTTTCATGCTACTATTTCCAATGCAATAATCTTCAAAATTCATATTTGTATGAAAAATTTACAATTTCGCTATGCTTATAAAATCGTAAATTACGAATAATTTACGAAATTTTCCTATTGGAATATTTGTATTCAATCATGTTCAAACAAATATCATAAATGTAATTTTGAAGTTATCTAATGTATTTATGATCCTTAAAATGGAAGTTTATGCTCAATTTTGCCTTATTCTGACATGTTAAGTAAATCGTAAATTCCAAATAACTTACGAATTTTTTAAATTGGAAAAATCATAGTATATGATATTCATGCCAGTATCCTAAATAATATTTCGAAAGTGGTTTGACATCTTTGCAATGAAAATATCCCTCAAGATTGACGTTTATGTGAAATTTAGCTCTACTCTGCCATGTTAAGAAATTCGTAAATTTTCAATAACTTACGAAATTTTTATACTGGAAAATTCTTAGTCATTAATATTCATGCCAGTGTCCTAAATAATATTTCAAAAGTAGTCTGACATCTTTACGATGAAAATATCTCTCAAAATTGACGTTTATGTGAAATTTTGCCCTATACTGCCATGTTAAGAAATTCGTAAATTTCCATTAACTTGCGAAATTTTCAAAGTAGCATATTTATAGTTGCTGATGTTCATTCCGGCATCAAAACTGATATTTTAAAACTGGTCTGACATTTTTACAGTAAAAAGTTTCCATTTAGTGCACGTTTAAGTGAATTTTTGTCCTATTCTCCCATGTTAAGAAAATCGTAAATTTCTAATAACTTACGAAGTTTTTAAACTCGAATGTTGCAAATGAATAGGGTTCTTGCCAGTGTCGAAAGTAATATTTTAAAACTGATTAGACCTCTCTGCGACAATTTGTTCTTGAGATATCGTGTACACTGACTAACAAACAAACGGACTAACGGACTAACACACTAACAAACACCCTACAGACAGACACCATACAAATTTTGTCATTTTCGGATTCCTCATACCTGAAAACGCGTAAAAAAGTCAAAAAACCGAGGTCGAAAATTTTCACGATTACTTAAGTTCCCCATACCTATAGTATGATGAGGAAGTAATATAATTATTTTCTCTATTTTATAACACACTAGCAGGCTTCGCCCGCTTCGCTGGACCCTATTTTTAAATGAATCACTCTAATTCCTGAATTCTCAATTTTTGTTTTTTTGCCCCCACCACTCCCCCCCCCCTTCCCAATAATTTTAAACATTCGAAAATATCCGCAATCGATTTGTAAGTATCGAAAACCTCTATGTACCAATTTTGAATGATCTAACTCTATTTTATTTTTTTTGCCCCTCCGCCCCCCCTCCCGTCTCTCCTAATAACGTTACACTTTCGAAAATATCCCCATTCAACTTGCAGGCCTCTAAAACCAATCTGTACCAATTTTGAACGGCCTAACTGCATTTCTATTTGTTTTTGCCCATAGCCCCCCTCCTAATAATTTTACAAATTCAAAAATATCCGCATTCGATTTTAAGTATCGAAAACCATTTGTGTACCAATTTTGAACGATCTAACTCTATTTTTATTTTTTTGCCCCCTTCCATCCCCTCCCCCCTTCTCGCCCCTCCTAATAACTTTTCACTCTCGGAAATATCCCCATTCGACTTGCAGGCCTTTAAAAACAATCTGTACCAATTTTGAATGCCTTAACTGTATTTCTATTTGTTTTTGCCCACAGCCCCCCTCCCCTTACCTCTCCACCCCCTTCCCGCACCTCCTAATAATTTTACAAATTCGAAAATATCCACAATCGATTTGTAAGTATCGAAAACATCTATATACCAAATTTGAACGATCTATCTCTATTTTTATTTTTTTAGCCCCCCCCCCTCTCCCCTCCTAATAACTTTACACTTTCGAAAATATCCCCAGGCTATCTTATCCCAGGCTATCTATCTTTATCAAAATATCTTGCAGGCTATTGAAACCTATCTGTACCAATTTTGAAAGGCCTAACTGTATTTCTAATTGTTTTTGCCCCTGCTGCCCCACCTGGGGGCTTAATTTTTAAAATTCCAGAAATTGGTTTTTAGATATTTGTATTAGCTATATTTTATAGCAAAAATTTCACGTTTTTCTGTTTTTTTTTTTTTTTGTTTGTTTGAGATATATAGGATTATGCGAAATCGCGTTTTACGCATGTGAAATCCCGTTTTGCCCCCCGCCCCCCTTTGGGACCGAATTTCGAAAATTCCAGAAATTGGTTTTTAGACATTTATATTAGCTATATTTTAAAGCAAAAATTTTACGGATATCTGTTTTTTTGTTTGAGATATGAAGGATTTTAATTCACGTTTTGCCCCCCCCCCCCCCCTTGATTCTTTCAAATTTTTTTTTTCTAAACCATCCCTGACCTATAAGGAAAAAAACAAAAAAAGAATGATCGAAATCGGTCAAGCCGTTTACGATTTTATAAAGGACATACAGACAAACATTCATTTATATATATATATATATATATAGTTATATATTAAATCATTCCCTGTTATCAATATCAGATTCAAATACAGCCATAGATTCAGCATTTGACGAAAATTTAATGCAGAAAAAAATAATATATTTTTGATGCAGTTGAATATTGAAAAAAAGGTACAGCTTTAGTATAAAACTCTATTTGCGTCTTTTCTTTTACTAGATATTGTACCCGTTTTTCGGAAAGTAAATGGCAATAGAAATGATATTTTTTGAGCGTTGAGAAAATTTATGTTCAAATCTGTGCAAAAACAATTATGTAAATTAAAAGATTATACATACATATATATATATATTAGTGAAAATTTACAAATTGTACTTATTAACTTATAATAACCTATTCTCTATCTTCATCAGCATGGTAAGCTTCAACTAAGATATAGGGTAAATGCACCAGTGATTGACACTTTTAGAGCAATCTCTGATGTTTTTAATGTTCTAGTCATCAGAAAATATTTTTAGAAATCTTAAGTTAGTACATAGGGTATGAAAGACATCCAGAACCACATATATGTTAAAATATATACATTTGATAACAAATTTTATTTTTTATTTATTTTTTATTTTTTTAAAATGAATTTTTATTTGACACCCACTCAATGTTCCAGTAATTGACACTGCCAGTTTTTCATTTCATCAGTCATTGGCCCCCTATGTTCCAGCGTTTGACACTGCTAGTTATTCATTTTACCAGTTATTAGCACCCTATGCTCCAGTGTTTGACATAAAATGTTAAAATTCTTATATGTAAAATATATGATTTTACTATTTTTCTTATTTATAAATTATTTCGGGATAGATGTCAATTACTGGAGCATGCCAATCACTGGAGCACCTACCCTACATATATATTTTAATAACATACTGTGAATAATAATTAATTTCCCGTGCGAAGAACGGGCACAACAGCTAGTTAATTTATAAGCGTAACCTTGAAAATTTCTGTAAAGAAGTTAGTACACAAAAAAAAGGGGGAGGGGTTGGGGTTGGCATCGGAATTTTTTTTTTTAAGTGATTCAATGTCTGTGACGTATGTATTAAGTCAAGATGTAAACTGCACTTCAAATTATCAGATGACTTAAATTAACCGCGGCTGATTGACGAAAAATTTTAAGTATATACGATTCAATACTGTAGAGGTTTCAAATAACGTAGAAGTACAAGAATTGATATCATATTAAAAGATACTAACAACCTGTTACGCACACTATGGATACCCGTACATATTTTGGAATTTTATCTCAAAATTACGGAGATGCTAGAATAAGATTACTGAGAAACGCATTGGAAATATTTGATTTAACTTTACGCCAAAAATAGACACCATAAAAAAGGGAATAGTTATTTTTATGCTTCGACATTTTTTTCAGTCGTAAAGAATCATATATAGAGCAGGCCTGTTCAAGCCAAAGATTTTGCGGGCCGCTTTGAAAATTTCGCCGTATTTTATTGGGGCGGGCTACATTATATATATATATATATATATATATATATATATATATATATATACTGTTTTATTGGTCTTGTCCTTGTTCAGGTGTACAGAGCACTAGAATCCGTAATTTTCGGCTACATGCTTACAGATTAACAGTAATACACCAGAATACACCAAACAAAAAGATACAATAATATATCCCATTTAGGACCCAAAATCATCCTAAAATTAGAAACATGTTATTCCCCAAAAAGTTTTCTTTTGCTCGGAAAAAAACTAAAAATATCTATTTTTAAAAAGATATTCCGTTAATCTGAGTTCAAACTCTAAAATTTTATTCATTCATTCACAACTTAACCAATATTCAACTCACTGATTAGCAAGGACTATGTGTATTTAGAAATTCGGCATTGACTGCGAACTAAAAGTTTATAATTAACATTTAATGTACACATATCGATTTTTTTTTCTTTTTTTTTAATAAAAATTGTGGTTTTTAACTTATCACTTGCATTATCTTTATCGTTCGAGATGTCACATAATAAAAGATAAGTTTCATTTTTATATTCATTGTTATCTTGTTTACTTCAAAATAAGTTTCTAGTGACCCGGCCTTTATCGTTAGATTTTGACAGGGGTCTAAAATCTCTATTGATATATAACTGCAATAGATGTGGGTTGACAATTAACAAAGAGTTCATATTTACCTTGATTAATGTTTATTCGCAGTATCATACAAGGCAATGTTGCAGCTCAAAAGATAAGAATTTAATGGAAAATTTTTTTGTGCCGACAAAGAAAAAACAAATCCCATGTGTATATTTATTTAAAAGTACAGGGTGATTACAATTAAAGTTACGATTTCAAAACGCTATAATTTTAAAACTACCCATCAGAGTTTTTATATTTTATCTGAGCAATCGTGAGGCAATGAAATTTTGTTTGGCAAAAGGAAAAAAAAAAAAAAGTTCCAAAATGTGCCGTTAATTATCCGTTAAGTGTTTGTTTCATTGAAGCTCCTCTTTTTCTCTTTTCACTATGACTGTTTCAGCTGTAAACACGTATTCCTGCCTTTTTGTTAAAATTTGTAGCAAACCGTTGAAGTCTATTGTTTCCTGCTATGCCACTGTGTTGCTAACAACATTCCTGTGTTTAATGAGTTCATTTAGGTGTTTCTTCTGACATTAACCCTGACAGCGCCATCTACAGGAACATGTTGGAACTACTTTTTTCCTCCCCAAAACAAAATTTCATTGACTCACGATTGCTCTGGTAAAATACCAAATCGCTCTGATGGGTAGTTTTAAAATTATAGCGTTTTGGAAACGTAACTTTAATTATAATCACCCTGTACTTGATTAAAAAAAAAAAAAAAATCTTTAAACTCAAAATGATACTCAGCAGTTGTAAGGTAAGTCCATTAGTTCTTTTTTATAACGCATTATTTCAGAGCATGGGTCGTCAAGCCTTTTTAACAATTTTCAACAAAGTTGAAAAATGTTTTTGACTTCGGTTTCTCTGTCTGCCCATCTGTCTGTTTATCTGCTCGCCTGTACAAGCTCCAATTTCCATAAATAGTTTCAGCATTTCTAAATACTGGTATATATTGTTCAGGTCAAAAATACTACGTTCCCTGTTAATAACTGTAAACAGCATGACTGGATTGTTTACAGGAACACACAAAAGAAGTTCAACGCAATGTGTTCTATCAGAGATATTTTCTCTAAGGCACATTTTAATATGCTTTGTTCTGAAGAAAACATAATGGAATTGACATTTATTATTCATATGCTTAAATATATGTTTTCTCTAGGAATAATAAATAAAGAAAGATGCAAAATTGGAATGTTATGAAGAGTGAGCACGATATCGTGACCTGACAGTTTTTTACAGTAATACCAGAAGTCTTAGATTTTTGTAAATAATTTTCAGTTATCTAATAACGTAAGAAGAGGTTGTTCACCCTTCAATGGTTAGTTAACTTTCCGTTTCAATTTGTACACCGTGTATATTAGATGCATTAAACACAATGCACAATAGGAGAAAAAAAAAAAAAATTTGAGTATATTAGTTACGGTTATTTTTATTATTATTTTATTAATGTGAGCGAGGTCTAATAAGCTAACCAAATAAAAGCATTAAAACAGCATTACGTTTAGTGAAACCTTTCTAAGAGTCCATCTCTACTGGAGGACTATCTCCCTTTAGGACCATTTTTCCTGGTCCCAAATTTTCTCCATAAAACTGCATACTACAGTGGTGGACATAATTATAAGACACCTATCTAATTTGACAAATAGTGAAAGAAAAGATTCAGAGCTTATAAATGTTTTATAAAATACGTCAAAAACATAAATTTATTCTGTTATCATCTATAATTATTTCATAACAATGATATTTTCCTACAATTTAATGAAAAAAACTTAAAAACATAATGGACAAAATTATAAGACACCAACCGTTTTTTTCCAAATACAGTGGTCAACATAATTAGCAGACACTAATGGTCTAAAAGAAAATCCTCTAACATGGTTATTCAATATGTGGTGGAGCCGCCATTGATTTTATATCATGAAAGATGCGATTCGGCATCGAATCCATCAATTCTAACAAAATATCACAAGACAGTTCTTCTCAAGCGCATTTTATAGCATTCTTTAGGTCTTCGACACATATAAACTGCCTCCGATTTCGGTAAACTGCACCAGCTAAGATCCTCCACATGTTTTCGATGGGATTTAAGTCTGGGGAGCGAGAAGGCCACGGGAGAACATTGATACTTTCCTCTGAAAACCACTTTTTTGTCTCGTGTGATGCATGAATCGACGCGTTATCGTGCTGGAAAGTGTAGTTTTCGCCCAAAAAAAGTTCACCGTATATGGCTAGTTGATCTTTAAGAAGATTCTTATACTTTTCGGAATTCATTCTTGAATGCACAAAAACAATATCCGTTTTCCCTTGAGCCGAAAAACCAGCCCAAACATTACTGAGCCTGCACCCATTTGGCGGCTCATTAGTACATGAGGAGACTTCCGTAAATCATGCCAATAATATTGAAACCCGTCATGACCATCCAGGTTAAACTTTTTTTAATCAGAAAATAACTTAGAGTACCATTTGGAGGTCCAGGCCATAGTTTGTTTAGCGAAGTTTATACGCACCATTTTGTTCCGGCTTAGAAGCGGTGGTTTTTTCTTCAATTTTTTATATTTCCCATAGGAAGCATTATGCAGCACCCTGCGAATGATTCTCCTTGAACAATTCAGTTTCAAAGCATTTTTAATGCCTGTAGTGGTCATCTTATTCTGTGCAGTGAGCGAAAGCACATGACGTCTGTCTCTCGAGGACAAGCAAGGAGTACGTCCAGATCTTTTAATCACCGATCCATTAATTCCTCTTTTCAAAACATTTCTAATTGCACATCTAGAGCATTTAATAACTTTTGAAATATTATTAATTGAAGCACCAGTTCCATTTAATCTCCAAATTTCGCGAATTTCACTTTCTTTTAATTCTGTACCTCGTGGCATGTTTGTAAATGCCTGAAGTCGGTTATCGTCTGCTTGAGTTAACTGCTGACGTCGTAACAGCGTGCAGAAAATTTGCATATTGTACATTATTTTCGAAAAAAAGCAGGTGTTTTAATTAAAATGTTAGGGTGTCTTACAATTTTGTCCATGGTATTTTTTATTTTTTTTATTACACTCTATAAAAATATCATTTCTGTAAAACAATTACGTGTGATAACAGAACAAATTTACGTTTTTGACATATTTGATAAAACATTTTTAAGCTCTGAATCTTTTCTTTCACTGTTTGTCAAATTAGATAGGTGTCTTATAATCATGTCCACCACTGTAATTTACGTCCATTGGAGGGCAACGTAAAACTGTATAGGAGGTCACATTTTTCGAGAGACAATGCTTTCTTTTCCTTTTGATTTGAACTGATCACTGTCCATCCGGTAACTCAAGTTAATCTCCACGTGTGTTGTAATAATAATATGCGTGGACAGAAAAGAAGTCTCAGAAAAAAGAATTTCTACTTAACTATCAAATTTAAATGCAATAACTTCTACATTTAAATTTAAATGGGAAAAAATAATTATATTAAACCTAACTGACATTAAAAGTAAAAAACTAAATCGTATTACTTGAAGGGTGGGAAACTTCAAGTTGTAAGTTTATAGATTATGACTAGAGACCTCTTTTTCACAGAAAAATGATGCTATGCTAGGCGATCAAATCTGAATACTTAAAACCACATAATTTATAGAATTTGTTGCCTAAACTAAGGCTTTTGGAACGACCTCTATTAAAAGGTCGTATTATTCTCCCCTTTTCCACAGTACACTAGGTCTATTGACATTGTAGATGCATGGTACCCTGCATTTTACGTACCGTCCTTTTGGGCTCTGAGAAGTACGTCCCTGCAACAGAGTTTTGCGACATTTTTACAACTTATGTTATGTGGTCGATTTGATCTGGGAAAAGTGACAGCGATACCCTGAGACAGCGATGCTAATGCAACGTTCTGTGCATGTGTTGGAAAAGCTGCACGGTTTTTTGTTCTTTTATATTGGGAGTACAAATTAATTCGGTCCGTATTTTTTCGTTAAAAAAACATTTTATTTATTATCAAAATGAAAAAACATGTTATTCAAAGTATTGTCCATCGGTAGCCACAACTTTTGTCCACCTTTCTGGCAATTTTCGGATTCCATCTCTGAAAAATGAGTCCTCTCTGGACGCAAACCATGAATCGAGCCATTCTTGAATTTCTTCGAAAGAAGTGAAGCGGTGTCCAGCCAAATCGTGATGCATCCGTCGGAACAACCAATAATCAGAAGGAGCAAGGTCTGGCGAATACGGCGGGTGGGGTAGGACCTCCCATTTCAACGTTTCCAAGTAATTTTTAACGACAATTGCCACATGGGGCCGAGCACTGTCATGTAGCAAAATTACCTTGTCGTGCCTTTCGATGGTTTCTGGCCGTTTTTCACGCAATGCTCGGCTCAAACGCATTAATTGTAGTCGGTAGCGTTCGCCAGTAATTGTTTCGCCAGGTTTTAGCGGATCTTGATCGAGCAATTCCTCCAATTCGGCGTCTTCGAACTTTTTCGGCTGGCCCGGGCGCTCATTGTCTTCGACACTAAAATCACCATTTTTGAAGCGTCGAAACCACTCTCTACATGATTTATCAGATGGCGCAGATTCACCATAAACTTCCACAAGCGATCGATGCGCTTCAGCGGCACTTTTCTTCCAATTAAAAAAGAAAATCAAAACTTCCCGCAAATGTTGTTTCTTTAGCACAAAACTCGACATATTGAATGCTCAAAAAACCAATGTTGTTGTATAAAACTCGAAGCTTCGTTGACTGAATATGGTTGACAAAGGTCAAACCTTTCTAACAATGCCAAAAACATCTATCATTATTCAGTAAACAAATCAGCCAGAGCCATCTATTGAAAACGGACCGAATTAATTTGTACTCCCAATATATATATTTTAAGAAACTCTAATGTAAATTATGAATATTAAAAAAAGAAAATCATATTATTTATACTTCAAAAAATGCGCAAGAAAATACGCCAACAATAATACAACTTTTAATTTTTTATTGAATTGAATGTATTTTTTTAGAATTAAATATTTACTACGTATATTAAGAGGTATTATTTATTTTCACAGAGTTATTAAACTTCACAAATATTTATTTTGATATTATCTGATATACTATATTGATCTTCATGTTGTCGATAACATTATAACATTTACAAAAGAAGATATTTTGTTACAGTTTCGGATAACTTTCTTCAAAACACGAAATCGGGGGAAAAAAAAATCCACTTTAGAAAAAAAAAGAGATTACAATAATAAAACCGCATCAAAAAGCCCCTTATTATGATGTTACATAGCCATCGTTCAAATACGCACCCACACTTCCCAGATAAAAAGAGTACTTTTAAAAATTGTACATAATGATGCACATTTTTACTTTGCAATCACTGATATTGCCACGTTCTGCGACACAATAGTATTTATCAGTTTTGATACGATACAAATCAATTCTTCGATCTTCTATCTTATCAAAAGAAATCAAAGACGAATTGCGAAGTTATTTACAGTTATTTTTTTAATTTATCTCTATCAAAAAAAAAAAAAAAAAAAAAAGCAGAGATTAGGTGGGTGTCGGTGAGAAGTTCCGGTATATAAAAGTATTCCATGCAGAGGCGTTTAAATGAAGGACGTATGAATATTAACCAACCAAAACAAGAATATAAATTACTTGTCTATCGAGTGTCTTGGTTGAAAGATCTCATTCTATAAGAAACTTCTATCAGGGTACCATTTTATGACTTGTATAAAAAGAAATTTAAGAGGATGTTCTTTCAGCAGTGACTTGAAAAATATAAATATAAAATTTCAATGAAACAAAAATAAATTATCGTGTAAAGAATTATGATGACTTTTTAAAAGTAAAATTAATAGTAGCAATAAAACTACGACATTTTAATAATTGAAGAGTAAAAAATAAAAAAATAATACTTCATAATTAATCGAGCGTATTTTTATAGACATTTTTCTCGCAATATTTTGCATAGAAAATTAAGTAAACTGGAATGGGTATTCTGAAAAAGTTAAAAGTTTATTCAGGGTATTAAAAATTGAAGATATGTACCTTAAAATATATATATAAAATAAAATAACATAAAATGAATAAAATAGTTTAATCAATCGCTTAAAAGTTTATTATAGAAAAATGTTAGATTGAAAAAACTGATATCGCAAAATGAATGTAAATGAGACCATGTTATATTATAATTAGTTTATATTATAATTTCGAATGTTCTGATTTTTACAAAAAAAAAAAAAAAAAATCTTTGTGATTAGAAAGGTTAAATTTTGTATAAATTAATATTATTGTTGAAAAGAAGCTTGAGTGATTAATGCTTCCAATATTTAATGGTACAACACAAATGAGTTAATGAATTATGTCATTTTTCTTTAATATTATACAGAATATCAAACGAAGTACGTCCATATTAAAAGTAGTTTTCTGTGGCTATCACGAAACTTACTCCTATATTTTCCTATACAAACTGGAGCAGTGCAAATTTTTTACTAAAATTATTTTTCATGATGGAAATGGATGCAGACGATTTTAATCCAAGCGAAATGTAATACCCAATGTGGAAAGAAAGTCAAGTTTGTGCCCTCAGACAACATGAAAAAAAAAATATCTTTCAGATTTTTTTTTTTTTTTTTTTTTTTTTTGGGGGGGGGGGGGGGGGTAAAAATGAGGTTATTATCATAGATCTATGGTTCACCATTTATTTTAAATGTATTGACAAGTTAAAAAAAAATACTCATATACAAAATTTCTACTCGATACAGGAAACGAACCTCCTTCATATAATTTTTTTCCTAGCTGACTATGACGAATTATCAATATTTATTTTTTATTTCACAATGTTTGGTTGAAATAATCCTCATTTTGCACATTTCTTTTTTTTTTTTCTTTTGTTATATATTGCCATATTAAAAATTTTGAGGGGAAAAAAAACCAAAAAAAAAAAAAAAAAAAACAGGATGACAACGTCACTTGTTGGACGATTTTCGACAAGAGTTGATAGTCACTAATTTATGTCAAAATGCAACTGCATAAAAATTTGTTTAAAAAAAAATGTACATTAGTTCTTGAGCTAGAGCTCACACAATATTGTGTACCACTTAAACAGACACTCATTTTCTAAAAATAGTGAAATCGTGTTCTGGACCTCTCACAACATTTAAATATTTCGAAAATCAAAAGTGCAAAAATTTACGAAACTAATATTTCTTTCTGTTGAATATAGGAGAAAGAGAAATTAAATAAATAAATAAATGAAATAATATAATATAAAAAGGAAAAGGAGCTAAGAAGAAATGTTTAAAGTTATATTAGAACAAAGTAAAACTTTGATTTACTACACACCAGCTGATAGTGTTTATTTTCTAACCACAATAAATCAGCACATATAGTTACGCTCATCACTGACTGACTCTGTCAAGCTTAAAAAGGCTAAGAGATTTCCTTGGACTCTGTCTGCGTGTGAATGCAAGTTGCCACCTCATTTTCATACTTTAGAGTTAATTTAAAAAAAAACTAATCGTTCGATCGATAAGCTGTTTAAATCCGACGGATTCAGAAAAATCGCTCCTTTCCTTTGGTATCTTATTTGCAACGAATTTTTGATTAGATTTTTTAAAATTAATTAAAATATCAAAATAAACAAAGCTTTAAAATAGGCATTTAAATTTTTAATTGTTGCCATTTTTTTTCCAGCATAAAATGAAATATGCTTTCAAGTGAAAAGAAAAATAAATAAATAAATAAAATATTAAATTTGCTCATGCATATGAAAAAATGACGTCTATAAAATAATAATAATTTTAAAGGTAACGAAGAGATAAATAAAATGAGAAAATTTCGCCCGGGCTTGCAATCAAATGAATTATTTGAAGTGAGAAATAAATAAAATGAAATGATCATTTTTTCAAAGGGCGCCTTAGTCGCCCTGCAACTAACTAGTAAATAAATATGAAGTCATTTGTCAAAAAAAAAAAAAAAAAAAAAAAAAAAAAACCTTTTTATTAATTGAAAATAAAAATTTATAGAAACATTAATTAATATATAATAACATTCGCGATCAATTTCAGTGCGACATATCTTAATCCGCGTTTTAAAATTACAAAAGGTTAGATGTCATTTCTATCAACACATTAGCAATCTTATCATAACAGTTACGTGGAAAATATTTTAGTAAAAAAAAAGGACGATTATTACCATATCTAATATCCGGATTAAAAACGAAAGTTAAAAAAAAAAAAAAAAAAAAAAAAAAAAAAAAAAAAAAACTATTTCGTTTTAACCTATACTCCTCTCGGAAGGAATTTCGAAGGACACCGAAACAGAAAAGTGAAATAGTTTTATTTAAATTTACATACGAAAATATTTCTTTATTATTTTTGCATCTTTGATCTGCAATGCATAACGATATGCTACTTAAGACAGAAAGAAAGTGAGAGAGATATTTTTATTTTTTTACGGTGTGTATCTGAAGCCAATTATATTCAATATGGTTTAACTAATGATACTAATTTATAGTTTGAAAAGTTATAAAGGAATTTTTTTCTACTTAGTTTTCTCCAAAATTTAAATTTTAAGCATTCATTTATATTAAATTATTCCGATTACATAGAAAAATCTATAAAAATAATAAATAAAAATAAATAAAATAAAATAAATAAAAATGTATAAATAGGATAAACTGCGGAAAACTGGTGACAATTGTTTCGAGATGAAATAATTTCACAACCTTTCGTAAGGTAAATAAAATGTGTTTGGTGGTTTTAAGAGGTGCATTGCCGTTTTGTTTGCTGCACTTCTACCTACTTCATTTGACTGACGAAGTTTCATAGTATTATTTGTCCGAAACAATTGTTGGAGTTTTTTTTTTTTTTTTCAATTTATCGTTATTACACTGATCTGCATAAAAATTGGCCTCAACACCATTTTTTCAAATTCGTATGTAAAATAACCTCCTGAATTCGAACGTCCATTTTGCCCTATCACCCACCATTTTTTTGGGACGGCCACTATTTTTATCACTTTTCGGTAATTTTACGGCTATAAATTTTATTTTTAGTGGGGGGGGGGGTATTATTTAAACTGTTAATAATCTTCTGAGGGGCTACAGAGTTGGAAAATTCTAAAACATGAACATTTGCCGCAAGGGAAAATTTAGGGGGGGGGGGGGAATTTGCCCCTGACATTATGTATTACATTTCTTATATATTTTTTTAAATTAATGTTATTTATTAAACATTATATTATATATTTTGTCTTTAAGTGTTAAATTAATTCTTTTTCATTCCCCAAATCAAATTCATGGCCATAAAATGACCGAACAGTGATAAAAATTGGGGGAGGGGGGTGGTTTCCCGAGAAAACGGTGGGCAAGGCTCGATTTTTTTTTTTTTTTTTTTTTTTTTTACAGCGCAGTGTTTTTAAAGCATCTTTATTTTTTACTTTTCAAGACCATGTCATCAGTGCATTTCTGCTTAAAACATTTTATATATTGGAAAAAAAAAAGAAAGAAAGAAAGAAAAGCAAATTGAATACGTATGGCTGCATGCAAGTGATCTGGATTTTTAGCTTGAATGTACATAAGCAATATCAATAGGGCGCAGACAGGTCCAGGGGTGATGGTATCCCTGCCCAATTCCACAAGAGATTATTTCTTATCTTTCATTGCGGGTTCCAAATTAAATAACAATAATCCCACCAACACTCAGGGCCTCACTGTCTCATCTTAAGACCCGTAGGTTTTTATACATGCGATACAATTTTTTATACTAAAGAACTGTAAAATGAGTTTACTTTGCAATCCATTACCTACGATAGTTGATGTAGATTACAGGGGCGGTCGCATTCTCCACATATTTTTTAGAGCATTTTCAGGAATGACAAATTTCTGCTTTTTTTTTCTACCACTATTTTTATACAATAATCTCTATCCTGTTTAATCACGACACATTACTACAAAAATACCATAAAGATTTCTGCATGAAAATAGCGGTAGCAAAAAGGACGGAAATTTTTCATCTCTGAAAGTGCCCTAAAAAAAGTCGGAAATGTGCGATCCCCGAAATTCTAGTTGATGCTATGTAATACTGAGCAGTCACCTCTTTAGTTAGGCTAGCTGTATAGTTTCGAGAATGAATTTTTGTCTCGTTAAAGAAATATATGAACTATCAGATTCGTTTCGTTTAAGAGAGATTAACGTCATCAAAGAAGCACGTAAATAATTACCTCGGTTACAAATTGTAACATAATTATCTTAAATCATTTGTGTACTTTGTTAAAAATAATAACAATTCTGTACTGATAAGTATAAAGGATTTAAGTCCAAAAATGTCGATTTTGAGTTAAGTACATAGTCAGACTCAGAAATTTTTTTTCTATCGATTGGTATAAAGGATTTAAATCCATGTCATTGAGTCTTTGAGAAAATCCATTGGTAAAAAAAGATTCAAGTCAGAAATTTAGCTTTAATCTTTAGTATAAAATATTTAATTCAATTTTTTTCCTTTATTAAATGAAGATTGGCAATCACTGAATGGTATAAAGGGCATAAATCAACCTAATCCCTTTTTCCTAATCGATTCTTCTGATTAGTTTTTAGTTAGTTTAACTTTATTTTTCGTCTCCTGAAAAATCAAGAATATGGACTTAAATCCTTTTTACTTATCAGTACAGAAATATACACAGGCCTACAAAATTGAAGTTGACAAAATTTGATTAGATGATTTTAGCTGAACTTTTATGTTTTTTATGGGCTGAAACCGAAAATGAGGCCCATTTTTCTCTATCACGTATAGATTTTTACCAATACACGGTGCTTACCGACTCAATTTCTTACATATATCATCATAACAATAGGTTAGTTGGTTGGTATGGTTTTACGTCGCATTAGTGCTGCGCTATTACAATAGGTATCCATAATTAATTAATCAGGAAAACGTACTATAAAATTTACCATATAATTATATTGGTGGAAGAGCAATGGAAGAAATTACATTGGTAGGCACCCTGTATTGACAAAAATCTATACGTGATAGAGAAAAACTGACTTCATTTTCGGTTTCAGCACACCAAAAGATCAGTCAAAATTATAAAATCAAAATTTTGCATGTCGGCCTGTGTTATTATTATCATTATAAAATTAAATAAACACAAAAACTACATAGAATGTATTTGATAAAGAACGTTCTGTATGATCTGTTCATAAGACATTTAAATTTCGTCGCAAATGAAGAATGCTTAAAAAAAAAAAAAAAAAAAAAAAAAAAAAAAAAAGTCGAAACAGAAATGATTGGAATCAAACATGTATCAACTATGTTGAAAAGCATTTAAGAGAATATCAGTTAACATACCATGAATAAATTAACTTCTATTTTCATGGAATTTAAATAAATAAATAAATAATACAATGAACAACATATTTAGAATTATATGTTTCAAAATAATCTCGATACAGGTGCGGCAAATCTCGAATCACGGAATAAAACATTTGGATTCTAAACCAGACTAATATGTTAAATTAATAACAAGACTAATAATAATAATAAAAAATTTCAGCATTAAATATGCAATATCTTTTTTTTTTTTTTTTTTTTTACTTTTTTGTTTATGCAAAATATTTTTCGAAATTTAGGGAAACCTAAACTGCCATTTCCCCCGTCAAATTTGGTCACCCAATCACCATGCTGTCAATTTTATCGCCAAGGCTGACCTCACAAGAAATGAATGAACTACCTCTTTATTTTCACTTTGTCTGTAAAACTACTTTCACTGCTATAGAAGAATTGAGGCAGGGGAAAATATTTAATCCGTTGCAAAAAATATTCACTATGCTGGTGAAAAGTATAGCGAGTTTCAAATTTAATATTTTACATGAGAATGTTTGGAGATTCATTTATATATTTTTCGTGCATATGTGTCAGGTATCACCGTGTACATACTCTTTAATTACTAATGTCTACCTTCCTTGCAAAATTATTATTTTTCTTTAAGCAGAAAATTAATAGTTTTTTGCAGGGATCGACCCAGTCAGTAATTGGGCTTTATTTACTTGTTTCTGAACAAAATTTCAATTATGGGAAAAAGAGGGAAGAAAAAAAAAAAGGCCACTGATAAACCATTAATTCATAAAAAAATATTCTTTTAGCAAATTTCATTTATAACTGGTTATCGTAGGTGGACTCTGCCCAGTTATCATACATTTCTTCTGTTCTCACAAACTTTTACTGCATGGCATAAATTCATGTTAAAAGAAATAAAATCTGCCAAATCATGCACTCGGCACAGTTGCAGACTGAAATTTCCCACCTAGTAGTCTCCTTTCGCATCGATATATTTACCTTAGCCTAATTTGTTCAATAATTTTGTAAAGGTGAGTTTCGTATTTTACTTTTCCTTTAACTCCGTACTGCAATAATCCTCTAATTATACCAGTTTATGTGAAATATTGCTCTATTGTGCTCTATTTTGAAAAAAAAAAAAAAAAAAAAATCGAATAACTTATATAAAGTTTTCAGAATAGAATGTTCACAGATAATAATGTTCAGTTCATGCTAGCATCATAAATGTCATTCAATTCCTACTATTAGTTCACACTCTCCCTATATATATCTTGTACAAATCTTGCAATCGATTTTTAACTAACTTCCCGACTAGCTAGAAATTTGAAACTTTCAGGATTGTTCAGAACACGGTGACTACACAATACTTCGAAGTCCGATTTTCGAATTTTTGATTAGTTTCCTTATAATTAATTAAAATATGAAAATAATAACATCCTAATAGCGTTATTATAGCCATTAAAATATTAGCTATAATTTAATCGTTGCCAAAAAGAAAAAAAAAATACGAGTTCATTTTTTTTTCGACATAAAAATAAATACATTTAATTAAACGAAAACGTTAAAAAATTATAAAAAGTTAAATTATGCATATCACAAAAATGGACGTCATTATCACTTTAAAAATTTTATGCACATTGATAAGAGCTCTATGATTCATCAGAAAATTTAAAACATGGTATATGAAAAGTTTTTTTTTTTTTTTTATCTTATAATTATTTTTATTTTATTTTTCACGCGCGCTTTTTATTTCCTAATTCAAAATTATTATTATTATTATTATTATTATTTTTATTACTATTTTTTTTTTTTTATAGTGTTCGTAAGTAGGAACTGATATATATATATATATATATATATATATATAACTTGTTTTTAAAACTGGTCTGATATTTTTAAGATAAAAATATTTAACATAATGCACATTCAAGTCAAATTTTGCCTTTTCTCCAATGCTAAGAAAATCGCAGATATCAAATAGCTGACAAAATTTTCATATTAGAATGTTGTAAATCAATATGGTTTTTGCCAGTATCGTAAACTAGCTCATCAATTTACGATTTATTTATTTATTTAATTATTTAGATAATGTACACACAAACTAACTACTTAACAAACGAACGAACTAACTATAACAAACTGACTAACCCATAAACGGACGCCATATGAATTTTGTGATTTTCGGATTTCTCTTACCTCAAAACATGTAGAAAAGTAAAAAAAAAGTAATATATATATATAGAAATTTTTTACAAATATCTAAGTTCACCATGCTTAAAGTATGGTAAAGAACTAAAAATGACTTCTGTTATTAAACGCTCCCCCCCCCCCCCCCCCACGGATGCCATTTTCAGTATTTTATCAAACGATTGTCTATATTTGATTCAATAAAACTTTATTATATTGACATTAAATGTACATTATTTATATTAAAAATAAAACAGAGTGACTGCTAAATGGAAGATTTTATGTTACATTTTTTACCCCAAATAAATTTTTCAGAAAAATAAATAATAGTTTAATATTATTATTTTTCTTCTGAATAATTTGATTATTATTTTTAGCTGAATTTATAAGATATGAAGCTTTAATATGTCTGTTTGATTTTTTCTTATTTCCATCTTGTACTTGAGATAATTTACACGTCAATTTAGGTTTATCGGACTTTGTATACTGTAAATGTTTGGCAAATGCATACCGTATAACAGAAATAACACTTATTTGCATACTACATTCAATTAAAGCCCTTTAAAAAGTATTGTATGTTGTATGTCTTAATTAAAAGGATTTTTAACAATTTTTCAAAAATATATTTTTTTCAAATTCTTTCCTGTTCTTTATGTGGTACATCATTTCATCTGGTACAATGTTTGAAAAAGTATTCATAATTTCTCTCTCCCATTTCCGCTTGCTCTCTCTCTTCCCTATTCTTCAAGTGGTGCATAATTTCATCTGGTATAATGTTTGAAAAAGTATCTCTGAAATATATATATATATATATATATATATGAATTTTCGTAAATCAAATTAATCTCAATTTTTTATCCAAAATTAATTTAAAATTATCACTTTTAGGTTAATTATTAAAAATCAAACAGTTCACTCAACTTTATCGTTCAGTTGACAAATACAATTCTAAAAAATAAATTAATCGTTCAGTTATTTAATACGATTCCAAAATTATCTGTGAACTTAACTGTATATAACCACATGTTTGTTTAGTGATCAAGCTACTTATACCAGTTTTTCAAGTGTAATGTATGTTAAACTTTAGTTTTATTAATTATTACTAGTATTTCATTTAACTATTATTATTAGTATTTCAATTAATAATTTTGAAATTGCTGCTTGAATTTAAATAAGTTTGATTCTCATTTGGTTTTTCACATATTATTCTTTCAGTTTAAACTTTTTCTATTTTTGGGTGTTATTGGGTATAGCTTGTTGCAAATGTTCAGCAATTTGCATACAATAAGACAGAAATAACACTTATTTTACATGCAATATTCATTCTATACCCTTGGAAACGTAATGAATTTGCATGTTTCAATTTAAGGTTTTTTCATATTGGTAATCTTTTTTTGTATTTTTTCTGTTTCATCTTATTCAATGTTTCATCTATTCAATGATTGAAAAGGTTTTCAATATATATATATATATATATATATATATATATATCTATATATATATATCAGAGTATAATACAAAACGTTCTTTCTTTTAAAAAGTAAACAATCAACGTAGAAGCGCCCTGTTTGAATGTGGCCTGGTGGCCCATATTTATGTATGAGAGCTTGCACGCGAGGGCGGCTAGATTTGCAATCAACATCCTCATTGAATCTGGCTTCCGCAGTTCACTGAACCGAAAGAAGGAAAAATAAAGTAAAACGTCAATAAGCCTCTAAAAGAAGCATATACAATGGTGAGAGTGAAAAGCTAAGAATTTGTACAAGACTTTTTTCAAAGAATTTCTAGATCATTTTTTTTTTTTTTTTTTATAAAATCAAATTAATAAGTATAACAGTTTGCAATGGCTTTATACAGCCCCAAACGAAGCCATATTAAAACATTTTTAATTTATAAAAATACACATCCGATTTTTAATGAAGTAATTTTTTTTTTTTTTTCAGAAACAGCAGAAGGGGAAAAAATAAAATACATACAAAGGAGAAAATACGAAAAAAAATTTTGGCAGCAATTAACATCTTCTGTTAAAAAAAATAATGAAATTTATCAATTATTAATAAATAAGTGAAAGAAATTTAAATCTCCTAGTTTCCAGGAAAAAGAAAAACGGAATAAACACTAACTTTAATTATTAATAAATATAAATAAGTATAGTTAATAAATTTCAAATCATTGACAAAGTCGATATTTTCAACTAAATGTTTCAGATTTCTCAATTTCTATGTCTCAAAGTCAACAAAGCATTAGTTTGTTTACAGTAGTCTGAATGATACATTACACATTCTTCTTCCTTTTTCTTTTTTTTCTTTTCTTTTCTAAATATTGTGAATAGTTTTATTGTCAAATGGATGATCCAAGTATATCTATATAAAAGTTTTATATACATATATATGTATATATATATACATAGTATATATACCATTGTGTATACCATAGTATATATACCATTTGTTTTTCTGTTTTTCCATTATTAAATTTTAGTTTTTCCTCTATATTAATTTAATCTGTTCTCATTATTTCCTTATTTTGTTTTTTCTTTCGCTTTTGTGCTTCGCCTTTTTTTCTTTCTTTTTACTTTTAAGCTCCTTCATCCTCAACATATATTATTTCTATAATCATTGTATAAATGTCTGTTTTTTTTTTTTTAATAAAAAGATAGATCTACTGTTTTTTAAGACTTCGCAATTTATATTTAATTTTATTATTTACGCAATAAAAATTTTAATATATACTGTGTTTCAGTTTTTTTTCTCTAGAGTTCCTATGAATGATAGCTTTTAAAACATTTATTAAGCGATTTTTGAGCATTTTATGTGTTTTTCATGCTGAAACTGAGATAGTCCTATGACACCGACCATTCCACATCTAAAGAGGGCTGTGACTGCGACTATACTATATTTAAGCACATAAAGGCAAAATTTAAAAAAAAAAAACACATAGGAAAAATAAACATAATAAAATAATTGATAACTCATTTTGATGAAAATAACTCATTGATGAAAATATGTACTTAATAGAAAGTTATACAATATATATTCGAAAATTCGATAGTTTTTTTTTCCGTCATATCCTTATTTTAATTGACGGTACAAAAACATAAATAATTTTTTCACAGCAATGTCCTTTTATTTTTTTCAGAAAAAAAAAAAAATAAATAAAAATAAAAATAGATAGAACAAAGCATCGTTTGTTTCAAGAACAATAGTGAAACATTTCAGCAAAACATAATTTACTTCGTTCGAAAGAGGCGGCAAACTTAATTCCTTTATAAAAGTTACAATAAAAATAAAATATTTTTTGCCATTGGCACAATGTCTGGACAGCTATAACTCCCCCTCCCTGTTCCCCAATCGATTTGAGAAAGGATTCATGTTTTAAAGGACAAGTGATCTTTTTAAGTTTCCAAGAAAGCTAAAAAGTGTTTACGACTTCGAATTGTTTGTCTGTCTGTCTGTGTGCTCGACTATAGGCTCCGTTTGTTTTCAGAATTCCTTTAAAGTGATAAATATTATTCAGATTTCCTAAGGC
This sequence comes from Salticus scenicus, assembly GCA_963930645.1. Classification (NCBI taxonomy): domain Eukaryota; kingdom Metazoa; phylum Arthropoda; class Arachnida; order Araneae; family Salticidae; genus Salticus; species Salticus scenicus. The sequence continues at coordinate 38,557,162 of OZ005648.1, read as the reverse complement.
ATGTCCCCTATTTAAAATGACATAAATAGCCCACGTGGTTTGTGTACAGGGACTCACAAAAGAATGCCCAATGCATTGCTTCTTATGGGGAATTTTTATAAATCGTATTTTTGTTCCTGTTCATGATTGTTAGTTTAAAAAAAAAAAAAGGAAGGAAATGAATTAGGAGTTATTACTGTCATAAATTAAAGATGCAGACTTGTCTCATGACACGGAGAAGAAAGAAAGAAAGAAAAAAAAGCTTCGCCGTTTAACTGTCGGCAGTTTCAAAAAGATACCTGAAACGCACCTAAAAAAAAGGTGAGACAGGGGGTCTCTCTAGAAAGACTGGGCGGATGCCAAAAGATGGATGTTTTAAAGAGAGATAGAAGGAAATCTCAAAGGATGCTTTATTTTATATCGCGGAGCAGAAATATACCTTTTACATAATTCAAAAGAAGGTAGCTTCTTTTTAATTTCAAATCGAACTTTAAAATTAAAAAAGAAAGAAAGAAACAATAATTAATAACAGTGTATCAGCTGAAACTGTTACATACAACTTGAATCAAAATAAATGTGTTTGGCACGAGAGTGTTTTGTGTAATAATTACGAATGTTTGATTCAAACCGTCACCCTCGTGATCTGTTCAAACATTACGGAAGTTTTTAGTCGTTACACTTTAGCCTTCTCTTATTCTTATGCATAATAACACCGGCCTACAAAAATGAAGTTGACAAAATTTGATTTGATGATTTTAGCTGATCTTTATGTTTTTTGATATGCTGAAACCGAAAATGCAGCCCATTTTTCTCTATCACGTATAGATTTTTCTCAATAGTACAGGGTGTTAACCAACACCATTTCTGACATATACCATCATAACAATCGGTTGATTGGTTGATTGATATGGTTTTAAGTCGTACTAGTGCTTCACAATTACAACAATATGCATCTATGATTAATTAAACATGGAAACATACTATAAAACTTACTATATAATTATATTGGCGGAAGAGTAATGGAAGAAATTTTATAGGCAGGCACCCTGTATTGACAAAAATCTATACGTGATAGAGAAAAACTGGCTTCATTTTCGGTTTCAGCACACCAAAAAACATAAAAATCAGTCAAAATTATAAAATCAAAATTTTACATGTCGGCCTGTGTAATCTAATATCAGTTGCTGGTGTTAGACAAGAAGTACTTTATAATGGAAAAATGCTACTAAACATTTAAATCATAGAGTATTCTGAAACACTTTTAAAACAATATATATCTATAAAAACAAAGAATGAAGAACACATTCATGTAAATAAAAATTATCTGGTGCGGCACTCACACGACTTTTCTTGAATACTATTCAGACAGATTATAGAATAAGGGGGAAGATAGTTTATATATATATACAGTACTTGCCCACTCTAAAAACAGTTCAGATTTTTTTTTTTTTTTTTTTTTTTTTTTTTTTTAAATAATAAACTGACATATATTTCTGTGTGAGGATGGAGAGGATTACTGTCCTCTTAACCCCCAATTTGAGCACACTATGTACATTTATAAATAATTTAAAATTGTTATTAAATTTAGAAGTTTATTCCAAAATATTTTAGCAGCTTTCCCCGACACTGCTCCTTGAAACATACCAAACTTTTTTAGTCTCGTATGATCTTGAAAATACCACATTTGTATTTCATGAAATTATTTACATCTATGTTATGCTGATAAGATAAAAACACAGATCAATAGCTAAAATTTGATTTTCGCATTCAGGGTCCTTCAAAACGTGTAATTGTAACAAAAAATCAACATTAAAAATTGGACTTCCAGCAATAGTTTCTCCATCGCATGGGTATAAGAGAGTAAATATCATTCCTAATCAGTTTTTCTGCACTGACTTGGTAAAATGTAGTTATGCACTTCCATTAATTACATTCAACAGAAAAGAATGTTTTTTCTTGATTTTGGATAACCCTGTATATTATCTGTAAATTATGTGCAAACTTAATTTTGTACTTAAATTTATCACAAAATGAAAAATATATTTAACTCAACCTAACTTTCAACAATTTTCAAAAGCATAGCCCTAATAATACAATATTATTTATTTATTTAATTAATTTAATTTAATTTATTTTGGTACTTCAGTAAACGAATTGAGAATGAATTTAATACCATATTATATACGAAAGGTATGCTTTAATACATATAAAACAAGTATTATAAAAGAAAATTTTTTAAAGTCAATTCCTACTTACAAACACTATCGATTTTTTTTTTTTTTTTTTTTTTTTTAATAATTTTGAATTAGGAAATAAAAAGCGCGCGTGCAAAATGAAATAAAAATAATTATAAGATAAAGGGAAAAAAAACTGTTTATATACTATGTTTTAAATTATCTGATGAATCATAGAGCATCAATGTGCATAAAAATTTAAAGTGATAATGACGTCAATTTTTGCGAGATGCATAATTTAACTTTTTATAATTTTTTAACGTTCGCGTTTAATTAAATGTATTTATTTTTATGCCGAAAGAAAATGAACTCGAAATTTATTTATTTATTTATTTTTGCAACGATTAAATTATAGCTAACATTTTAATGGCTCTTTTAACGCTATTAGGATGTTACTATTTTCCTATTTTAATCAATTATAAGAAAACTAATAAAAAATTCGAAAATCGGACTTCGAAGTATTGTGTTGTCACCGTGTTCTGGACAATCCTGAAAGTTTCAAATTTCTAGCTAGTCGGGAAGTTAGTTAAAAATCGATCGCAAGATTTGTACAAGATATATATAGGGAGAGTGTGAACTAATAGTAGGAATTGAAAAATATATGTTCATTTTGTTTAGTGCAATCTAAATTTGTTAAAACTACATCTACCAAAATTTTCACACATGAAACGTAATGTACTCAAATTCTCTTGGATGTCCCTGTACGCGAACATTTTAAGATCTCAACGAAAAGTTTAGTTTAGCATTCTTATGTGATACCGATTTAAAATATAAAGTTCAAACTTTCTGTTACTGAAAACAGACACACACATAGACCAACTGTTGAAAAAGAGAAAAAAGACTAAGAAAGAAAGAAAGAAAAAAAAAATTGATTTTTGCATTCTGGAAACCTTAAAATTTGTAAATATAGCAAAAACTTAGTCTCGAAATTATGACCAGAAAAACAATACTTCTTTTACCCTATAGAGATAAGAAAAAGTACAAATAAAATAAACAATTTTCATAAAATCTGCTTTTTAATTAAAACACATTTTGTTTTCCTTATTATTGTAATATTTACAATTTAAAAAGTCTGTATTCACTATGTTTTAATAATAATAATAATAAATAAAGCTAACATTGCATTGTATAAAGTTGATATTATTTATTGTATTTTAAAAAAAAAAAAAAAAAAAAAAATGTATGCTATTTTAAAAGGATTTTTATTAAAAATATCCACACTATACCTGAATTAAAAAAAAAAAAAATTACCATTTTAAAATAGAAATTTTTGATAAGAAATTTTCTTAAAAAAAAAAAAAAAAGATATAGTTTATATAAAATAAATAAATCTATAAAATCAAACATTACTGTCATTTTTAAAAGATCACTCTTATTTTTAGACGTATCAAAATTTCACCCCGATTTGAACTTCTTGCAAAGTCAAAACAAGAAACGATAAAAAGGAAAAATTTCCACTCCGGAAACATATTTACAAATAAATTAATACAATGTCATAAATGCATTATCACAATGAAAAGAAAAGAAATGGGAAATCTGAAGTGAATTCAATAAAAATGAATGGAAACTTGCTAAAATATTGAAACTGGAGAGATGAAATAGGAATATGAAATAAAAATTTAAAGTAAAAACCATCCTATCTCTATTTAATATTTTTCAAACTATGATATGTTATATACAATATCTTATTATTATTATTATTATTATTATTTACATAAAAAAAAATTTCCACGGAGAAAATTTTGAACCACATTTGAACAAATAATTCTTAGATTGAGTTATTTATTTAAATTAAGTAAAAATGGTGATGAGACTAAACTGATTTTTGTATTCTTCTTATTCAGGACACTTAAAAAAAAAAAAAAAAAAAAAAAAAAGAAAAAAGAAAAAAGAAAAAATAATAAATGTAATGTAAAAAGCATTAATTGTGTTATCTGTACATATGCACACGCTTAAAATTGATTTATTTTCACCCCTTCATTATTATTATTATGTCCATCTACGATAAAATTACAAATTGTAACATATTTAGTTCACGGTTCATAAAAAAGATGTTAAAAAAGAAGAGAGAGAGAAAAAAAAAATGTTGAGAGAAGAAAACTAAGACCGTGTCTGATCAAGGAAGCATGCAGTCTGATACGCTCGCTGATAATATCTTGATATTTTATGTTGACTTAAGAGATGATAGGGTGATATTACCGGAAACGGGATATTAATAGCCAAAGGGTGAAATGTGATTAAAAAAAGAGTTACATCATGAGCAACTAAAGATATACAGATTATTATTATTATTATTATTATTTTAATAATAAAAAATAAAAAATTAACGAATTTAACATTCTCCATAAATAAAATAAATAAATAAAACCTTTAGAGCTACAATGACGTCAGTTTTACCCTGCAAATTTAATTTTTCACAAAGTTTTATATAAATTTTTATATTTACGCGTGAATTTGCTTTCATAAAAAAAAAAAAAAAATTAAAATCAACTCGTAAACTTTTTTGGCAACAATTAAAAATTTAAATAAATTATGCATTTTTGTCTAAAGAAGGGCTTCTTCAACTTTTTCGATACTGTCCGTTTCGATACTGATTATTAATTTTCTTTTCTTTTTCTCTCTCAAAAAAAAAAAAAAAAAAAAAAGATTTTGATGAAATTCTGGCAAAAGCAGGATTTAGTTTAGTACGCAGGACTATTAGTTTTTTTTTTTTTTTTTTTCCCTTTTCCAAATTATAACGTCACTTTCATATTATTCAACTATATTTTCCATAAATTTTCGATTTCCATAAATGTCCAACCATCCTAAAACTGGCGACAACGTTTTATCCGCAGATTGAGACTAATAGTCCTCCGTCCTAAAAACCTGTTCGAATACAGATTTAATTAGTATTACCCTAAAAATAGAAATTACTGTTAGTTTTGAATAGCCCCTAAAACAAGTATTAAATGCTAAATTTTGCGTTTTATGAGGGAAAAAAAAAAAAAAAAATCTTCGATAATAAATAAATACGAAAAGCATTTTTACATGTAAAATAAGAGGTATAATTAACTTAAAAAACAATGAAACGTAAATTTATATTTGATCGCTGGAGGATAAAATGGCATACACAATAAAAATACAATTATCTCTTATAACATCTAAAGGCTTATCTCATGCTTTAGAAGTAAATCCAATCCCCCAAAGAACTTTGGTAAAACCTTTTGAACATCTTTATAAAGATTTTAAACTAAATAATAAAAAATGATTAATATATAACACCCAAACATGTTTCGCAGTGAAAAAATACGTGTAGGTCGTTGTACGAACAATATTTAGCAGGGGAAAATGAAATTTTCTAGGTACAGTTCATGAATTTAGGATACAGTTATATAATAATAATAATAATAATAATAATAAAGATTTTTTCTTTTAACTATCTGAAAAAGAAGAAAAAAGGAAATAAAATATTTATCCAGATTTTTTTTTTTTTTTTTTTTTTTTAAGTTACTACTGCCAGATTTTGCTGTAATGGAGAACCTAAAATAAGGAATGTAGGGGGGTGGGGTCAAATTAAACTCCAATTAAAATAAAGTTTTAATATCGAATAAAAACTAAAAACTATAAAAATTCAATCATTTTAACTTAACAATCTTTAGTTTGTTGAGTCCCATCCGGGTAAAACTATTAGCCATGCCTCTAAATCGACTGTTAAATTTTTACGGAAAAAAAAAAAGGAAAGGAAAGGAAAGAAAAAGAAAGAGATTGCTGTTGAGGTTACACCATTTAAATGCATCGAAGCAAATCCTTTTTATCTAAATTATTGTGCACATCGCCTTTGAAACGAGTCCTTCCTAAGCGATATACCAAAATATCGGATGAAATCTGGAAGATTGTGGTGAAGGAGTGAAACATTATCAACTCTGACATTTTAAGAAAAACTGCTTTATCTTGGAAATCAAGATGTAATAAGATAGTTCAGCAAAAGGCCTACCACACTTTAAAACTATTATAAAAAATAAAATAAAATAATCATGTTTAGTTATATATCATCATCATCAATTTATCAATCCACTGCAAGATGAAGGCCTCTCCTAGGTGATTCCAATATATATATATATAGTAATACAATAATATAATAATATCAGTGCAAAAATTTTTGAAATTCAAAGATGATTCAACCCCAGCATTAAAACAATTATTCAGATCATAAGCGAAGACTACTCATATCAAATCAGATATATATATATATATATATTAATTCAGTATGTTACCCCAGAAAAAACATCATCAAAATGGAAATAAAGAGAGAAAAATAGAGTTGATACATATTTATATGAACTGTAGCAAAATTTCCTTATGCAATAAACATTGTTCATAATTTCAAAGTTCGTCTAACATAATTTTCTAGTTATTTTTTTGAATTTGATATATATTTATTTCATAAAAATGTTTTTTTTTTTTTTTTTTTTTTTTTAACATTAAAAAAAAAAAAAAAAAAAAAAAAATCGTGTCTGTAAATCGGTATCGAGCGGGCAAAATTAATTTTTTAAAATGCATAAATAGAGATATATGTACTTACGGATTACAAACTTATCAAGATAACGATCATTTATTATTATAGTTATACACGATCTTTTATCTATATCTTTTATATTTTATCATTTATAGTATGTATAGACAATCAAAATTTATTGTGAAGCAATTCAAACAATTATAATGTTAAAACAAAGTTTCGCAAATTAAATGTTCTTTAAACATGAGCAGACGATAAAAACAAATTCTGACTTACCAGTCATGTTGAAACAAATGAACCCTTTTAACTAGTCAGGTTAAACGGAATAATCCACAACCATATTACACCACAACTCGCCCTTTACCATGAGGCGCAGAAACGTGTGTTAGCGAAAATTCAGCAACATATGATGGAAAGGATGCAGAGAGTAGAGGTAAGAGCAGAACGTGCCAAGAAGTAAGACTTACTTCTCTGGCTGGCAGTTTTGCCCTGGCACTACTAGAAGCTGCTTACCCCTACGTAAAAAACCGTAAGTTGCAAGATTGCTTTCGCCCACGAGGGAAGAAGTATGGTTTGAGGCATTCTTATTGGTTCTACAGAGTTCGCATCGTAAGAAGAGATTTGATTTTCTTTTTTTTTCTTCCATGCATAAGTTAGTGTGCTATTTTATTTTATTCAACATTGAGAATATGTAAACAGAGAAAATGCATATTTGAAGGAAATAAATTTTAATGTTAAATTTATAACTTGTCAGAAATGTATGTTGCGTATAGTTGCTTTATAAAAGCAGTGACTTCTTTTAAAGGGGTACAAAAGAAGCAATGTGTTTTTAAGAAACAAAAACTCCATCTTCAGGCAAAAAAGTTGAATAATCATTATGAAAATAACAGCAACAAATCAATTTTCCACAGGCTAAAATACATGAAAATGACTAGCAGAGACATGATATTAATTTCAATACTATAAATGAGGAATGGCTAACCCGCACCATACGGCGAGGCGGAATAAACGAATCTTATAAATTGATATAAGGGGAGACCCAGTACATTGATTATTTAGTTTTACCTTATTTTCTAATATACACATCGACAATATTTTTGGAGATTTTCCTAAGTACTATTCAATGTATAAAGATTAATTTTTTTTTTTTATTAATATATATATATATATATATATATATATATATATATGTGTGTGTGTGTGTGAGTGTTCTTTTGTACAATTTATGTTACTTACAATAACACTTTCAAAATGCGATTTTACTAATAATTCATCACTTACTAACTACAGTCATGTTAGTAACTGATCATTTCAATTTTCCAGTTGAAAAATTTCTTAATTTTTTAAACTGGATGTTTTTATATCTCTAGGTGAGATTCCCAGACGGTCACGAATTGCCGATTATGTAACTCTAGTGCAATGTTAACCCCACTCATCCATCCATCCTTCCCTGCAGGAAATTAATTCCTCCTTCCCAATTTTGTTCAGAAATAATTCTACTTCTTTCCTAAACCACTCAAACAACCGGATCCAAACACCCTATCAAAGTCGACGCCAGGAATTTTTGCAAGTTCTGAAATCTCCTGCGAAAAACTACATTGGTCAATTACTAAAAAAGTGGAACACAAATTCAATAGTTGACCAATTTGGTCATTTACTAGCACTGATAATATTTTAGATACCCAGTAACTGACTACCCCTTATTTACAATTCAGAAAAAGTTAGTTTATTAATAAAAAATATATTTATTTATTTAAAACAAATATAAATGACCTACATGCTTCAGTAAATAAACTTTTGAAACCAAATTCAGCTCGATGTCTTAAGATTGAATTAAACGGTCTCATGGCACCTGGCGAATACTAATTAAGCTTTGTGGACAACTTTGTAATTGTTACATATGGTAACTTCGAATTAAAACATTTGTTGTTACTGAAAATAGCATTTTTTTCGATATTAGTTAAATATTCTACCAATCATTTTCAGAACATTCCTGCAATAACTCTTATTTTCTAGAATTTTGTGTTTAAGTGGTTAATTACTGCACTGTTAAAAATTTCAACAGAAAACTCTGTGTAATCTATTATCTTAAGTCTTACGTAAAATTACAGAGAAAAATAAACGGAGATGTTAAAAAACTTATTTTGTACATTCATCTTAATAACTAATATTAATTTAATTAATTATTGTTGAGAATATATTTCGGACTTGGAATGCTTTTTCTAAAGTGGAAACAGTCATTTTTAATTTTTAATTAAAGAATTAAATAATAAAATTAGGTAAAAATACAGAATAAAGATTGAGAATTTCGATTATTCACTTTTAACTAAGAATTACTGTAAATTGATAGGGATAAATATTTGTATTAAATTTACAGAAATTTTTAACAGTGTGGCAAATCAGCCTATTCTGTAAAAACAGCAAAAGTTATTATTTTTTTGCATGAAAATAATATACACATCCATAAATAGCTAACAACAGAAGAAGGTCGGAATTGCCACATCAGGGCTTCTGATTGGAAGATGTAAAATTACGACTAATAAATTATAAGAACACAGCATATAAATCATATGCTATTTTAATATATTTCTGTTTAAAGCAATTTATTATTTGTACTTTTTCTAGGATTGATTTTATTTTTACACTACATTTTTTGCTTTATAACGTGATCTGAAATATTATTAGAATAACATCTGTTGTAATAACGAGCAAATGATGTGATCTTTCCGGGTTCGTTACAATGCAACAAATGACAATATTATGTACGTCAACAAAGATATTTCTGATCAGATTATTTTTCCACTAAACAATTATTTACGAGGGTTTTCTACTATTGTAGTGATTTGCATGAGCAGTTTTGCTGGCATGTGACGGATGTTAAGGTTAGTATTATGACATTCAAACATTCAATTCAAATTAGATGCGATAATCAGATTTCTTAAAGTTTATAATACTTAAAATTAGCAAACAGAATAATTTAAACTTTGGAGACTAATACTGCCACTTGCATGATGTTATTTTTAAAACGTGCAATATTAAACTTATTCAGAGGTTTTTTTTTTTTTACAATATGAAAATGAATAAATGTAATATACAGCTAAAATTTTCATTAGATATACTATTACTTTAAATAAACAAAGTACTTAATTGCTATAACTTTATATGAGACCTTTAAAATTTCTTTTTATTAAATTTTTGATTTTTATATACTTCAGAAATACAAAACTAAATTAAAATATAAAATTATAAAAAATCAGAAAAAAATCTTTTTTGAGAATATATATATATTTAATCTCCGACACGAATTTTCTGAATTTAGTTAAAATTTTTCCTCGAACTAAATTCAGAACCTTCTCTTAAAAATTAAGCTGAAAAACTCGTATATTGATGATAGACTTGTATAGTGTAGACTTAAGTATCTTACTTATCGTGGACATTATACATCGTAAACTTACATAGAAAATTTTGAAATAAAACAAGACTCACCACAAAACTGTTGGAAAAGTTCAAACAAAACAAGTTCAATTTTTCGCTTCGAAGGAAAAACAGAGTAAAATTTTATTAAAGTAACCGACGCTGTCTTATATATAGGAAGGATCGGCATCTTTCTTATATAGTACAACAAATCGTAAACGGAAAAATTCAATTAATGCCAACGTCATAAACAATTCCTGGTATGGTTATTTATCTTAGTGTAGTGTAATTTCGACCTTGTGTTTTTATCATTAAGAACATAAAATTTCATTCAACGAGAAATTAAAAGAAACGGAAATAGTCTGTTTTTTCTATGACGTACAAATCATAGATCACTGGACTCGAGGTGAATGGAATCTTACGCCTCTAGTAAATAAAAAGCATCTGTCAGAGCTCTAGTTTGAATACTTTTAATGCAATCAGATACTGAAGGAGCTATCACTATTTTTCTTTTTAACAAAAAAGAAATTACGCGCCATTTTTGATGTCATAAAATATTAAAAGTTTCTTTTTGTGGGAGAAATTTTCAGGGCTAATTAAACAAATTTAAAATTTTAACAAAAATCTTTCTTGTTCGATGGTGGTGTAATGGTTTACGGCATTTTACTTTCTCTTACCCATAAGGTAGAGAAAGTATTGTTTTGGGGTCAAATTTTCGAAATTAAGTTTTTGTTATATTTACCCGTTTTGGGGTGCCCTGAATCCAAAAATCATGTTTTTTAGCGGTTAGTCTGTGTGTCTGTCTGTTATCAGCATATTTCAAAAACAAATAATAACAGAAAGTCCAAACTTGGTATTCTAAATGTGTATCATATAGGGATGCTACACCAAACTTTTCGTTGAGATCAAGCAAATGGTTCGTGTACAGGGACATCCAAGAGAATTCAAATACATTATTGTCTATGGAGAAATTACTGGTAAGTAACAGTGTAACATCTATAAGCTGACTGAAACAAAATAGAAACCGCAAAAATTTATAATGTGCATAAAAGTATGTTTTGTAAAGATTGTTGTACGGACATAATTCATAATTTATTTACAGGGATATATTGAGGCTATACTTGAAAATTAATGGAATTGTAATTTCTTTTGTGTTAGATGCTTTTCAAGTAAGACTAAATTTAAGTACACAATATTATTTATAGCGCATATTGATTATAGACACTATACAGGGCTACCCAAAAATAACCTAAACGTTCTTTTTTATTGAATGTAACTGATAAAATGTGCTTTGGTACATTTTATTATGTCAACGAACACTACTCAGGAAGCAAAATTAATTTTTTGTACACTTACTGTAAACAACGTATTTTTCGAATTTTTAACTCTGGTTTTTGTGGTACCCTGATTACGAAAGTCTAATTTTTAGCCGTTGATCTGTATGCATATCTGTTAACAGAATAACTTAAAAACAAATGACTGCAGGAAATTCAAATTTGTTATTTTGAAGTCATATGAGATGGCCACCTAAGTTTGAAGGCAAATTAATAACAGCTTTGATTTTTTTTTTTTTTTAAATAACTGTATACACTATAATTGAAAGGGGGGGATGAGGGGGGAACTCCCCCCCCCCTCTTACACAGAATTACATGTCAAATAAAACAGTTCCTAAACCTATTTTAGATTATTTTTAAAGTACATTGAACTTTATTATCTTACGCTATTGTTCTCAAGATTTAATATGCTATCTACCTTTATAGCATTGAAATGCAAGATTATATTGAAATGCACCAGATTATTTCGTAAATAATAATTATGTCATTTATTTTTTAAATTCCTAAAGAAAATAAATTACACGTCATTTCTGATATATAAAACTTTAAAAGTTTTTTTTTTTTTTTTTTTTTCCCCGAAAGAAATTTTCAAGATTAAGTGAACAAATTTCTCTCTTTTCGTTGAAATATCAACTGACTGGTTGATTTCGCACAGATTGGCCCGAAAACCTTTCAGAGTTATATGACCTAATTTGTATAATATGAGATGACTAAATTAAATTACATGAAAATTTTAGAAAAATATGGGGGTTACATTAAATATGGGACTTGTTAATTGCTTTTATGTCTACAAACTACAAATAGTTTACATTTAGATGAATACCTGTATAATTGCATAACATTACAACTATATATATATATTTACAATAAAATTAAAAATAATTTAGAATTAATTTACATAAAAAATATAGTAAAAATCACATAGACTCAAAGATTGTACAAAGTAAATTTGTAAACGATTTTGACATTTTTATTTTATTCTTACTTTCTCTTACCCATACGGTAGAGAAAATATTGTTTTTGGGTCAAATTTTCAAAACTGAGTTTTTGTTATATTTACACGTTGTTAGGAGCCCTGAATCCAAAAATTATGTTTTTAGCGGTTGGTCTGTGTGTGTGTGTGTGTCTGCCTTTTATCAGCATATCTCAAAAACAAATTATAGCAGAAAGTCCAATTTCGCTATTCTAAATGTTTATGATTTTGGGATGCTACACTAAACTTTTCGTTAAGATCAAGCAAATGGTTCGTGTACAGGGACACCCAAGAGAATTCAAATACATTACGTCTATGAGAGAAATTGCAGGTAAGTAGAGTTTAACATCTATAGACTGCACTAAATGAAATGAAATGAATATATATATTGGTTATGAAGCCACTAAAGAATTTCGACTAAGTATCAATTTATGAATTTCGAATTAGGGTTGATTAAATTTAGAAACTCAGATTAAGAATTTCTAACGAATTCATATTAAATTCAAATTCTGCAACTTTTACTTTATTACAAATCAGAATAACATGCATATTAATCAAATGAGAATAAGTTTAATTCTACTTACCCCCTCTGCCAGTATTCCGAAGATTAACGACACACCACTAAATCACTAGACTATAATTCGACATTTGAAGAATCGTTTTATTTGACTTGAATAATTAATTACGAATTTTATTCATATTTAAGAATGATTACTGGAACTATAATGAATACGATTAAAATATAATCAGAACTATTAAAAACATTCTAAAGTCCTGAGATACCTTGTACCTCGTCCGGATTCGAAAGGCGACTGAAACAAAACTGCTCAGCGCCGTTCCTAATCAGTTCAGATGTGCGCACCTTCTCCATTCCCCTCCTCCCCGAAATCCTCCGGGGGGGGGGGGGCTGAGCATGGCAGACTGGCGATTCGATTCACGGGTCTCTTGATTATTCCAACTGGCGTCTTCAGCGTGACCACTCGGCTAATTCCATCCTCACCCGGATGGACTTCCAGAAGGCGGGCTAACCTCCACTGAGCTGGCTGAATAGAAGGTTCCAACACCAGTACTAGCTGACCAGGTTGCAGATGTGTATTACCACTCTTCCATTTTTCTCTTGACTGGAGTGAAGTCAAATAAGACTTTGCCCATGTGCTCCAAAATTGCTTCTTGATCTGCTGGAGGAGTTTCCATCTGGAAGAAAAACTGGTACAAAATGGATTAGTTTGGTTAAAAGATCGTTCAGGAAGCTGGAGAAGCGGAGCCCCAATTAAGAAGTGTCCTGGTGTAAGTACTAAGAAATTATTGAGCTCGGTGGAAAGTGGGACTAAGGGTCGTGAATTTAAACAAGACTCAATAGTTGTGAGAATCGTAGCACACTCCTCAAACGATAGGCAACTGCCTTTACACGCTTTAAGTAAATGGCGTTTGGCCAATTTAACCGAAGATTCCCATAGGCCGCCAAAGTTAGGCCCGTAAGGTGGCATAAAATGCCAATGAATTTGTCTAGTTGTGGCAAAGTCTTGAATAGTATTGGGTTTTGAAAGCTTTACTAGCCCTTTTAAATGGGCATTGGCACCCACAAAATTGCGCCCGTTATCCGAGTATATGTCCGAAGGATAGCCTCGACGCGCTATGAATCTTTGTAGGGCATATAAAAAATGTTCAGTTGATAAACTCGTGACTAATTCGAGATGAATTGCCTTGGTGCTCATCCAGATGAATAGGCAAATATAGGACTTAAATTTTGTTTTTGTTCGTTTATGTTCACACTTTGTCTGAATAGGGCCTGCATAATCAAGGCCAACATGTTGAAATGGTCTACAAGGGTTGACTCTTGCACTGGGAAGGTCACCCATCATTTGTTGAATGGGGGTCGGTTGGACTTTGGCACACGTGACACATTTTCGAAGCTCCTTTTTCACAGTGGACCTACCATCAGGAATCCAGTAAGACTGGCGAATGAGATTTAATACTAAGTCGACACCTCCATGAAGACTATACGTGTGAAAATGTCCTATTAATGTCGATGTAAAAGGGTGATTTTTAGGTATGAGTATTGGATGTTTAGTATCATAGGGCAGAGTGATGTTTTTGTCAATTCTACCTCCCACTCTCAATAGATTTTCTGAATCAAGAAACACATTGAGATTTTTTAATTTACTGCTGTTTGCCACGGGTTGGCCGCGCTGCAAAAGGGCGATTTCTGAAGCAAAGGACCTTTGTTGGACGAATTTAATAACAATTTTTCTAGCTTCTGAAATTTCTTGTACTGAGACTGGTCCTTTCAATTTTGTAGCATTTCTAATATTATTTATAAATCGCTTCATAAATGCAATTACACGAAAAAGTTTATTACTTGATGAAAATTTTGAAACCAAATCCTCTATAACGGATTCATGCATTGGAGTTGACTCTATTAGTCCAGGAATTCCCACAATTGTACATGGGACTGAGGTAGCAATCTTGGACTCGGGATCTGAGACCGGGATCTTTGACCAACCAGGTCCAGACCACCACAAGTTAAAGTGGTTTAATTTGTCGGGTAACAGCCCACGGGTTGCACAGTCTGCTGGGTTATGTTTGCTTGGTAAGTGATGCCATGATGTTGGGTCTGTGAGAGCTCTAATTTTGTTTACTCGGTGTAGGACATATGTGTTGCCCTTTAAGGGTGGATTTAAGATCCAACTACGGGCGATTGTTGAGTCTGTCCGTAGGAGAATTTCCTCAACCTGATAATCCAGCGAGCTCTGGACGACTGACAAAAGTTCCGATAGTAATACAGCCGCGCATAGCTCCAACCTAGGCAAGGTAATGGGTTTTAAAGGAGCTACACGGGTTTTAGCTGCAATCAATTTTAAAGATGAGTTCTGACTTGGGCGTATATAAATTACGGCAGCATACGCCTTTGTTGACGCATCACAAAATCCCAGAATCTGGTAAATAGGTTCGGATTTCAGGTCTAAAAATCTGGGTACTGACATGGCCTTAAAGGAAGCAATTTTTTCATAAAATTCGTTCCACCTGTTTTGAATGTCTGGTGGTAAAGGATCATCCCAACCAAGTTTTAGCTTCCAAACATCTTGTAGAAGCAATTTTAAAAGAATAGTGGCAGGGGATAACAGACCCAAAGGGTCGAAGATGCGTGCAATTACAGACAATAATTGTCTTTTGGTTTTGACGTTTTCTTCTGTGTTGACGCCAACCTGCAGTGTATCCGATGTTAAATTCCAGTTTAGTCCTAAAATACGTTGGGATTGATCGGGGTTTAAGGATAATTCCTGATTTGTTGATTTTAGAGGTTCTGGGACTTGAACTAGAGCTTCCACATAATTTGAAGCCCATTTTCGCAGCTTGAAGCCCCCAGCATTAAATAATGCCTGAAGGTCTGTGACCAAAGATTGAGCGGCTCCGATTGTTTCAACCCCTCCAAGGAAATCGTCCATATACAGGTTGTTGCGGGCAGCTTGCACAGCTACGGGAAAATTGGGTTCTTCATCGTTTAATAGCTGTAATATGGTACGCAGGGCTAAAAATGGAGCACAGGCTGTGCCATAAGTAACAGTGTTCAATTTATACACTCTGAGTGGATCTGAAACATTGGCCCTCCAAAATATTCTTTGAAAGTCTGTATCAGGCTCTGCGACTAGAATTTGTCGAAACATCTTTTCGATATCACTCGAGAGGGCGACTTTATTTAAACGAAATCTGATTAAGTTGCTGAAAATACTGGATTGGAGTTTGGGCCCTTTATGCAAGTTAGAGTTCAGGGATTTGCCATTTGTAGTTACGGCCGACGCATTGAACACTACCCGTAGTTTCGTAGTGCTACTATTTTCATTTATAACTCCATGATGGGGCATATAATAATTGGGTTGGCGATTAAGTTCTTCAGCCCTTAGTAAAGTCATATGACCTAAGTCAGAGTATTCACACATAAACTTACAGTATTCCCGTTTAAGATTAGGGTTCTGAATAAATCGATTTTCAAGCCGTTTAAACAATTTTAGTGCACAATTGGCACTTTCACCCAAATCTATCTCATCATGGAGGGGTAATTTGACAACATAGCGGCCTTCGGGGTTGCGCTTGGTGGAAGATTTATATAGTTCCTCTGCCGGATCGGCTTCGGTTTCACTCTTAGAAGATATTATTGGTTGATTGTCAAAAAAATCGTTCAAGTTAAGGCAGTGTAACGAGGAGCTATATGCTGATTCTGGTTCCATTCCATCCCTTGAGAGGGGGCCACTGAGTAAGTACCCAAGTGAACTGGGAATGGCAGATGGTTCTCCTGGCCTTCCCGATACTGGTGTGCCACAAATTAGTGACGCAAAAATATCTGCGCCTAATAATACTTCGATTGGTTGTTGCTTGAAGAAATTCATATCAGCTAATTGAAGATTTTTTGTATGTGGCCAAGACGTCGTTTTCACCCGGAAATTTGGCAGAGGGGTAGTAACCCTATTTACTACTAGCGCTTTCAGGTTCCTATACTCGTTAGCGAAATATGGCGAGAATGAGAATTCCGTAAAATTTAAAACAGTTTCTGCGGAAAGACCGTTTATGCCTATAAGTCGATGAGAAGTGCCAAACAAAGGCAAATTTAGCTTCTCAACGCACTCCTTTGTTATGAGACTATTTTGTGAGGCACTATCAACTAACGCCCGACATTGAATAATTTTACCGTTAGGTGACCTAACCTTTATAAGGGCAGTAGCCAATAACACTTTTTGGTTATTAAAATTTGCATTAGATTGTGAACTGTTGGCCACCGACGTAGCAACAAGGCCGCCTCCCTGATCTGCAGAATTCTGTGCATAAATGTGCAGAAGAGTGTGATGTGAACCTGCACATACTTTACATTTAATATTAATTCTACATTGACGCACTTGATGATTAGTTCGCAAACAATTTTCACACAGTGATTTTGATTTAACTAAGTCCCATCGCTCCTGAACACTAATTCGATTGAATTTGGGACATTTAAACAATTGATGTACTTGAGAACAGGCGACGCATTTATTTTCTTTGACTAGTATTGAATTATTGACACAAGATTTTTTTACACTACTACCTTCAACTGGCTTCTTAAACATCCCTGGTTTATTTTCAAGCTTTGTTTGACTCGACGCCTCCCTTTCAATGAATGTACGAAACGAATTTAAATCGGGAATAGTTTGCGTATTCTCTAGACTGAGCTCCCACCTATGCCTAACGGATGAATCCAATTTTGAAATCATGAAATTTATAAGAATAAGATCGCTAAGAGGATTAGATTCCAATCCGAGGGTCGATAAATTTCGCACCGCTTTGTTACAAGTATCTATTAAATTGAAAAACGATTTAGGATCATCCGCTTTGTTTACTTTTACTGAAAAGATTTTATTTATTTGAGTTATAGCTAATTGACGTTTATTTTCGTAGCGCTGAGTAAGAATTTCCCAACAGTGTTTAAGATTTTCCGATTGTAACGAAAATTCTCGAATAAGTTTTGATGCACTACCTCTTACACACGATTGGAGGTATTGTAGCTTTTCAACCTCACTAAGGCTGTCATTATCCAGAATAGATGATTTAAATAAATTTTTAAATGACAACCAAGATTCATTATCCCCGTAAAAATAAGGAATTTCAAGTTTAGGGAGACTAATATGCGAATTAACAGAAGTCCCGGGTTTGGTACGTGCATCATTATTTACATTTGGAGTATTTGATTGCGATTTACCCTCTAATACAACGGATAATTCTAACAGAATGTCCCTATTCTTTAACACCTCTTCAGAGTTTTCATCGTTTTCCTCTTCGGAAAAATTTGTAACTATTTCCTCGAATTTAACCTCCAGTGCATTTACCTTATCTTTTAAGATTTTTAATCTGGCTTGATCGCCTTTATCACAATCATTGACTTTCGATTTTATAAATTCTATTTCTTTAATTACATTTTCAAATTTTATCACTTCATTAGATTTTGGGAACAACGCACTCTGTTCGGCGTCATTCGCCCTTGTTTTTCCCTTTCTACCCATCTTATGAGCAAACTAATTACAAACAATTAAATTTAAATATGAATTAATCGATCGCATTAAATTATTATTCTGCAGATCAGGAAGTAAAATATGAAAAAAAAATAAGAACAAATGAAAAGAAACAACACATAATAGAATAGATTTTTTTTTTTTTTTTTTTTTTTTTACTGAAATAAATAAACTAATAAAATATTAAATGCACCCTTTTCATTCTCATACACTCATTTATTCAACAATTACTTAACATGAAAGTTTATTTCTGAAATTCCAAACCGCAATTACTTAATATGAAAGTTTATTTCTGAAATTCCAAACCGAAACTTTCGGTTTGAAAACCAAACTATTTTGAATTACGTTTTCTCTAAACGAAAACTTTTACGTAAGCATGAAAGCGAAACTACTTTGAATTACGTTTTATATCAAAACAATTTAACCTTGTATTAATGACTTATTTCAACAAATTAATTTTAATTTACTTTAAAGTTCTTATACGGATAATTTAATCCTACGTAAACAAAAGAATTTTTTCAATTTTCAATTTTTTTTTTTTTTTTTTTTAATTTAACGAGTTACGATTAATTATCTAATTAATAGGTAATTAAACCTCCGTGAATCGACGGACCACTTCGGTTATGAAGCCACTAAAGAATTTCGACTAAGTATCAATTTATGAATTTCGAATTAGGGTTGATTAAATTTAGAAACTCAGATTAAGAATTTCTAACGAATTTATATTAAATTCAAATTCTGCAACTTTTACTTTATTACAAATCAGAATAACATGCATATTAATCAAATGAGAATAAGTTTAATTCTACTTACCCCCTCTGCCAGTATTCCGAAGATTAACGACACACCACTAAATCACTAGACTATAATTCGACATTTGAAGAATCGTTTTATTTGACTTGAATAATTAATTACGAATTTTATTCATATTTAAGAATGATTACTGGAACTATAATGAATACGATTAGAATGTTTTTAATAGTTCTGATTATATTTTAAAGTCCTGAGATACCTTGTACTTCGTCCGGATTCGAAAGGCGACTGAAACAAAACTGCTCAGCGCCGTTCCTAATCAGTTCAGATGTGCGCACCTTCGTCATTCCCCTCCTCCCCGACATATATTATATGCGTAAAAACATGTTTCATGTAGAATACGGTATAGAAATCATTCACTGTTTGTTTACAGGGCTACACAAAAGAACTAGATAGTACGACAATACTTGAAAATTGATGAAAGTGTACTTTAGGTTGTGCCATGTGTTATTAATATAGGATTATACTTATATTATATATAGGATTATACTTATAGGATTATACTTATGCCCGCCATCTGTGGGGAATCTTACAATCAATTTGTGTTAACTGAAGTATTGAAGGTGAATAATATAGTATAAAGATTCAACGCTTGCTCTGGAAATGACATTGGCTATTCGAGTACGTTACAGATAAGTAATACAATGACATAAAGAGTTAAGGTGAATTCCATTTAATCTAAGAATGTTATTTTATAAGAGCTGATTAAAGTATTATACAAACCCTTTAGTTGAAATATGACAGATAATTATATCAAATGAATAAGATTTGTGTTTGAACAGTGATAGTTTTAATATGATTAAAAACACGTCTAAAATAAACTTTATTAAAAACATTAAAACAATTCAGAGCTTTTCTCGTTGACTTATCAAAGCATCATCAGGAATTTAATTATATGTTTCCAAAGAGCAATTTTATGTATATATTTTTTTATTACATAGTCAACAGTTAAGTCTTTTAATTAATTGAACAAAGAATAAAGTCAGTTTGAGACTGGTGAAGACTGGATCCAGGAGCAAAGATATGTAAGGTGTAGAACTTCTTGTAGTTACTAAGGAGCTGCAATTCGCTGTGACTATTGTAGAAACACAGGTGTACGGTGTTGCAGATAGAGGTTGGAACTATTGTAGGATCATGAGGTGCTGCAGTAGAGGCTGGAACTATTGTAGGATTAGGAGGTGCTACACTTAGAGGTTGGAACTATTGTAGGATCAGAAGGTGCTGCACTTAGAGGCTGGAACTATTGTAGGATAAGAAGGTGCTGCTATTAGAAATTGGAACTATTGTATGATCAGGAGGTGCTGCTGCTAGAAATGGAACTACTGTATGATCACTAGGTGCTGCTGCTAGAAATGGAACTATAGTAGAATTGAAGAACTGCCGGTCGAAAAGAGATATTGTATCACCAGAGTGCTGCTACAAAAAGTTCTACTCCTTACATATCTTTGCTCCTGGATCCAGCCTTCACCAGTCTCCAATTGAGTTTATTTTTTGTTCAATTAATTAAAGGACTTAACTGTTGACCATGTAATACAAAAAATACACGTAAAATTGCTCTTTGAAACATATAAATCCCTGATGATGCTTTGATAAGTCAAGGCGAAAAGCTTTGGATTATTTTAATGTTTTTAATAATGTTTATTTTAGACGTGTTTTTAAAGTGTTTTTAATCACATTATCAATTTGACACGTGTTTGCAATTTAATTCTCTGTTAGAGATTTTTATAATGATAGTTTTAGTTTATTTTTTATGGTGAAATTTTCGAGCTTTAACATCAAATTATGTTGCAAGATAGGATTTCTCCAATAGAAGAAATTTTGATGATTGGATTTTCGATTGATGAACCATAAAATCATAACTCTTTTGAAAGATGCGATTTTATATTTAATCTTGCATAATGTGAAATCAACTTTTTGCCAAAAGGTGTAATAAACAGCTACAATGAGTCAAAAATCATTTCCATATAAATATCTGTTTAAGTCATTCATTCAATAAAAATTAAATTTATTCTAGAAAGTATTGGTAAAAACCGTAACTTTATCAAATTTTTGACTGCATTTTTTTTTTTTTTTTCAAAATAAAATTTTCGCCGATATATATGAATTAAATTGGTGCACAATTGGTAATAGTTATATTGTGCTTCATTTAGTTAGTACTACATTTTAATATCCCGATTACACTTTGTTTAATCAACAAAAATGAATGCAACACAGTTAACGGCCCTCTTCACTTACCGTCGCTGGAAGCCCGAGCCAGTGTTATTCTATGGGGAAATTTTCTTTACAAATAATTTATTAACTAACACATATTTTTAAATTCTGTTTTCACATTTAGAAAATTCCCAACTGTTAAATTGACGGACCTTTTTTAAAAATGTATTTTTTTAATTTTTGATATTTTATTTTAAATTTGCAAAATGAAAAAAATTCACATATTAAAAATTTGAATTTTGCAGCTTCAAATTAAAATATAAAATAATAATAATTTTTTAAAAAAGGTCCGTCAATTTAACAGCTGGGAATTTTCAGAATGTGAAAACAGAATTTAAAAATATGTATTAGTTAATGAGTTATTTGTAAAGAAAAATTTCCCATAGAGATAGAATAACATTAGCTTCGGCTTCCGGTGGCGGTGAGTGAAGCGGGCCCTATACAGACAGATTTTGGATATACTCGTTTGTATATCCATATGTTGTATACGCATAAATATACAGACTTTCATACATGAAAACACACATATATTACAAACTGAAATAAAATCAGGAATAGAAAAAAAAAAAAAAAAAAAAAGAACGAAAAATCATGCGATATGCATTGATTATTAACACTTTCCAAATGTACGTAATTGTTGTATCGTATAACTTTCAATGCTCATTGCCTACGTCATCACACAACGGACAGACAGCAGTTCTGAAAGGCATACAGATAGACTCATTGAATTCCTAATGCATTCTTAAATATTGTTAGAAAGTGTTAAAAATGTTTAACACAAAACAAAACGTAGCCCTGTGCACAAGTCAGTAGAGGTATACACTACATTTTCAATAGGGAACATCCGATAGTGAACTTTGAGAAAAATGCAATGCATATCATGCTCGTATTATATGAAGCTTCAATTATTTTTCTGCTTTAAGATGCGGTTATTTTTATTATGCATTGTTTACAGCGCATATTGCTACATTCAAAGAGAGAGTAAGTAAACAAGTTTTCTGGATGAGTCGGAATATAGTACATTGATTCTTCATTTCTTTCTTTTTTTTTTTTTTTTCAAGTTGATTTAAAAACAGCGAATAAGTTCATAAATACTTTTTTTTTTTTTTTTTTGAGTTTGAAAATTTCAGGTGACTATCATTTTGAAACAAGATGGTGCTGTATGTTGACGAACGCATTCATCCAAGATAATTTTAAAATAAGTCCACTGCCCGATTTTAATACGAACTACTTCAGCATTTCAGATGTTATGGTGAAAAATTTTGCATTGCTTTTATATATAATAGGGGAGAGTGGGGATGAATGGGACATTTTTCATGTTTTTATTGATAACGTTGGCCATATGTAATTCAGAATTTTGTAACATGGCTCATAAGTACACTTCAGTAACCAGTTACGTATAAACATACTAACTTTAATAAAAAGTTATCATTTTTAATTAATAATAATTTTCTTTTACATGCATGTGCATTGTCCCATTCATCCCCACCTATGGGGATGAATGCGACATGATTGGGGATGAATGGGACAGGACTGGAATTAACAAAGGAAAGAAAACAAAATGGTAAGTAAATAAATTTTTAAAGTTAAATTGGTTTATGTGATTTTATTACACCCTATGAATTTACTGAAATTAACATAAACTGATGTAATGACTCAAATTAACATCAAAAGGCAAAAGTCCTTTGGTTCGCACAGTTCATAGTGTTCTAGGCTTTGGTAATTCAATCTAATAAGACCTAATCTAAAAATAAATAAATAAATAAAGGCACTAGAAAGAGATAAATCATTATAATAGAGTACAGATTATCCAGATAAATTTTTGTTTCCGACTGATCGGGAAAATCAGCATTCTATTCTTCACTACATTAATAATCACCAGGATTTATTTAATTAGCTTGATTGAAATTGTGATTTTAATCAAATTATAATTAGTTTATTTATGTATTATTTTTACTTATTGATTTAAATTGCATCGAATATTTTAACTTATAATTTTTTAATCATAATTATTATAAACAAAAATCAGAACAATTAATTTCATTTTTTTTTTCTAAGACCACAAAATTAAGAATCCTGATAATCAATATGGCTAATTTACGTTTTAATAGAATTCTTATGTAAAATTTTAAATTAGTACATACTGGGAAGTGTCCCATTCATCCCAACCGTCACATGATCATATAAAACAGAAAATATGCTTAATGAACAATTGTCAATATTCATCTTGAATATCATAAACACAATAAAAGATTATGTCTTTGCCTTTTCACCATATAAGAGATATATTAACTTTAAGCAAATAGTTAATATCTTAACTACTACCTAATCGAATCAGCAAAAAACTTACTTTGCCATCTGAAAAAGACACTTTAAT
>OZ005648.1:35902056-36367056 GCA_963930645.1 Salticus scenicus | reverse complement strand
AATATACAAATTTCTATTTAAATAGCTGATTTCAAAAAGCTGTTTAGCATGGCTTTTTAAGTACTGCACAGATTAGGGATTAGACAGGGTAACTGGATGGCGAGAACTTTGAAAAGGATAATTGAGCCACAGTAGGTTTCACATAGGTACAAGGCCTAGAATATACAGTGTGGCAAGTGCTTACAGGCTTCGCAGCGTTTCTAAAATTTTACGCTCATTTTATTATATTGCGGCCACAATTATAAAATAATTCTTTTTTCCATAATACATACCCTTTGCGAAGTTGTTGAAGCTGCCTAAGCTGCCTAGCTGTCTTCAACTTTACGCCGAGGAGAAAATTAATTGGTGAATTCTGTATCAGGAGTCATAAAATTAAAAAAAAAAAATGTCTAAGTAGTGAAAGACTACATAATAAATAAGTGAAGAAAGCCTCTAATGAGGCACCTCACCTCACCGGAAAAATAAAAATAAAATAACGTAAATCGCAGTTACAGAGGTGTTAGGTACGCAAGGAAAGAAATCGTAGGTTGTTGGTTTAGTAGATAGCT
Organism: Salticus scenicus; assembly: GCA_963930645.1. NCBI lineage: Eukaryota > Metazoa > Arthropoda > Arachnida > Araneae > Salticidae > Salticus > Salticus scenicus. The sequence continues at coordinate 36,366,508 of OZ005648.1, read as the reverse complement.
GTTAAAAAAAAAATAAATAAATAAATAAATAAAGAAGAAGCAGAAGCAGACTCCGATAATTGAAAAATAAAATAATAAAAGTAAAAATAAATTACTTTTCAGCTTTTCATACATTTTTTTTTTTTTTTTTTTTTTTTTTTTTGTGTGTGTGTGTGTGTGTGTGTGTGTGTCACAATGCTGGGGTCCCTATGTAGACACTGCTCCCTCCTTTCAGTTTTGGTCAAACCAGTAGGCCCTGAAAAGGACCCCAACTGAGGTTATGAGACTTCTGCGCTACAAGGTAGCCCAACAAATTTCACAGAATAGAACTAATTAAACCTAACAGACAAAAGTAAAAGTCCTATAATGAGTGGTCTATACCATTTAAAATAAGCTAGAATAGTCTCAAAATAAATTAAAATACTGGCACAACAATAGAAGTTTATGAAGAAAGCCTCATACTTGAGCACTTCACCAGAAGATATAGGAATGTTTGCAAAATGATTAATTACAATTGTAGATAGCAGTCTGGGTTAAAAGTAATAATACAATACGAGAGAAAAAACGTTAGTGGGTTATGTACATATTTACAAAGTTTTTGTTTATTTTTTCAAAAGAAAGTGAAATGAAGCACATGACTTTAAGAAACACAATACCAACAATAAGTAGACTATAAAAAATACGCTAGGTTACTTATGTAAATAATTTTAGAAAATAAAAATTGAAAGGATGGTAATAGCTGATTAAGAAAGTCTCAGACTTGAGGAACCATACTAGTTGATAATAAAAAGCTTGCAATACGATAAAATACAATATTAGAGTGCAGATTGGGTTAAAAATATAAAAAAATATATAAGCATGTTTTAGCATCAAAATTTTTAATAAATATTTCTTAATGACGATAGTGGTGAAAATATAATACAGTTTTATGCTCATTTTTTTTTTTTTTTTTTTTTTTTATTATATCGTCATCACAATTTTAAAACAATAACTTTAAGCATAATATTTTACCATTAAAGTAGTTAAAGTACTCAAAAGGATTTCTTATTGATAATACTGGTGCTGGTAACAATGTAATGAAATAAAGGTAAATTTTTTGGAACGCTGCGAGGCCAGCACAATGCTTAAAATACTGCTAAAAAAATTAAGCTTCCCAGAAAGCGCTGTGATTGAAATTCTTGGTCAAATTGTAAACATTGGATAAAAGTTGATTGGCTCTTCTCAGTTTCATCTGCTCAGTCACAGGATCTAAGTACATAAGTAACCAATAAATACATTAGTTTCGGTTTTTCAAACAAGAATCTCGATCGCACTGACCTCTGGTGAGAGGTTTAATCTTTATAGCATTGTTTTGCTGGACAGTTGCCACACCATGTATTCAAGGCGCTGTAGTATAGGCAAAGCAATGTGACCCCATCTTACATGAAATGAAAGATATGCTGTCAAGATAGTTTATACAGTGTATGTCCAGAAAGTAATGAAACTGAGATTTTTTGCAGACATTTAATATTTTTCAAAATAACCTCCTCCTGCATTAATACACACCTGTCAACGATTCCGCCACCCACTGATGCGATTCTGGCACCTATTGATGTCTGTCTGTCTGGATGTCTTCAACTGGATTGCTTGCTGTTCAGAACGCACATTACTTTTTCTGTAAGTTCTCCAGATTGCCAAACGATGACTTTTCAAGCTGAATTTTAAACTGAGGAATTAAAAAAAAAAAAATTCTGGCAGTGATAGGATAAATTGGGGTTATACGGAATTGGGGCAGCGTTATGACGCTATGTTTTGCCAGAAACTGAGTAACTTTGAAGGGTGTGTGGTCCGGCGCATTTGAAGTTCTTCCGTCGAAATTTGATGCACAATCGATTTTGTAAGTCACGTGTCTCCGCAATCATTTGAACATTCAGATCAGAATCCAAAATCGCTTTAATTTTAGCTACATGTCTGCAGGGCCCGATTATGCTTTTGGAAGATTCGGGGCACTAATGATGCTAGGAGGCCTTCCCCACCCCCTCTGCCCTACAGAGCTCGCCAAAATTACCCCCCCCCCCCTCAAAAAAAAAAAAAAAAAAAAAAAATCTGAGCTCTTTTTTTTTATTATTATTTATGTGAAGCTTGAAGCCATTTATGTTGTGTTGTGCATTTTTTTTTTTTTTTTTTTTTTTAAATCCTTCAGTTATACCTTTTATTTCCTCAAATTTTAGTAACTTATAATGATATCGTTAGTTTTACGTTAAAGACAGCAAAAAGACTAATGCACATTTATTAATAAGACAAGATAAAGAGAATTTTAATCAGTTTTTGTTTTTACTGGACACTTCATGTGAAAATTTATACTATGCAGCTTTTGAAGGTGATGCCCCCTAAATTTTGAGGCCCTGGGCCAGTGCGCCGTGTGCTCGTGCGGTAATCTGGCCCTGCATGTCTGAAGTTCGAGAACTTGATGGACGCTCAGCGCGTTGTTCGACATCAAAGTCCTGTTCTGTCTTTGAAGGCTTTGCACCCAAACACTTGAGCCTCGGACAAAGAATCCTTCCATAGGCTTCTTATTACATAGCAAGCGTTACAGTAACCAATTTGCTTATTTGCTTAGTTTTACAAAAAAAAAAAAATTGTGACGCATCGTTGCTGCAATCTGGAAACCTAACGTCACTTGAAACACGTGTTTGTTTCAGAAACGATCCGTGCGCTACAAAGGCTCAAAGTCAACTGACTCACCCCTAGAGCATATGCATATACTTCACTAGAGAACGTATTCAATACTGAAATTCCTATTTAAAGGGTAACGAAGATTGAGAATGATTTTTATTAGTCACGTGACGAGTGAAACATCAGATCCGTCCGTAATTCGATGACAAAGCGAAAAATTTTTAACACCCCTTGTTCGAAAATGGATTGAAGGGCGTCACAAGTGACCTTCATTGGAAAAAATTTGAAAAGTACTCGTCATGTGATTTTTTGTGTTGGTTACATTCTTCGATTAAGAATACGCTCTCTAGTCAAATATATGTTCTAGGCTTCCACCAGACATCGCAGATCGCAGCTAATAATCCCCCCCCCCCACACACACAACACACTAACCGTACCACACGCAAACTTCACCTCTTTGGACTTGTGCTTGGCGCAAAAGAGTCAATCTGACTACTTTCTGGACAGACCGTGTATCTTGAAGTATTTTAATTAAAATTTTCAAGAGCATATATGAAGATCAGAGTCATTAACAAAATTTTGAAGTAATTAACTAATGATTGTTTTAAAGCTATTTATGTGGTTTAAAAACACTTTTTCATATCAGCAATGTATATGCTTAAAAAATCGTTTAAGTTGCAAGGTGCCTCATTGTTCTATATAACCAGCAACTCGTTGTCAACCAACACAACAGTTATTTTACTCATGCTGTTGTTAACAGGGAGTAATTTATAATTCCCAAATATCATATAGGGCCAAAATATAAAAACACTTTACATATGTATGATGTTGAATATGGCTTGTCTAAACTATTAAAAAAAAAAAAAAAAAAAGAACAGTTCTCTACTTCTACCATTGTCATCTACATTTTTTGTTGCTTTTTTACTACTGCAATTTGAATTCCAGTATTCAAGTTGCTCTTTAGCCTCACTCAAGTTTTGTAACAAATGTTCTGAATTCTAATCTTTTTGAAATTTAAGTTTAATCGTCCAAGATTATAAAATGTATTAAATGATTTCTATGACATAATTACAATTAGACGACTTTTTACATATCAAAACGCATGACTGTAATCAAAGCATTTATTTTTTCTTTCTTTTCGTTTTCTTTTCTTTTTCATGTTTTTCTGATAAAAGATTTTAATAAGTATTGCCTCGTGCGATTGAGCAAGTTCCTGATCACCAGAATTGTTCTTTTGAGATGAAATTGCTTACTGATACTGATGAAGATACTTACACAAGATTCCTTAAAAAGAGTCCAGTGCATTTGGTATCATGCGAATTATCAGTGTACACATTTTTTAATCTTAGAAATCGAAACTATATTCACATAATGCACGACTGAAATCTGATACGATTTGTGCAACATTTTCCCATAAGGAAATTTGAGGTCTAAACAGGCTAGTGTGGAATGAGCAGAAAAATAAAAAATGGGCATATTTTTTACCGACGTGTTTTGGCCTTTTCAAACTCGGCTTCTGGTATACAATTCAAGCAGCAACTCCTCGCCAGACCTGGCTTTAAACATCTTAGACACCCTCTACATTTCGAGTCATAATAATAATAATAATAAACTTTATAAAAGAAATTAACAAATTACGAGTTAAAAATAGAACATTTAGTTTTTTGCTCTTAATAAGAAAAATTACAAATGAAGTTACGCCAATTTTCTGTATGTAGAAAGGAATTAATGACGTGTTTTTACCGTGTAAATTATTAAAATTCCTTCTTCTTCTTCTTCTTTTTTTTTTTTTTTTTTTTTTTTTTTTAAGAAAAATTCTATAAGTTTTATAATATTCCGTGTACATGGGTATCTAAACTGAGCAGGATGTATTTAGACCCAGGCTTGAGATGAGTGATTGTTAGAATTGTATGTTAAAACCGGAATTTTCAAAATTTTCCATTAAAAAAAAAAAAAAGAAGAAGAAGAAGCAATGAATCTGTGCTATTTTTTCTTCTGATTCTCGTGGTTTTCTTAAAACTCGCCAACTGCCCGTACGACGCAAGAAAAAAAAAAAAAAAAACAGTGGACCCAAAATTTGGGTGAATGTGAATATGGGAGAGGATCTCTTAAAAATACCCCCGCTTCCCTGGCCACGGTTCTTCGCATAGGCAATCTGCCTGAATCAACACACAATAGACCTTTATTCAGATTCGATAAGGAGCTTAGTATAGAAAATATGAAGAACCTTCTATTAATCAATACAAATTTGTTACATTTAATATCATATCAGGGATATGAATTTCATGCAGAACTCATACCACTAGTTACAAAAACAAATATTATTCTTATTCAATCTAAGATTTACCGAGAAGAAAAATTTTCTTCATAAATAGTGGTATGAAATCTCCTCCAAATTCTCATCCCTGTTAATATGTATAAAATAATTGATAATATATTTTGTTTTTAATGCAGTACAGACAATCTGACTTGTTTTCATCTTGTCTTACTTGCTTATGAAACAAATCCGTATTATATATATAAGGCTATTCAAAATCAATTTTTAAACTAATGGCAATTGCGCAGCGGAAAGCGATTAAACAAATGTGAATTATAGAACTTTATAAATAGATAAATCAATATAATTTATTTTTAACTCATCTTTTGTTTAAAACTGAATTTTCACATAGCTTTTCATTCGAACAATAAATTATGGCTGGAATTATAAATATGACTGTTTTGTGCTATTCTACTGATTCTGATTACAATAGATGGTCTTCATAGCCACCAACGTTTCAGTGAAATCGCAAACTACCGAATAATAATGGAGGTCGTTCCGGATCAGGTCGTTAACAAACCATAATCAGCCTCTCGACTAGGAACAAGACCCAGTTACTAATTATCCAACCTCAGCTTTGACAGCCGATAAGCCTAATGCTGCGCCACTGAACAAAGCGCCATCCATCTTCAGCTCAAACCGGTTGCTAGATCCGGAAGCGAAATATCGCCCCACCTGGCCGGGAAACTCTGGTTGCCAGTTCTCGATTTGAAACTAAGAGATCTCCGGAAAAGGAAGAACCCTAATGGGTGACATCTTTGTTTCGAACCAATGGGAGCACAGAAAGTCGTAGCTCCATGTGCGATCATTAGTCATTGCTTTCACAATTGTCGCAGATAACTGGTAACAAAACGCATTAGTCGGCTGAATTCTGAACTAGGAACGGACAATGAATGGATGTCGGCTTTTTCGACGTTTTCTATGTAAATTATAACAAAAGGCACAGGATCCAAAAAGTTTTAATTTGTTCTAATTAATAGTTTGAATGAAAAGTTGAGGATGTCCGATGTGACAAAATATAGTTTCGTTAAAAGTCATTTCAAGTGGCATTAAAAAAAAAAGAAAACTTTTTTGTTTCTACACACAAAACTATATCACAAAAACTAACTATAGAAGGCTGAAAAAAATAATTTATAGCTGTATTAAGAACAGACACATATAAATATATTTATACCAAAATAGTTCTTTTTTTTTTAAATTTTTTTTTTAACTTTCTTGATGTATTTTTCATTTTGTTTTCATGAATTAAATAAAAAGTCTCTTTATAGATTCATAGCTTTTATAGAACTTAAAAAAAAAAAAAAAAAAAAAAAAAAAAAAAAAAAAAATGCGGAAGAGAAATATTAATTTATAAAGACATAGATTTTTTAAAAAAGAATATTTTGCGACTTAATTAATCATTTACACTTTATTTTGATGATTCTTTTCAGAATATATTTCAAAAATTTTTGATTATATAGGCAGAGCTACCAAACTTTTAGATTTTATTATTTTATAATTATTATTATTTTTATGTACTCTACTATTTCTGGTTGGGGCTGAGGTTGAGACTGAGTGAGTTTTACGTCTCAATAATACTACGCTATGGGCAATTGTCGTCGTTATGGGACTTACCCTTAAATCCTGCCGCAGAAAGTATGTAAGGAGTATGAACAGTATGTAAGCACAAGCAGTTTCTAAGAGAAGATAGTCTACTTACAGCCTGCGCGTGTCGCATGTCGCGCTAAACTTTGTTTCGCGTTTCCTCAATGTGCAGCGGGCTTAAGGGTAGTCCAGAGACATGCCAATACAATTTTAGGATTTGGCTTCCCTGCTCTACAATTTCTGGAAAGTTATATTCGTTTTACTTAATCACATTTTTTTTTTTTTTTTTTTTGTATAAAAACAAAAGAATATTTCAGTTAAATACTGTAGGTATTTAAAATTCCCTAGAGTTTGCAATTATCAGGTTGGTTGGTTGGTTGGGTTTTACGTCGCACTAATACTGCGCAGATGGACAATTGGCGACGGTCTGGGACTTACCCCTAGAGGTGGTCCGGAGACATCCCATCGCAATTTTGATCCTCCACGGAAGGGATGGCTCTCTCGTTTCGGTGACCCCCAGAGGTAAAACCATTCACACCAGTAACAAAGTTAATTAACTTGCTTTAATCCCTTCATGCAGTTAAATTTAATTGAAAACATTTTAAATTTTCAAATTATAATCCATAAACATTCCACTAGATCAAGCTGTTATTTATTGTTAGATCAGTTAATATTACAGTTACACTGCAACATACAAAAATCGATTCTTACAGGTAAAAATAAATAAACACGATTTAAATTGTGTTTATTTAAAATTGTGTTATTATTTGTGTGTTATTTTTGTGTTATTTTAAAATTGTGTTTTTTAAAAATTATTAAATTTACAAATACAATTATTCTACTGTTTACAAATGCACAATATTACTTTTATTTTATTTTATATTAAATATTAACACTTTTGTTCTTAAGAACAATATTTAATTGAATTCGATTTTACGTTATTCAAACATCACGTGATTGAGCAGACGACGCTGGAAAGAGCCCATTAGGTTTGTTAATTAGGTTTTTGTTAATTTATTTATACGTATGTCTCTTAATAATGTATAGTTATTTATTATTTTTCCATTGTCCAGTAAAGTTAAATTTGAGGAAAAATGTGTTTGATAATTTCAAAAATTTTGAAAAATTCTGTTAAAAAAAAAAAAAAAAATTAAAATGTATCGAATTTGATAACTCTATTTATTTTATTTTTTTAATCTTAGAAGGAAAAATAGTTGGAAAACATCTTTACTTATCTCTTTTATAAAATAAACAATTTTCATTTGTAAATGGAATGATTTGCTCTTAGAGAATTCTTGTTATCTGTTTTTAATTGATGTTAAATGCGTTAAGTTCAGAAAGTTTTGCTTTACCCAATCATCCCTGAATTATTCAGAAAATTTTAAATAAAAAAAGTTCGATGTTATAACTATAAAAATTTGCTTCTGTTTCTATGTATATTTCAATTTACACTTTTATGAAGAGTAAAGGGCGAAAAATCGAAGGTGACATCGAACGAAACGCTTACAGCTGGTACTAGAGCTCCTTCAATACAGGCTGGCTCATCAGGCATTTTGTTTCCCACTCAGCGATTGTTTCCCACGCGGTCCGAATTTCAAGTGTTATCAAATCACATAAAATGGAGGTTTTGCAGCCGAAAATTGCTCAAATCATACCAGAACAGCTTTTAGAACGTTTAGATTTCCAACAGATGAAGAAAGGCGAAAGAAATGGGCTATTAATTGTCCAAAAGAAAATTGTACGCTTAGCTTTCAATCACAAATATGAAGTGTAATTATATGTTTCATTGCATTTTTTGTATCAATTATTTGTTTTTATTGCTGTTTGATTATCTAAATTTTGCATTTTACAACCTACATTACTTTTCAACGTGTATAAATATTTAAAATTAACTAATTCAACAGCAACAGTGATGGCTACTTTTTACAAGGGTTATAAGAAAATTTCGCCAAATATTACCGCCAAACTTATCAAGTACAGTCGGCTGCAAAATTATTCGAGCACTAGCAATAATCCTTCTAAAAAAAAAGTACACTTAATACAGCTTTGTTAAATAAATCCTTGTCAAGTCATGTTCATAATCAGTCTAAGAACATGTTTCGACAAGGATTTACTTAGCAAAACAGTCTTAAGTGTACTTTTTAAATATAGGAATTATTGGCTAGTGCTCGAATAATTTTGCAGCCGACTGTACAAACAATAATTCGGTCTTCTCTTTAGGCAAACTCGCCATTTTAGGCGATAAAGACGCTGAGTAATATGTCTGCAACTAAACGTCGCCAAGCTATATTTCCGCTGGGCAACAATGATCAGCTGTGAGTCAGCTCGTATTATAGGGGCCTTAGCTGGTACTATGCCCGTCTGTGATGACGTCAGTAGACAGCCGGAAGACCATCATATCGATGTCAACGCCACAAGTGCTTACGAGCTGCAAATTGTTGAAATCATATTCAAGAAAAATTTCTTTTTAACAATAGTGGTGACAATATAATAAAATACTCATAAAATTTTAGGAATGCTGAGAACCGTGCAACCATATCTGCAGCCTCCGCCTTTTTTTTAGTACAATAAGAAAGGAGAAATTTTTGCCTTTTTTGCTACCATGTTTATACAATAATTTCTATGCAGCTTAATCACGACATATTACTTTAGAAATACAACAAAGATTTCTCGAAGGAAAAATTGGTGCAAAAGAGAGAAAATTTCTCATCCTTAAAAGTGTAAAAAAGGCGGAGACTACGAATCTGTACCTACCATCATTCTAATTAATATTTAATAGCATTCTTAGTACCGATCCTTTTTCACAGCACTTTAATTTTAGAGTAATTTTCTCCAAAATTAATTCGATTAAATAAGAAGAAAAAACACTCTAAAAAAAGACAAGTGTATTCCTGATAACATTTATAACTTATTTCGGAATACTGTTAGCCCCGCCTTTTTACCACACCAATATATTTTCGAAGAATTTTCCTTCTTATTTAATCGTAATTACAAATTGGAGAAAATTTCTTTACTGGTATAAAAATATTGGTATGAAAAAGGGCGAAGCTAACAGTTCTCCGGAGTAAATTATAAATGTTACCATTATCAGGTATGCTAGTGGGAAAAAAATGTCGGATACTTTCAATACTACGGAATATTAATTAGAATATTGGAAGGTATGTCTGCAACCAGTGTTGCCAGATCTAGCGGATTTTTTGTTCGATAATCACCAATAAATTTTAATTGTAACGTTTGACTAATCACTTCGAAGATTGATAGTTTATTACATATATCAAATGTCACTTCTCAAAATTATTGGTGATTATTGAAGAAACAATCTGCTAGATCTGGCAGCACTGCCTGTGCAACTATTAACCCTTTGCTCTCGGCATATTTTCCGTTAGACACGCCTTTTGGCGTTCCTTTAAAGCGTCACACGTATAGTTTCCAACTTACTACCTTTTGGCTACTGAAAAATTGTAATAATTTGTTTTATTTTACTTCATCATTAAATAAAATAAATCTTTCTGTTAAAATTTTCCGGTAGCTGAAAGGTAGCCTATAGTTACACGTTTTAGAAAAATACCTTTTCATTTGCAGAGGAACACCTTAAGGCGTGGCTCGATTTTTTAATGTCCCCGCAGAAGGGACATACGAGCGATAAGGGTTAATAAGCTGGGTCCACTGTAATGGGAAATGTATCAGTAATAGATGCATTTAAATTAAAACTCTGACAGCAAATTTTCTGTTTCTTGCATACCTTTAACACTTAACAGACGGGTCGAATTTGTTTTGCCTTTCTTGGTTTCCGGGCACTTTACACATTGTGTGTGCAATACATTTACAAATAATTCCGCCTACAGGCATTTCTTTTACACATACTTGCCAACATCTTAATTAATATTCCGTAGTGTTGCTAATCCCGCCCATTTTTTCACCCCAGTAATTTTTAGAGTAGTAATGTATACTCCAAATGCAATTATAATTAAATAAGATGAAAAATACTCTAAAAAGATACTGGTGTGAAAAAGAAGGCTGGGTTAACAATACTACGGACTATTAATTAGTATGTTGGCAAGTATGCTTTTTCACATTGTGTACTACGTTCATTCTGTAAAATATGCCCAGATTTCGTATCTGTACTACCAGAGTAGTATTCATATAAGTACTTCGACTAGAAAGAAATAGTGCAATACTATACACATTCATTTTTAATGATAACATGAATGCATAAAATATATTAGCTTTTTAATGTAACATTTTGGAGTAACGCCCAAAGGCGGGATTTTCTGTTCAAAATAGGAAAATACGCCGTCTGAAATGCGTTAAAAATACTATCTATAAAGCAAAACTGCTCAGTATAGTCAACAGACAGATTGCAATATAACTAGTGATACCAAGAAAAAAAAAACACACACACAATTGTATAAAATGAAAAACTAACGCAACGTATTGAAAATTAAAGTAAAAACGTAAATACTATGTGGTCCTTCCTAGAAAGTCATAATGGAAAAACTTACATCTACGTGGGCCGTCCTAGGAAGTCACAGTGGAAAAACGTAAATTTACGTGACCTGTCCGCTAAGTGTAAAGCAGCGTTCACAGGGATGGAGATACACTCCTCTGCTATCACTAGAGCCTCTATAATACAGGCCGACTTATCGTCCTCCATATTTGCCCCCATTTGGAACCGCGCTTCCCGACTGGCACGCTTATTGCTTTATTGGCGAGTTTGAATGAAGGTTTCTTTTCTCAGAGTTCAGCGCGATATTTAACACGGCATATATAATAGTTCTTTTCTTAATTCGAGGCTGCACTTAATCGGTAGTGATTTCTGCAGTAGTGAATAACATTTCTTGTTCAATAATATGAGAAATGTTAAATTTTGCTTTGGTTCGTTTAATTGTTAGATATAAAAAATAATTTCATTTTCATCAAGATTTTATAACTTAATTTAATTGCAAAATAATTTTTTAAGTTTTTAACAATTTATTTTAAAATTATATATAGATGTTTATTGTTATTGTGCAAATACTGTGTAATTTAATATATATATATATATATATATTAACAACACTTTCATTAGTATAGATGCAGAAATAAAGAACGAAAATAAACTAGTATGTTGTGGCCACCACATGAATTTCTTCTATATTTTCCTATACTAATTCACTCAGTAAAAATAATTTATTAAAATTTTTATTTAAAAAAATTATCTTCCATGATAATGCAGACGATTTCCATATTAGAGAAGTAGTATAACACTAAATATCCAAAAGAAAGTAAATTTTATTGTCAATATTACATTTAAAAAAAAATTTATTTATTTATTTTTTTTTTTTAATCTTTTTTTTGTTAAAAATGAAGAAAATCGATAACTTTATTTTAAATTATCGCAGATCGATGGTTCAACCATTCGTTTTAAAGGTATTGGCAAGCTCTTTTGAACGATACCCATCATGAAAAAAAAAAAAAAAAAAAAAAAAAAAATCCACAGATGTTGGCACAAAATTGACTTTCTCTCAACATTTAGTTTTATACATCTCCTCCGAGACGAAAGCGCTCAAAGCTGGTAGATGGAAGGTGCCGAGTTCGATCCCAGGTCACGCTCATTCACGTAGTCGTTCGGAGTTTTCCGTGGTTTCCTCCGAAACTCGAGTAAATACGGACTAGGACCCCTTTGAAAGACCCCCATGGAGGGCATTTCCCCTACAGGCCTAGGACACATGCGGAGACAATCGGTCTTAAATCCTCCAACCAACCAACCAACCTCCAAGACGCAAACCGTCTGCATTCCCCATGGAAAACAATTTTAGCAAATAATTTGCGCTGCGTGAATTTTTTCAGTAAAATATAAAAGAAAGTTTTGTGGTGGCCACGGCATACTAGCTTGTTTTATAATTTAAAATTTAATTATGGTTAATTTAGCCCTCTTCTTCATATACTATGTATAATAGGTATGTGAGTATGTATGTATGTGTATAAAAAATTTACAAATCAAAATCAGTCTCCTACAGATTTCAGTTTCATATACTATAACTAAATTTTACGAAGAATAATAGCTCCTTTCCAAAGTTTCTGTGGAGTTTTTTTTACTTACTTTTTCTTTATATATATATACTAGCAGGCTTCGCTGGACCCTATTTTTAAATGAATCACTATAATTACTGAATTCTCAATTTTTATTTTTTTGCCCCACCACTCTTCCCCCCCTTCCCAATAATTTTAAAAATTCGAAAATATCCGCAATCGATTTGTAAGTATCGAAAACCTCTATGTACCAATTTTGAATGATCTAACTCTATTTTTTTTTTTACCCCTCCGCCCCCGTCCCTCCTAATAACGTTACACTTTCGAAAATATCCCCATTTGACTTGCAGGCCTCTAAAACCAATCCGTACTAATTTTGAACGGCCTAACTGCATTTCTATTTCTATTTCTTTTTGCCCATAGCCCCCCTCCCTTACCGCCCCACCCCTCTTACCGCCCCTCCTAATAATTTTACAAATTCAAAAATATCCGCATTCGATTTTAAGTATCGAAAAACATTTGTGTACCAATTTTGAACGATCTAACTCTATTTTTATTTTTTTGCCCCCCCCCCCCATCCCCTCCTAATAACTTTACACTTTTGAAAATATCCCCATTCGACTTGCAGGCCTTTAAAACCTATCTGTACCAATTTTGAATGCCCTAACTGTATTTCTAATTTTTTTTTTTTTTTGCCCATAGCCCCCCCCCCCTTACCGCACCTCCTGATAATTTTACAAATTCGAAAATATCCGCAATCGATTTGTAAGTATCGAAAACCTCTATATACCAAATTTGAACGATATTTTTTTTGCCCCCCCCCCTCTCCCCTCCTAATAACTTTACACTTTCGAAAATATCCCCATTCGACTTGCAGGCTATTGAAACCTATCTGTACCAATTTTGAAAGGCCTAACTGTATTTCTAATTGTTTTTGCCCCTGCTGCCCCACATGAGGGCTGAATTTTTAAAATTCCAGAAATTTGTTTTTAGATATTTGTATTAGATATATTTTATAGCAAAAATTTCACGTATATCTGTTTTTTTTTTTTTTTTGAGATATATAGGATTATGCGAAATCTCGTTTTACGCATGTGAAATCCCGTTTCGCCCCCCTCCCCCCCCCCCGCCCCCCCTTGGGGACCGAATTTCGAAAATTCTAGAAATTGGTTTTTAGACATTTATATTAGCTATATTTTAAAGCAAAAATTTTACGGATATCTGTTTTTTTGTTTGAGATATGAAGGATTTTTTGAATTCACATTTTGCCCCCCTCCCCCCCCCTTGGGGGGCGAATTTTTTCAATTTTTTTTTTTTCCTAAACCATCCCTGACCTATAAGGAAAAAAACAAAAAAAGAATGATCGAAATCGGTCAAGCCGTTTACGATTTTATAAAGGACACACAGACAAACATTCATTTATATATATATATATATATATATATATATATATAAAGATTTCTATAATAAAAGTCTGTTACCGTCCAATCAAGTAAAAAAAAAAAACTTAGCATTTTGTATAAACTTATCATCAGGGCTGAAGTCTTTCTAGAAATTTTCTAAGTTCCCCCGCCTTTTTTTATTTTTCACTATAAAAATTTAAGGATGATAAATTTTTCTTTGTTTTCCTTTAAAAATTCAGTGAATCTTCTCTAAATGTCCATCTCTTTTGAAAGGCCACATTCCTTCAGGGCCAATTTTAACAGATCCAAAATTTCCTTCTATAACTTAATATTAATATCCCTCAAATAAAAGCCCACTTACAACTGTATTCCTTTTTCAAGATCAAGTAATTTTACTTTGCCTTTGACCAAAACTAATTAGTGTTCACCATTTATAAGTGAGAGGTTAAACACTATATCTTCAGCTATGCAGTGGCAGATTTATGAGGGAGGGGGGCTAAGGGGCTGAAGCCCCCCCCTCGAAAAAAAAAGCACTAACATTCCCAACTGAATGTTACAATTGTAAATTTTTCATTGATCTGGATTAATATCTTGAAAACTCTTAGCCCCCCCCCCCAAAAGTTAAGTTCTGGATGCGCCATTGCAGCTATGTGATCAAAACGTAAATTCCTATAATCCAAATGTAATTTATAGATTTTGTGGCCTGAATAGGATTTTCTGAACAACCTTAATTAAAAGGCTACTTCTTTTTAAGGGCTAATATTTTATGGCAGGTGGCTCCCTTACTATGGTGCACGTGAAGGTGTTAAGGTCAACTGACTACACGAGGGTCCTCTCCCTGTAATAACTTTAGGGTGGTTTTATTGTATAAATATATATATATATTAAAGTTTGTATATATATATATATATACATAATCTGTCTTCTACAGATTTCAGTTAATTTGCTAATTATATCTTTACAGAAAAATATAGAATAGTGTTCCTAATTAACAAATGACTTTATTTAAGAATTAATTTGAACATTCACTGATTTATTATTATTTTTTTTTTAATGTAATTCTTGTCTATAATGTTTAAGTCTCTCAGTATCTTTATGCAAGATTTTAATTTCGTATTACATTTACTGTTATTTTAAATATTTTTTAATGCCAATGTTCACTTAGTCACTCTCACACATTTACTGTAGATTGTAACATGCAAAAGTGTTTCATAATTTATGAATATAATTGATTTTTTTTTCTTTATTATATTTGTCTTGAGTACATATGAATATATACAGAGCCTGATTAAGACCTGCTGTAGCCCAAGGCCCAGGACAATTTTCATGCCCCCTCCCCCCAAACAAATTAAAGCTTATTATTATTATTTTATTTTTTTCAAAAAGTTAAGAAAATTTCACAAAGTTAAGAAAATGTAACTGGATACAAACCTGAGGTGTAGGTTCAGTGGGTTCAGTGTTGCATTAGAGCTAGGAAACAGGAAATTGGTGACGATTTGGTATCTACCCCTAGGTGTGGTCTGTAGGCATGCCATATAACTTTTGATCCTCCTCCTCGGAGATTAGATTTCAACTAAAGATTATTATCCTTAGCTAACTTTCAATTAATTTTTTAAAGAAAATCTTTGCCAAAAATAGCATTTAAAAATTTTTAAAGTTATTTTGGTGCCCCTAAATAGAGGTGCCCTAGACGGCCTGTGCGATAATCAGGCCCTGAATATATATAAGTAAATTCTTCATTTTTCCTTTTTAAATGTTTGAACTACAGCTATATTCCATATCAATGGAAAGTTTTTTACAATTTCTCTTTATTTTAAACAAATAACATTCAGTCAGTGCCAGACTTACTTTTACTATAACAACATTGTGCAATATGAAAAATGTTTTATAATTAATAATTAAAAACATATTTTTTATTTCTTGTCTTTAAATAACATCACTCATTCTTTGATTTACTCTTCTTTTCACTATAATTTTATTTTACTCTATTATGGATTTGCATTACTCAAATGTAAGTTCTCATAATTAAATTCTTTTATAATTTTATCCAGTAACCTCAGAAAGTATTTCATCCTACTTTACTCCAGGTGAATGATGTTATAATCAAAGTTCTCACAAAGGGAAATTTGAATACCATTTTTTACCTTTATTTATTTTTAGAATTGGCTAATCATTGATATATATTTTTAAAAAAATTTCTTGTATCCAAATTTGTATTTGTGAGAACCCTGGTTATATTAGGTTTCTAAAAGTAATATTCTATATGTGCTAATAAAATGAAAATAAATCCAGTAATATATACTTTTAATCATTAGTTAAAAAAGAGTAATACTGACCCCCCCCCCCCCCCCTCCTCACACACACACTTAGTTGTGAGTCTATATGCACTCTTTGTTTCAAAAGATGCAAATACCAGACAAATAAAAATACATATATTTTATTTATTTCATTTCACAAATTATTTACACTGTTGGAGAAATCTAGATGCTTATAATGTTTAATCAGATGCAACAAAGGCTTGCAAAATAATAATAATAATATATACAGTACCTGGCCAAATTATTAGACCAAAGAAAATATTTAAAGTTTTTTGAAATTTTTCTTATATTTGCTTTTATTTAAATATTTTTAAGTGTAATATTCATTCAATTACTCTCACATTTACTATAACCTGTAACATGGGAAAGTGTTTCATAATTTATGAATGATGCATGATTATTATTCACTATAATAATTTTTCTTTACTCTAATATAGATTTTGAGTACATATGAATATACACAAGTTAATTCTCCATTTTCACTTTCCAAAAGTTTCAATTACAACTATATTCCAAATCATAGGAAAGTGTTTTATAATTTGTCAATGATGCATTATTTTAATTTTTCAATAACACCCAGTCAATCATTATCTGACTTACTTTTACTATAACTTATGTAATATTGAAAAGTGTTTCATAATAATGGACTTAAGCATATTATTTCTTTCTTGTTTTTTTAATAAAACCACTCAATCATTCTCTGATTCACTATAATTCTATCCTGTAGTATATAACAATATAATAATTTAAAAGTTATCATGTTTGCATTTTATTCTATTATGGATTTGTGATCTAACGTACTACTTCTTTTATAATTCTATTCAGTAACCTGGTGAAATATTTCATCCCATTTTATTTCACGTGAACGATGGTGTTGTAATAGGTGTCTAAATGTAATAGCATTTATAGACTAATAAAATGAAAATAAAACCCGGTAACATAAAATTAATCCTTAGAATAAAATAAATAAATAAAACCATCATTTCTATTTATCAAATTATGAACCTATATTCTTGTACTGTTTCAAAAGATGCGAATAATACTAGAAAAATAAAATACAAATATTTTATTTATTTCGTTTCACAAAATGTTTACATTGCTGGAGAAATCTATATATGCTTATATTGTTTTATCAAATACAACAAAGGCCTTGCAAAATAGGATGTAATATAATTACATATTCACAACACTTTTACAAATTGAATTGATATTAAACAAAGTAAAAAATGCATATCTGGAAAATACAAGATGCAGGAAGGTTCATCGCTCCGATATGTAATGCTCTGTCTATCAACCTAAAAAGATGCAATTTGCTTTTCAGACAAAAATGAAGATAGCCCCCTGTCTTTTTCTTGTATTGCATCTTTTTCTTTTAATATCTTTTAAATTTTTACGATAGCATTTTCTAATGCTGCAATTTTCTTTTTCAGAATTTTGTTATATTCTTCATAACATTCCTATAAAAAAAATAATAATAATTAACCAATAATTTCAGTCTATGATAACTAATTTTTCAAATATTTAAGTACATAAAATGATACAGTAAGAATAATTTTGATGACCTTTCGAAGAAGAAATAAATGAACACAATTATACATCTCTTATCCTGTATAATCTAATGTCACTGAAAATAACAAAAATATCCTAAATAATCTGTTATGATGTTTACATTACTTCCTTTTATCCTACAATGCGATGAACATATTATATGGTAAGGTATAAGCTCAAAGGCACTGTATTTGAACATTTCTAGTCTATTTCAATAGTAGTTCTAAAAGAACTTTTATTTAACAAAAATTTCTGTGTGAGGAACCTTCTCCATCCTCCTCTCTCTTTTGTTAACCCCCCCCCCCTTTTTGTCTGCAGCCTTACCTTCAATAAATAGCACATTTGCTAAAAATATTTAAGAAAATCACAGTGCGAACTAGGAGACAATCAAGTTAAAATTGTAAAAAAAAAAAAAAAAAAAAAAAAAAAAAAAAGACAAACTAATTTATAACATTGTGTAAAATCCAGGCCCGTACAAAGTATATAGAGAAAAATACATAAATAATAATAATAAAAATGTCTGAGCCTGAACTGTGAAGAGCATTTTTTTTTTTTTCAGTTGTTTACAAAGACAGTGTAAAGTGTTTATAAATGATATTTATATTTTAGTAATTTAAAAAATACAGAGTTTGAAATGAGCTAAAATTTTGTTTAATTTATTATTTGTGTATAAATAAATAAAACTTTATTTACAGATTTATTTATATTAAAATGAAATAATAAAAAAATACAGGGTTCATAAATATAGTAAAAATCTTCCTTTTATCCTACAATGCGATGAACATATTATATGGTAAGGTATAAGCTCAAAGGCACTGTATTTGAACATTTCTAGTCTATTTCAATAGTAGTTCTAAAAGAACTTTTATTTAACAAAAATTTCTGTGTGAGGAACCTTCTCCATCCTCCTCTCTCTTTTGTTAACCCCCCCCCCCCCTTTTTTTGTCGGCAGCCTTACCTTCAATAAATAGCACATTTGCTAAAAATATTTAAGAAAATCACAGTGCGAACTAGGAGACAATCAAGTTAAAATTGTAAAAAAAAAAAAAAAAAAAAAAAAAAAAAAGACAAACTAATTTATAACATTGTGTAAAATCCAGGCCCGTACAAAGTATATAGAGAAAAATACATAAATAATAATAATAAAAATGTCTGAGCCTGAACTGTGAAGAGTATTTTTTTTTTTTTTTTCAGTTGTTTACAAAGACAGTGTAAAGTGTTTATAAATGATATTTACATTTTAGTAATTTAAAAAATACAGAGTTTGCAAATGAGCTAAAAATTTGTTTAATTTATTATTTGTGTATAAATAAATAAAACTTTATTTACAGATTTATTTATATTAAAATGAAATAATAAAAAAATACAGGGTTCATAAATATAGTAAAAATCTTATTTAATTTAGTATTTGTAAATGAAAAGATAAAACTGCTTATTTGCAGTTTTAACTATATTAAATTGCATTATGTAAAAACACTTTAACTTTAAAAATATAATTAAAAATTTTCAAGAAAGTTTAATATGCATCCTTAATTTTTTTAAATTTAGGATGCATATTAGTTTAATTTTGTGTACAACTTAAAATTCAAAATTATTGTGCAAGACAGGTATCAACATTTACACATTTATAGCATAATACGTCATAAAAGAAAAGGAAAACAAACCTTTTCTGGATTACTCAGATGTGATTCAAGTACACAACCAGGTTTTGGACATCCAATTTCAGCCTCAGTCTATTCTGCTTGAATTGGGACTCTTCAAAATGGTCCTAAAGAATTTTTTAAAATCTTATTATGAGTATTAACAAATTAACATACATTTATTTAAAAATGTATCATAAATGTATTCAAAAGAAGTAAATTGCTAGTAGTAAATTGATACTTTTACATAATATTTACAATTTACATATGGAACATTTCAAGAGTTGACCAAGATTTTTTTTTTTTTTTTTTTTTTTTGGGGGGGGGGGGGGCAGTGGCATTTTGGCAGAATATGTAAGTGCAAAAAGAAAATTTTGTAAAAAAAAAAATCTACTTTTGTAAACAAATAAAAATTAGCACATTTATATATATATATATATATATATATCAAGTTTATAACGTGGCAGAGAATCAAGTGCAAGTAGTCATTTGAAATAATATTGAAAACATGGGAAATTTTTAAAAAAATTTAATTTTTATAAAACAAAAATTTTGTGAAATGACTTTATGAACGGAAATTTAGTGAATGGGCTCATACTTCGTTTACTAAATTTAAATTTTCTGAAAGGGTCTATTTTATGAACTTTAATTTTTTGAAAGGCCCCATTTTATAATATTCAGTTTGGAGAAGGAAGGGGGGAGGGGTTTAAAGGGAATTTTTTTTATTTTGATCAACCCCTGAAATAAAAAAATGAATTCCCCCCCCCCCCCCCCGAAAATCCTATTTAAAAAAAAAAAAAAAAAAAAAAAAAAAAAACAGAAAAATATTGATGTAACAATTTATAGAATACATAAACATTCCCATAAAGTAAATCTTCATCTGAACCTGAACAATCTATCATTCAAGTGTGCAGTTAAACTAAATATTAAGATAGAAATTAAAACAGATTGGATACTTTGTATAAATATCAAATAATTAGTTTATGTTCTAAAAGCATTTTTATTACCTCATGTTAATTAAACTTTAAAAAACAAATAAGATTATTTAAAATTAAAAATAATGGGTTTTCTTGAAAGTTAACCGTGAAAACAGAAATAAAAGCACAAACTTGTTTCAGAGAAATTTCCTCAATAAAGGTTTAATGCATATATACTACATTAAACTTTATTATAAATAAATTTCTTAGATATATAATAATATGACTGCATATTATAATGTCAATTAATATACCATGTTCTAAGATATAAATTTTTAAACATAAAAAGGTTTTGTTTCTTATATTGATCAAAATATTTAGCATTATTTCACAAAAATCTTAAATCTCTTTATATTTTGCAAGAATTTATTTATAAGCAAGATCTTTTATTAATAATAACTAAATTCTTTCTTATCAAAATAAATAATTATTATGTAATAAGTAAATCAATTTATTTTAAATAAAATATTTAACATTAAAAACAAGGACGTATTATATGTGAAAATTATTGTAGTTTAAAACGAAATTTAAGGAGCATATATTTCTTAATCTAGAAAAAAAAATTCTTAATCTAGATTTTTTGAACGAGGATTGTAGAAGTTTCTATTGAAAGATTTTAGCATAGTAAACTTAAATTTTCAAAATTCATACTTTATTATTATTATAATTATTATTAATTTAAATTTACCTCTTTTAAGACAATAGAAAACACCAATAGATATTTCAGAAAAGTACAAGTCTATCAAGTAAATAAATGCATTTTACTGTAGTAAGTTAAACTATAATACATATGAATATATTGTTTAGCACAAAAAGTTTATTATCTGATTTTAATGATTAAATAAAAATAACCCTAAAAATGCAAAAATGCGTACATTTCTTCAATAATAATTCACCTATGATTTAAAATTAAAACAAACTAAATTTTATTTGCATTAAATTATGAAAACAAAACTTTATTTGGCGAAATTTGACTTCGCCAATATTTACAAACTCAGAATATCACATTAAGCTCATAGTTAACTTTTTTACGTCTTTAAAACATATAAGCAGTTAAATATTAATAAGTAGCAGCATGCATTATCATATTTTCACATAAAGAGGAGGTATTTATCAAGAGATATATTAATTAAACAAAATATAACTTACATTCCATACTTCAGCGCCGGATCTCTGAATGCATTTGTCTCGACGAAAATTAACAGTCCAAATTTTCTTTCTGATCGCCTCTAAAAGAAATCCAAACATCCAAGGATTCTTTCTTGAATGAATACTGCAATTAATATCTTAACATCCATCTATATTTATTACTTTATACACAGAAAACAATAAATATCCTCTGACAGTGTAACGATAACAAGGGATCTAAACAAGCAAGCAGACGACAATGAAAGAAGTGTGCTTCCGCGGAAGTAAATAGTTCCACAATTAGAAAAAGCTATTCAGCTATTGATAACCTAATATTATATTTTCTTTTAAATTCGAAGCTAAATTTGTTTACTTATCTTTTATGAATGAATATATTTTATTTATGCGTTTGAAAATTACCATTTAAAAAGCATGCAATTTGGCGAACTTTGAAACGAAACGCGTAAAACGGCTCAGGGTTGCTTTTCTCTCCCACGCTCCCCACTTGAAGGAATTGGGGGAAAAGATGCCGGACGAGTCTGCTCGTATTATAGGTGCCTTAGCTATCACTATCTTTAACCCGTTAGTAGTCGCTAGTTGGTCGATTCGTCGCACTCGAATAATCGTCGATTATGTATATCAAATGCCACTTCTAAAAATTTTTGGTGGCTATTCAATAAAAATTTCGCGATACTGAAGGGATGGGCGGCGAATCGACCAACTAGCGACTACTAACGGGTTAATTACAAATATTTCAATCTATCACTTTTAGAATAACATTAGTTTATCTGGAAGAAAAAAAATAATAAATAAAACAAATAAATAAAATAAAATAAATGAATAAAGTAAAACTAGTATGTTGTGGCCACCACAAGACTTTCTTCTATATTTTCCTATACATATTCAATCAGTAACAATATTTCAAAAAAAAAATAATAATAATAATATTTTTTTTTTCCTTTTTTTTTTTTTTTTTTTTTTTTTTTGTGAAAATTAATACATATTCAATCACTAACAATAATTAAAAAAAAAAAAAAAAAAAAAATCGAATTTTTTTCTAAGTTTTTTTTTTTTTTTTTGTTAAAAATAAAAAAAATCGATAACTTTGTTTTAAATTATCACAGATTTATGGTTCAACCATTCGTTTTAAAGGTATTGACGAGATCTTTCGAATGATACCCATCTTCAAAATTTAACCCCCCCCCCGGGGGGTGCCCCCCCATGCACAAATTTTTTTTCCTAGTTAACTACTACTATCATCAATAATTCAAATTAATTTTACAATCACAAGTTTAAAATAACTCTCATTATGCCCATTTATACGGAATTTTGTCCTATGCTGCCATGTTAAAAATTTGCATAAAATGCGATTACAGCGCCACCTGTTGAGCTATTGATTCCCAAATCTAATGGGCACCAGTTCATGTCAGGGTGCAACTAAATACCAAGTTTGGTTAAATTTCATTCATATGTTCGTGAGATACAGCATCCACAAAAAAATGATACAGACAGACACACAGACACACAGACAGACAGACAGACAGACAGACAGACAGACATTTTTTAAAAACTATCAATTCGTGTTCAGGACATCCCAAAACGTGTAGATCCGTCAAAAAACGGAGGTCGAAAGTTTTCGCGAATCCAATACTTTCTCTATATTACATATAGAAGAAAGTAAAAATAATCTTTCTATCATCTTACCGTTTTACTTTCTTCTATATATATAAGAAATAAGTACTGGATTCGTAAAAAAATTTCGAATTACATTTTTCGACGGATTTTCACGTTTTGAGACGTCGTGAACTCGATTTAACTGTTTTTAGAAAATGTCTGTCTGTGTGTATATCACAAATATAGTGGACACTGTATCTCACGAACCAATGAGCGAAACTTAACCAAATTTGGTATTTAATTGAATCCTGACTTAAACTAGTGCTGATTACATTTGGATATTAATCGCTTGACAAGTGTCGCTGTCATACCATTTTTTCTAAATTTGTAACATGGTTCTATAGGACAAAATTTCGTATAAATGTACATCGCAAGAGTTATTTTTAACGAATGAATGTAAAATTAACATGAATTATTGATAATAGTAGCACTAATCCGGAAAAAAAAGGGGGGTGTATGTAGGTGATGATAATTTAAAACAAAGTTATCGATTTCTTTTTTTCCTTTTTTACGAGAAAAAAATAAAATAAAATAAAATAAAAATAAAAATAAAAATTAATTAATTAAAAAAATAAAATAAAATAAATAAATAAATAAATAAAAATCGCATTTCTTCTGATGTTGGCACAAAATTGACTTTCTTTCGACATTTAGTTTTATACTTCTTTGAGATAAAAAGTTTGCATTTATCATGAAAAATAATTTTTATAAATAATAATTTAAAAAATAATTTTTACAGAGTTAAGTTGTATAAGATTATACAGTAGAAAGGTCTTGAGGTGGCCACAACATACTAGTTTTCTTGTAGTTGTAGTTTTGAATAAGGAAATAATATTTGTTTGTTTTGTCTCTGCTTATTTTTAAGTGATTTCTTGTATCCTTCGGGTTTATTTGACTAAAATAAGTATGCAGTATAAGTATCCTTTATTGTATAATTATTATTATTATTATTATTATTATTATTATTTTTTTTTTTTTATTTTTTTTTTTTTTGTATTAACATATATTTTTATGGTTGCCACTACTCGTACCACAAAATGTGATCATGAACATTAGTGAACCGCCCTATTGACTACTGGTTCATTTGACTTTTAAAACGTGAACCAGAAGTGGGTACAGTTTAGTATTCCTTCAAATTAAAAATATGGAGCAGAATGTCCATTCATTTCACTCAAAATTAGATCGGAATGCATTATATTCATAAGAGGTTATTTTTTATAATGTTTAGAGAGGATTTGCGTTTTTTTTTTTTTTTTTTTTTTTTTTTTTAAGATAAGTAGAATTCTACGAATATCTGAAAGAATGACTAGGTAATCTTGTTATTTATAAGATTATCAGTATCACTCAACTGAATGATTAAAATATTATTTACAAAGGGAAAGGAGACACATTTTCGAGAAAACTATACGTTATTGAAGCCATTAAATTTTTTAAAGATACAAATTTTTATTTCTGATATAAGTTTATATATATTTTTTCTTTTTGTAATATTAGGGGGACCGGAAAATAATGTCGTTTTGAATTAAAATACTGACATCGGAAATTTACCCTGGATAAAATTTAAGATATTCTTAGGTAACTTATAAGATGGTTATTTGTAAAGTACCATGTAAACACTGTTAAACAAAAATTTCCGGTTTCAATTTATTGATTCAAAAACGACATTATTTTCCGGTTCCCCTAAAACATTAAACAAACAAACAAACAAAAATAAATAAATAAAAATAAATAAATAAATAAAATTAACTTCTTTTTTAAACTAGATATATATTTTCAATCACTTCGCATTTACGTCGCAATTGTATGGAAAACTTCGAAGCTGTCCACTGCTAAATAGAAAAACAGTCCATCATTCTGTTTTGAAGTTTCGACTACTGGTGCATTTTATGCTCTTTGGAAAATTATTTTTTTTTGGGCATAAATTTTATTCAATTAGCATTTTTTGCAGTACAATCGTATACAGAAAGATTTAATTGAGATATTGAATTCTAGCTCAGAGCATGAAGTCTCCGCCCATTTCAGGAGACTTTCAGGGATGAGAAATTTCTGCCTGTTTTACTACCACTATTTTACTACAGGAATCTTTCATAACAAAATGATTTTATAGTAATAGGACACGATTAAATAAGATAGATATTATTGTACAAAGATAATGGTAGAAAACAGGCTTCATTTTCTCATCTATGAAAGTGTCCTGAAAAGATGGCGGAGACTTCGAGTGCTTTTAGTTATAGCCTTTTAAAATTAACAACGGGACGAGCAATGATTTTGGTTTTTTCACTCTAAAGGGGGCGGGGCCGTGGAAGAGATTTGACGACTTTGTTATATCAATTCTGTCAGGTTCTCTTTCACAAGAATGGATGTTATTATAAATTATCACACTCGAAAAAATATTGGACATAAATATTTTTTATTTCTACCCCTGAAGGAAAATAGTATTGATTTTTTGATTCAATATAACTGCAACGCCCATATAGACACAGACTTACCAACATTTTAAATTAATTCAGGAGCATTATCCGAGGTTAGTACTCATCCTTTTTTTTTAAATACATACTACTTTTCTTGAAGGATATTTTGCTTCTTATGTAATCAGAATTATATACTGGAGAAATTTCACTCGAAATGAAGTGATGTGAAAAAAAAAAAAAAAAAAAACAGGTACTACTAGTGCTCTGGTAAAAATTAAAATATTAAATTTCACAGGCTGTAAGAAATTTCTGTTTTTTTCTACAAAACCATTTATCGTATTTTTATAATAATGTGTCGTGATTAAAAAAGAAAGAGATTATTATGGTGGTAGCAAAAAAGGCGGATATTTCGCATCCTTGAAAGTATCCTGGGCGGAGACTTCGAGCCCTGCATTTTTGCGTACATTTTCTTAAAAAAATTTCAGAAACCGAGAAAGATAGAAAGGGAAAACCTTGTTCGTTAAGTGTTAGATAATAATAAAGATTTTAGAATTAAAAAAGTAGAAGATTAGAAAACATTGAAGCCGTGAAAGGAACACAAAAGTCTCATGTTTGGACTTATTGTAAAAGAATCTTGCTATTATAACAAAAGCTGGATACACCATGATATGTATTTCATTTGGCAACATTACGAGTTTAACCACTGCTAAACTGAAGAATATATATATATATATATATATATGGGTCATTCTCACATAATGGTAAATATTGTGTCCTTGGCTAAAAAATGTTACTTGAGCAAGTCAGCTATGAAAATTAAAAATTTTTTTCAACAATTCTTTTCAAGCACTACACTGTGCAGTAATTTGAAAACCAAAAAAAAAAGTAAAATTTCAATATTTAAAAAATTTTTAAAGTTGTAAATGTCATTACCAAGGCTTGTCCCAAACTCCAAACTTTTTATTTGAACCTTTATTTTAAAGAATTGAATAAAAATTAAACAAAGATAACAATTTGCTAGGTATATTTCACTTTTCTACTTTTAATATCTTTGGAATTTTAGGCATAAAAAAAAAAGAAATCTATTAATTATTCTTATTTAAAATTTGTCCCTAAGGGTAATTGTCATTACCAAGGTGTGTAAGTTTTTTTTCAGTACCTCACTACTAGATGGTGCTGTCATAATTATCAACCTGTCAAAAGTAAAGTGTTTCATGCCCTTACAAGCAGACAAGTTTTTTTTAGTTTAAGTAAATACAAATTATTTCATTTTGCTGTTTTTGTTCTAAAATTATAGTCAGTGTACTTATTGTGTGTCATTACAAAGTCCATTATTACGGAAATACACAATTAATAAATTTAAATTTACTGAATGATTTATAAAGATCTTTGGGACCACATACAGAATAAATATTGCATTAGCTTTTAATTGCTATAATTTAGCCATAAACAGGTTTAACATTAAAAAAGTCATTACCAAGGTGATCATTACCAAGGTGTTCTGAAAACATGGTAATGATGTCTAGGAACATGGTAATGACTCCTGGGCAGTAAAGTGTAAATCACTTTATGTCGCCTGTTAAAACAGACAGCTATAGGATTCGTATAGTGAAAATTATTCCAAAAAATCTCACCACTATATATCATCTAGACATTTTAATTTTTCTGTTACAAATAAGAATGATAAATACAGCTATCCGTAAATAAATGTGTAATTATTTCGCCATTGGTCATTTCTGTGGTTCTGTCTGTCATTACCATGTTCACAAATGTCATTACCATGTTGCAATGGAAATTAAAAAATTAATTAAACTGTAATTAAGGCAAACGATCTCTGCTGGTAATTTTTTCCTCTATAGCAGACATGGATAATTGCATTAATGTAAAAAAATCAGGAATTAAAACAATTTTTATTTTTTATTTTTTTCTGAAACCAATATTTACCATTATCTGAGAATGACCCATATATATATATATTTCAAAGTTTAATGATTGAATGCACACTTGGTAATACTTATAATTTATTCCTAAATACTGTTAGCCCCGCCCTTTTTTCACACCAGTATGTTTTTAAAAAAATTTCTTCTTATTTAATCGTAACCAAATTATGCCTCTAAGGAGGGGGGGGGGGATCGTAGCAAGGAGTCATCCCCTTCGTGGTGGATCAAAATTAAAATTGTGATGGTAAGCCACCAGAGCACTCTTAGGGGGTGAGTCTCAGACCTTGTGTAGACCCGCCCATAGTGTGGTACTTGTGCGACGTAAAACCTACTAAACTCAACCCAACCCAGCAGCGTATGGGAAAGATTCAAGGCCAGTAGTGGACACTACCAGTGTTGCCAAATTGCGCGACTTTTTCATTCAGCAGTCTTCAATAATTTTGAGATGTGATATTTAATGTACATAGTCGACAATTAGTTGTCGATTATATATATCAAACATCACTTCTAAAAATTATTGGTGACTATTAAATAAAAAAGTCGCGTAATCTGGCATCACTGGACACTACTGGCACTCAAATATAATATGATAATAAAAAATAAAAAAAATTACCACAATATTCTGCACACTTATTTTAGTCATATGAAAATGAAAAATACAAGAAATAACAAAAGAAATAAATTTTTACGTCCTCATTCAAAACAACAAAAACAAAAAAGAAAGCTCATGCGATTCACATTCATTATGAACACTTTCCAACTGTAAGTACTCGTTGCATCGTTTGGATATCAGTGTTCTTTACTCATCTTATCAAACAACAGAAAGACAGAATGGACAGAAAAGTTTACATATAGACTAATTAAATTTATAATCACTCTTACGCGTACCTGCCAACCAGAGTTCCCAACTTTTATAATTTATTCACGAGCATTTTTAGCCCCGCCTCTTTTTCATACCGGAAATTTTGAAAAATGATTTTCTTCTTATTTAATCGTTGTCACATATTAAAGAGAAATAATCTCCAAAATTTCTGGTGCGGAAAAGAAGGCGGGACTAAAAATGCTCGCGAATAAATTATAAAAGTTGGGAACTCTGCTGCCAACCATCTCATTAATAAGCGTAAAATTATTAACGCCCCTTTTCCCACACCATTTTATCTTTGGATTAATTCTCTTCAAATGTTTTACCATTAAATAAGAAAAAAATAACTCTAAAAAATGACTGGTGCAGGCCTCGCAGCGTTCCTAAAATTTTAGTAATTTTAGGAATTATTTTGCCACATTGGCAGTACTATTTTAAATGAACATTTATTTACCTAATACTTTAACATTAAAACCTTGAAGAAAAAAGTTTTAACAATGGTGGTGGCAGTATAATAAAATGTGGGTAAATTTTTAGGAACGCTGCGAGGCCTGCTGGTGTGGAAAAAAAAAAAAAAAAAAAAAAAAAAAAAAAAAAAAAACGGGTGCTAAAAATTTTACGCTTCATAATGAGATGGTTGGCAAGTATAGTGTAACCACGTTTCCTAAAACTAGCAGTGAGAACAATTCAAAATTCTTGGAGGAGTGCTAAATTGACCGAAAGGTTGGGATTTGGAAAACATCCAGTCATTCGGTGCTCTCTCATCGCTTATTTTCTATCTATCACCTCTATTTTAGCACTGGAATCGTTGAGTCAGCACTCGAGCAAAGGCTTCGATGGTTTCAAGAAATATGGTTGAAAAGCATTATCGGAAAGTCTTAAAAACGCTTAATACACCGGAAATGCAGTTCAAGCAATTTCCAGTTGTAGCCCTTAGTACATATGAATATTTTAGTGTATCCCCGTAAATCTGAACGCTAAATATACAATATTCTAGGCAAAATGCTTTTTTTAGCATATTAACAATGTATATCAATTTTATTAGGGTTTACAGCACAAAGTTATTTAAATGTGGTACATAAAAATGCCTCTTGTAAGCAATTCATTGTCCTTTTTCGGGCGTTCCTGTATAGAAAATAGTTGTGCTATTAGTTCCATTTTAAATAGGGAACATTCCATAGTCAACTTGAATAACATATCACATTTTGCAGAAATTTTGAAAATATTTACGGACGCTAGAGGCAGAAAGACAGACAAGTAGACAGACAGACACAAATGTAGACAAATACATACTTGCCAATCATCTCATTAATAACCGTACAATTGTTAATGCCCCTTGAAAAAACGCCCCTTTTTTCACACCACTTTATTTTTAGAGTAATTCTCTCCAAATGTTGTTACGATTAAATAAGAATAAAATTACTCTAAAAAACAGGGGTCGTACTCTCCGCCCTTTTCTCAGGACAATCTGAGGAATAAAGAAATTTTAAATTTATTAGTACCACTATTTTCATGCAATAATCTCTACCCTGTATAATCATGGCACATTACTGTAAATGTATCCAGAAATATTTCTGTATGAAATTAGTGGTGGCAAAGAAGGTGGAAATTTCTTATGTTTTTGAGTGTCCGGAAAAAAGGGCCGAGAGTACGACCCCTGAAAAAATGACTGCTGTGACAAAAAAAAAAAAAAAAAAAAAAAAAAAAAAAGGCAGGTACTAAAAATTGTACGGTTCAACGGTTCAACGGTCCATAATGAGATGGTTGGCAAGTATGCAAATAGACCAATTGAAATCATAAACACTTTTTAAACATTGTTAAAATGTGTTTAAAATACAATTAGAGCAATTTCCAATTTTAGTCCTTAATGTATCTGAATATTTTGTGTGACACTGTTAATCTTAATCCTAACTATACGGTATACTGAAAAAAGCTTTCCATGTGCCTTTTAATAATAAATTTAAATTTCATTACGATTTGTGCACAAACTTCTACTCCATTTATTTACTCCATGGTATTTACTCCATTTTCAATAAGGAATATCCGAAAATAAACTTGAATAACACACATAAGTTTCAAGGAATTCCGTTAACATTTACGGGAGTTAGAGGGCAAGAAGACAGACAAGCAGTCAGACAAACCAAAGTAATAAACACTTAATTTTTTCAATTAAAGCGGCGTTATTCTAAAACTGATCGAAATATTTGTAGTTCAGTACCTTAAGAATACCGGAGTGTAACAATGCTTGACATTGCTCGAACCTATGTAAGAATTGGAAAATTTGTTTTCAGAGATTAAATAAAAAAGTGTCCATTATTCGTAAAGGGTCCTTAAAGGTGTTTTGCCCCTTAAATTAAATAAATAAAAAGAAAATAATTTAAAAAGTATTAAAAGTAAATTTTCCGTCGGGAAAATTAATAGATGAATTTGAAAAAGTATTTTCCCCAAATTCTTATGTACTTGCTCTCATCTGGAACGCTAAGTGTGTGAATTTCATCGTTTGAAATTTCGTTTAAAAGCGATATAACAGCCGCAAGACCGTTAAAAGGGTCAGATAAAATAGAAGTAGCAGCCCGATTTTTTTCAGAATCGGTACCATTAGATAAGGGCAATTTTTCTGAATCCAGGAGTACAATTCGATGTGATAATTAGAATTTCTTTTAACTAACTAAACTAATATTTCTAATGGCAACAATTGATTTCTCAATGTATCATCCCAGACAAATGTACAGGAAAATAAATTATATAAAATTCGTTGGTGTTAAAATTTTCACGTGACATAAATAAACAAATCTTCATAAGTTACAAATTAACTTTCAATCCATTAATGCACCGATGTCACCAAGAAAGTTTGCTTGATGAGATTTTGTAATGTCAAAAACTATCGATGCGAAATTAGAAGAAGAGTTTATATGCGAGTTATAATGAGTTATATGAGTCATTCATAAATAAATTTGAATTTCACTGTATTTTTTTTTTATGTCAAAATATATTCGAAGTATTTTAATATATATATATAAACTATGCAATTTACCTTAATACCTTAAACTTTAATACCTTCACCTTAATGCAATTAAATTTGCAAAATCATAACTTCGAAAAGATTTATGTGATACGATACATAAAGAATTTGGGTTTTAAAAGTTTTTTTTAACCCTTTCAGTCGCAGTGTTCCCGCTGAAGGAATACCTAATTTTAATTCTCAAGTGCAAAAACTCACCCCGGAAATTTTTTAGAAAAAATTTATATTTATAACATAGCAGAAAAAGCCCTTTTTTTAACGTGAAAATTTAAAATTTCTTCTATTTTAATTATGTTCGTAAATCCCGGTGGTAGCGTAATTTAAATGATCCGAATTACCTTGCATCGCAAAGGGTTAAAATACTCCGGAATAAATTGAAATGTTGGGATCTATGCAACTTTTACGAGTTTTTGTTGTCGATAATGTTTACTTATAAAGTGATTTATTTATTAAATTAAATATTATTTGAATTTAATAAGGTTTACTTACAGATGTTTCAAACCGAAAATTTCTCGAAAAGGAACAGTGCTAATTTTTTATTTTTTAAATATTTTTGATCAGCTATGAGTCTAAAAGCCATTTTTAAAATTAGTTTAGTAATTTTTAAAATAAATTAAGTAGTGAACGTTAAAGGGTTAAACAGCTTATTTATGAATATATTTATGTAAAATTAGAACATTACTACAATGAGATATTTTAATGAAAATAAGTATCAACGCATTATGGTGTTATTAAAGATTTTTCCTAGTAATCTGAATTCAGATAATCATTAAGTTGCTAGCATTTGTGAAATGATGTTCAATTCATGACTATAAAACTGTTTTCCTTACATAAACATTTTTCATATTGAGAATCTGCACTTCAAAGTTAGATATTCCTCAGAGAGTATGATTTATGTGTTAAACTTAAAAAAAAAAAAAATGTAGGTTTTAAATGTATATGTACATGCATAAATTTAATGAAAAAAATTAAAATATGATTCATTTAAACTTTAAAAAATGAAAAAATGAAAAATAGTTATTTATAAATGAATATTTATTTAAGAGATTTTGCACTTACTTGAAATAATTAAGTAATTTACATTCGCCAATTAATTGGTAAATCATGAGTGCAAACTATTTTCTTTACATGAGGCAGTTTTTATCTTGAGAAACCGCCTTTTGATGTAAGATTTTTCTCAGAAATTATAATTTATATGTTAAAATTAGAAATATATAGGTTTAAAACATATAGGTACATATTTTTTAAACTAAAAATGAAAAATGAAAATATTATTATCAATTTCAACTAATAAAAATATTTTTCAACAGATAAATATCTATTTAAAACAATTCGAAATTAATCTCAACAATTATAATTTATATTCGCTGATTGATGCTCGCAGCACGATAGTATAATTGTTTCTATATCAGAGCTTTTAATGGTAAGAAATTGTATTTCAACACAGTATAGTGTAGTTATAACTGAATTTATTCTACAAAAATATAGGTTAAATAGATAATGTATTATTATATTTTTTAATAAAAAATAAAAAAAATCTCATATTTTTTAAATAAAAAAATACTAAGTAGCTTATAACAATTAATATCTATTTATTAGAATTAGAAATTATTTCATAGACTGGCGGTTGCAGCATGACTATAAAAAAAACTTTTTTCTTTACATCAGCAGGCTTTATGGTGAGAAAGTGCATTTCAACCATAGACATAATTTATATGTAAAACTTAGAAACATGTAGCTCAAAATATATATGTATAATAACATTTTTTAATGGAAAAATAAATAAATAAATAAAATAAAAGTAAGAAATATTTTGATCCATTTTAATTTTTTAAAGTGAAAAAAAAAAAAAATAGTAAAAAGAATTTGAAATGATTGTGTAACTTACATTCGTGGACTGATGCTCCAATCCTGACTGTAAAACTGTTTTCTTTACATTAACATTCTTCAAGTTGAGAAACTGCACTTCAACGTAAGATTTTCTTCAGAGAATATGATTTATGTATTAAACTTAGAAAGATGTAGGTTTAAAATATATATGTATAAGCATGAATTTAATGAAAAAATTAAAATAATATGATCAACTTAAGCTTCTTAAAATACAAAATAGTTTTTAATAAATAAAAATACATTTAATAGAATTCGAAATTATTTGAAATGATTATGTAATTTAAGTTCGTCGATCGGTAATCAAGACGTAAATGTAAAAATGTTTTCTTTACATATGAGGCAGTTTTCATGTTTAGAAACTGAATTTTAACGTAAGATATTTCTCAGAAAGTATAATTTATAGATTAAAATTAGAAATATATAGGTTTAAAACTTATAGGTATAAGTATATTTTTTAAATTAAAAATTAAAATTTTATAATCAATTTCAAGAAAAAAAAATATTTATTTAATAGATAAATATTTATTTATGATAATTCAGAATTAACTGAAACAAGTAAATAATTTATATTCGTTCATAGATTGTCAGAGTATTATTATTTTCTTTATTACAAAGTTTTAATTTTGAGAAATTATATTTCAACGCAACATAGTATAGTTCTAAATAATTTATTTACATTTTTAATTGAAAAGTGTAGATTTAAAAAAAAGTGTCTATTACTTTCTCTTACCCATAAATATACTAAAGAAAGTATTGTTTTTGGCTCACATTTTCGAAATTGATTTTTTGTTATATTTATACGTTTTGAGGTCCCCTTAATAATAATTAAAAAAAAAATCATGTTTTTAGCGTTGGTCTGTGTGTGTATCTGTCTGTTATCAACATATCTCAAGAAAAAATAAGAGCAGAAAGTCCAAACTCTTGTTATTCTAAATGTGTATTATACAGGAATGCTGCATTAAACTTTTCGTTGATGAGATCAAGCAAATGATTCGTCTACAGGGACGCTCTAGAGAATTATAGCCCTTTATTGGAATTAGAAATTATTTCGTAGAATGGTTGTTGCAGTACAATTTTAAATCTATTTTCTTTCCATGATTAATCTTGATGGTGAGAATTTGCTTTTTAACGTTAGATAGTCGAAGAGAGTACAATTTGCATGTTAAACTTGAAAGATGTAGGTTGAAAATATATATGTATATATTTCAATGAAATTATTAAAATACTGCGATCCATTTAAAATGTTTTTAAATAAAAATGTTTTTAAACATATAAATATATAATTAAGAGAATTTGAAGTTATTTGAAATGATTGTGTAATTTTCGTTTGTGGGCTGATGACCAAATCATGACTGTAAAACTGTTTCTTTACATTATCATTCTTCATGTTAAGAAACAGCATTTCAACGTAAGGATATTCCTGAGAGAGTATAATTTATATGTTAAACTTAGAAGGATGCAGGTTTAAAATATAGATGTATATTTTTAATGAAAATATATACATTTATATTTTCATGAACTATATATATTTTTGTACCTATAGCCATACATATTTAACCAATTTTTATAACCATATATATTTTTGGCCACATCTATATGATGAACACACACAAGACTTTCTTCTATGTAATTTTACACAAAATTACTGCAATACAAATTATTTATTAAATTATTAAATTATTTTTCATGATAAATGCAACTGATTTTTATCTGACAGAATTATAACAATAAATGCCGAAAGAAAGACAATTTTTTGCCTAATATCAGAAGAAATACGATTTTTTTTTTTTTTTTTTTTCGTCAAAATATGAAAATGAAAATTGTTACTTTTGTTTTAAATTATCACAGGTGTATGGTTAGATCATTCGTTTTAATGGTATTGAGGAGTTCTTTCGAAAGACACCCATACTGAAAATTTACACCCACCAGGGGTGGGAGGGGAGCGATACTCCCACATGCATAAACTTTTTTCTTTAGTTTACTACTACTACTACTACTATCAATAATTCCTATTAATTTTACAATCATACCTTAAAAATAACACTTTTTATGTCCTATACTGCCATGTTAAAAATTTAGAATAAATGGTATCACAGCGCCACTTGTTGAGCGATTGGTCTCCAAATCTAATCAGCACCAACTAATGTCAGAATCCAACTAAATACCAAGTCCGGTTAAATTTCGTTCGTTGGTTCTTAAGATACAGTGTTCACAAAATTTGTGATACATACACACAGACCGACAGACATTTTCTAAAAACAGTCAAATCGTGTTCAGGACATCCTAAAACGTGTAAATCCATCGAAAACTGGAATTCGAAAATTTTCGCGAATCTAATACTTTCTTTCTATGTGTGTATATATATATATATATATATATATATATATAGAAGAAAGTAATAAAATATTATGAACCCTTTTCAAGTTTTAAATATTTAAAATAGGTTTTAACAAACACATTTACGGATACTTCAAAATTGATTGTGTATTTTACATGCGTTGGTTGGTTGATGGTCAAATCATGACAGTAAAACTGTTTTCTTTACATGAGCATTCTTCATGTTGAGAAATTGTACTTTATCTTAAGATATTCCTCCAAGAGTATAAACTGTATGTTAAACTTAGAAAGATATAGGATAAAAATATACATGTGTATAGTGCGACTATGTTTCCTACGACTAGCAGTGAGAACGAGTCCAAATTTTTGGAGGGATGCAAAATTGGCCGAGAGATAGTTATTTGGCAAACATCCAGTTATTCGGTGTTCTCTTATCGCTTGTTTTCTCTCAGTCACCCCTATTTTAACACTGGACTCGTTCAATCTGCACTTGCGCAGAGGCTTCAATGGTCGCAAGAAATGTGACTAAATAATAAATATGTATTTTTTAATGAAAAAATAAGAATATTATGATCCATTTGAATTTTTTTTAAAATTCAAAATACTTTTTAACAATTAAATACTAGGTTATCCAAAAGTCACTGACTATAGTTCTATGCGGTTTGCACTGAAATGTACAGTCAGCCAAAAAAAAAAAAAAAAAAAAAAAAAATCGCCCCCCCCCACCTAATTTCGCCGTAAATTATCGTAGAAACATGCGGCTGGTACCTATCGATCTGTAATAACGTCTAGTTTTTAATGGTGTAGTTAGATTTTACTTAAGGGGTCATCTACATATTAAAACACGTATAAACTTCATTTTTTTTCAATGACGACCCCTACTTTTGACCTCATATTCAGATTTCTGAGATCAAGGCAGTTCGGAAAACTTACCTATTTATATACTTTAAATCAATTCTAAACAGAGTTACACGTGAAAAGGTGTTAGGGGGCCGTCTATACATTTAGAAAAAATAAATTGTGATCTACCACCCAATATACATTATTTATTAAATTTTACACCAGGAAAAAAATTCAGAAATATTAGTTTTCAAATAAAAAACTATTCAAATTCGCAGAACTTTCTGTGTTAGCTTATGAATTAAAAGATTTTTATTGATTTCAATTTATTAAACATTGAATAGTTAAATACAACACTTCGTATAAAGAAAATTAAATAACTGGAATCATATGAACCCTACAATGTTCACTTACGAAAATCTAAATACCGAGGTAAAAGAACAATAGTAATAATGATAATAATATTAATAGCGGTTAAAAAAAAAAAAAAAAAAAAATGTTTAACATTTAAGAAAAAGAATTATCTTCTTCTTAAAAGCAAAAACTGTTTTATTTAAGAGACAAAAATTTAAGTTAAAATACATATATAATAAAATATATATATAAAATACATATACAAAAAATATATATATAAACAATTAAAATCTACTTACTAACAATTATTATATACTTCTTGTTGGGTATATTTTTATTTTATACAATAAGCCTCGCATGAAAGTGTTACTATAAAGATTTACATTTAATTTTAGGCGTACAAACCAACAATAGATAATATACAAAAATATAGATAACAAGATTTAAACTAAAATCTGAGAAAGGATATTTAACATTTAGTTTCACGTCATTTTGAAATCTGTAACTCCTTCAGTGGGCGTTTCTTTCACAATTTGTGTGTTACGATATTTCTTAAGAATATTCCTTATATTCATATGTATATAAACAAAATAGTATGAATACAAGTACTTTCACTAGAAAGAGTATAATTATTATGTATATCCATATGAAAAGAAATATGGATATAGAAAAAACGGTTTCCTATTGCCTAGAACGAGTATTCCCCGTTCTGCAGTCGTCTACTGTACTTGAATTCTAATTTTAAATGTGTAAAATCTATATCTTTAAAAGTAATAAGACATATTACTTTGTTTTAAATTCTTTTTCCGTGATAAATGTGACGCTAGTTTTACGCCGTGATTAGAATAATAGAAAATAAATAATATTGCGCTTTGTTTCAATAATAAATATTAAAAACTTAAAAAAAAAAAAAAAAAAATACCACTTTATTATTCAGTATTAAAAAAACATTTAATAAAAATTTTATATTTTATTATGTTACGTCATGCAATAAAATTTAAATAGCATAAACGGTAGAGTAAGCGAATGCGAAAATATCACAACAAGATTAAAACAGAAAATTTGTTTTAAAAAATCTGATAAAAATTAATAAAAATCAATTATATTAATTTTAAAAAAGGAAAAAACAAAAGTATTATTCACTGCGTATTGCTCTTTCAAATAATAGTCCTCGTCTTACCACGTTCTTTTACCGTCATGATACTTAACTCGAGGTGCACGAATCGTAAAATATTCAAGTTAAAAACAAAAGACAAAAGGGACAAAATAGAATTTTAGCAGTGAGAAACTGGGAAACGTTATGTAATATTTAAGAACAAAGACTTAACATTTCAGAATCGTGTATAAACCCCTTTGAACGGAAGCCACGCCTTTACACAGTTTTTCTACAACTTTACATTATAAAACAAAATTATTTTACATACTTCCAATTAAATCATTTAAATTTTGTCTTCAGCATTCGATGTAGTAAATGCCATTGACATTTATGCATACCAGCGTCACATAGAGAGTCATATACGAATACTAGTTTTTTTAATACTGTTTCCGCAATATAGAGGCGGGCTTCATTTCTTTTGGAAATTTTTCACAATCTCAAGCTTGCATTGCGATAATTTTATAAAAATGATCCAATTTGTATCATAAACATCGAAATGTTACTTAGAAAACAATTAGAATAACATTAAGGTAAATTAAAATAATTTTTCGTCAAAATATATACAGATATTTACTCGCAGAGGATACAAATTATTATAAGTGACGGCCCCCTAACAACAGTAAAAAATGAAATATCACTGTAACTCAAAACATAATGTTAAGAACGAGCTGTAAATGTGGAAACCCATGTTTTTGATGATGCCCGTTCTATTTATGCAAAAATTAACATAGGTCATAATTCATAATTTTTTCAAATATGAAATTATTAATAATTTTCATATTTAAAAAAAAAATATCAAACATATGCATGGAATATGTTTGGGTCACTTCATTCTATCATATAAAAAAAACAGAATTTGAATATCATAATTATTTTGGAAGATATGAATTAATGTTTGTCACATTCATTTAACATTAGCGCCCTCATAGTTTGACAGCTTATAACTCTGTGAAGAATTGAGCAAAATATATAAACTATACCATTTTCCGCGATGATTTTGTCCAAAGAATTCAAATAAATTATAAAAAATGGGGGTTACCATTGAAAAAATTGAAGTTGATGCCAGTTTTAATATGAAGACGACCCCTTAAGCAAAATCTAACTATATCATTATAAACTAGACGTTATTACAAATCGATTGGTATCAACCACATGTTTCTACGATAATTTACGGCGAAATTAGGTGGGGGGGGGGCGTTTTTTTTTTTGGCTGACTGTACAAAAACGCATGGAATATATATACATATACATATATATATATATATATAAGAAAAAAATATTAGCTACATTTTTCACCAACATATTGCGCTATATTCACAATATACTTTCGCATTTTCAAAAGATCCGCCTGATCAAATGACGCCATATTGCGATTACTGGAGCTTCGTTTTAGGAGAATTTCCAATGCGCAGCGTCTGAAGGTCATTCAAATTAATGAAAGCCTTCACATTGAGCATTTAAAGTCCTAGTTATGTTGCTGTATGTACTGTGCCACTGTAAAGAAAAGTAATTTTACAACTAAAGCCCTACCTGAGGAAGAAATTTTAAAGTAATTTGCTAATAAGTCTTTTGTTACCTAAACAAATCTCATGTTTTTTGTGAATTTTAGTGAAAAATGCATAGTTTTATGGTCAATATTTTTTGAATAATGTATATATTTATTTTTTTCTGTGAGTTTTGCATTACCCGGTATATAGTTAAGAGAATTCTAAATTATTTGAAATGATTGTATGATTCGTGGACATAGTTGACATCATTGCTGTAAAACTGTTTTCTTTACATTAACATTGTTCATGTTGAGAAACTTCACTTGAACGTAAAATATTTGTCAAAGAGTACAATTTATATGGCAAACTTGGAAAGATGTAGGTTAAAAATAAACACTTATATTATATGTATTATCTCTTAAAAGCGATAGTGATTAAAAACACACGTGTAATAAGTAGCTTGTATTATAAAAAAAAAATTTAGAAAGACGTATTTAAAAATATTAAATTTAATTAAAACATTTTAAAATAATAAGCAATAAATTCAAAGCTTTTCGTTTTAATTTTTAAAGTATCTTCAGGAATTATAAAGGTGCTTCTTTTTTGCAGTTTATGTATCCAAACAATAGTTTACAGTTAAAGTTACAAAGCTTGACATATTACTGTAAGCGAGCTGTCCATTGACAAGAAAACAACGAACTGAAGACTATGGCTTCTTCATGATGCAGCACTTACACATTCACAGGAGTTTGGTGATGGTGATATAACGTTTTTACATATCATTTGTGACTTTTTACATTTGTTACACAGAAAAGTTTTTAATATGTTCATACAAGATTGACCTGCAACCTATTATATTGATGACCTAATTAGACGAACTTTAAACATCTCGATTTTTTGACGATTTAAAAATTTAAAATTTAAACTTAATAATACGCTTTTACGCCTAAAATTCTTTAAAAAATGCAAAATTCTTAAATGTTTTCCTGCCAATGGGCAGCTCACCTACAATAATATGCCAAGTTTTGTAACTTTAACTGTAAACTATTGTTTAAGTATATAAACTGAAAAAAAAAAAAAAACCTTTATGATTAGTGAAGTTTCTTTAAAAGTTAAAGCAAAAAGCTTTGAATGTATTGTACACATGCTTTTAAAATGCTTTTTTTTTTTTTTTATTAAATTTAATATTTTTAAATACGTGTTTTTAAAGTGTTTTTTTTTTTTTTTTAGTACAAACTATTTATATTTTAATGATAAAATTCAACTTTTATGATTACTGAAGATTCTTTAAAATATAAAGCAAAAACCTTTGAATTTATTGTTCATTTGTTTCTAAAATGTTTTTTTTATTAAATTTAATATTTTTAAATAAGTGTTTCTAAAGTGGTTTTTTTTTTCATTTTTAATACAAACTATTTATATTTTAATAATAAAATTCAACTTTTATGATTACTGAAGATTCTTTAAAATATAAAGCAAAAACCTTTGAATTTATTGCTCATGTGTTTCTAAAATGCTTTTTATTAAATTTAATATTTTTAAATACGTGTTTTTTAAATTTTTTTTTATATACAGACTATTTATATTTTAATGATAAAATTCAAATATTATGATCTATTTAAATTTTTTTTTAAATTAAAATAGTTTTAAAAAATAATTATATCGTTATGAGGATTTGAAAATATTTCAAATGATTAATTTACATCCGTAGACGGATAGAAGAAAGTAATAAAATATTATGAACCATTTTCAAGTTTTAAATATTTAAAATAGTTTTTAACAAACACATTTACAGATACTTCAAAATTATTTGAATTGACTGTGTAATTTACATGCATTGGTTGATTGTCAAATCATGACTGTAAAACTGTTTTCTTTACACTAGCATTCTCTATGTTGAAAAACTGTATTTTAGCGTAAGATATTCTTCATAGAGTATACACTTTTATGCTAAATTTAGGAAGATGTAGGTTAAAAAGTATACATGTATAAGCATATTTTTAATAAAAAATAAATAAAAGAAAGAAAGAAAAAATAGAAAAGAAAAGTATTAGGATCCATTTAAAATTTTTAAAAATTCAAAATAGTTTTTAACAAATAAATATATAGTTAAGAGAATTCGAAATTATTTGACAGATTCATCGACTGATGGTCAAAGCATGACTTTAAAACAATTTCCTTTACAGCAGAGGCGCTCATCAGGAAAAACTTCATTTCATTTAAAAGAGTTCATCAGCGAACTCCTTATTAAAGTAAAAAAATTAAACAGAAAAATTTATGTATAAATTAAAAATTAATAGAGCTGTGATTTGAAAATCAACCGAAATTAAAATAGTACGAAATTCTTGTGAATAAATTATAGCAAGTATATTAATAATGTTTAAAAATTAGATTATATTCTACATAATAATTGGTAATTGACATTGAAATTTTTTTTTTTTTTTAATAAGTAACATCGTGAAATGCTGTAAAACAGTTTTTATTTATTTATTTTAAAAAATGAAAAATGATAACTGAATTACTAATTACAAAATAATACTGAATCAATTAAAAATTATGGTTGAAAACTAGATAAAATGTTTCCCAATATTTGATCATATAATAAATATACAAATACATTTTTTTTTTCTCTAAATTATGATTGTTTTCTAAATAACTTTTTTTTTTTTTTTTAATATACACTTAATGAATATATTTTAATTTAGCGTATTAGTAATATGAATAAAATAAATTTCAATTTTTTGAATATGCTAGAAGAAAAAGATACTGATTGTGTAACGTAAGAAAATTTTTTTAATAAAATTTAAAATAAAGATTAGTTTATGTTAAAATTAGTTTTCAAAAATTTTAAATATAGAAATAAGATAATTTTGAATTAGTTCAAAGTAGTTTATATCATATCATTCAAATGATAACAGATAGTTACACAATTTTACAGAACTCTTCAAAATCGTACAAATTTCGCAAAATCGAAAACTTTTCATTTTTTTTTTCACTGTGGTGTCTTTACTGTATTTTGATGCGCTGAATTTAGATATGATTGTGTTTTTTACCATGTTTTTATTAACTCGCTTTCTTGTTTATTTATTTGTTTGTCCAGTACAAATCATGCAACCGATTTTTAACTAACTTCTCAACTAGCTAGACATTTGAAACTTTTAGAATAGCTCAGAACACAATGAGAACACATTCTTTTAATACTTTTATTCACTTAATAAACGTTTTCTTTTTTAATTAATAAAATGTGAAAATAATAACCCCATAATAGCTTTAAAATTAGTCATTTAAGTTTTATTTATAATTTAATTGTTGCCAAAAAAGTTTACGAATTCATTTTTTTTCGACAGGAAAATAAATACATTTACTTAATCTTGAACAATAACAAATTGTAAAAAATTAAATTATGCATCTCACAAAAATTGACGTCATTTTCACTTTAAAAATTTTATACACATTGAAAAAGTGCTAATATATTTATATAGCCATAACTTTCCGACTAGCTAGATATTTGAAACTTTTAGAATAGCTCAGAACACGATGACAATACATTCTTTTAACACTTTTATTTAATTAGTAAATGCTTGAAATTTTTTTTATAATTACTCTCTTTCATTCGATCTTTTTTTTTCAGGTTGATGGGATAATTCATCAAACATTTTTTTTAAAGTATTTAATTATACATAGAATTGTCAAGTTTATATGACTGAATAAAAAATGTAAAAACATGGCATATAAAAAGTTCTTTATATCTTGTAATTATTTCCTATCACGTAAATAATTTTCACAATGTAAGGATAAAGATCGGAAGAATTCATTCAGAGGTTATAAAAATCCGAAACAATTTATGTGTAAAATATATTAAATAGGCTGTTATTTACACATTATCCCTTTCCGACCCAGGCCATACGATCGTGCAGGTTAGACATCCACGACATCCACTTACATTTTTGCATCTGGAACAGTC
This sequence comes from Salticus scenicus, assembly GCA_963930645.1. Taxonomy (NCBI): domain Eukaryota; kingdom Metazoa; phylum Arthropoda; class Arachnida; order Araneae; family Salticidae; genus Salticus; species Salticus scenicus. The sequence continues at coordinate 36,323,010 of OZ005648.1, read as the reverse complement.
GTATGTAATAAAATCTGAAAATGAACGATCGAGCTAATTAGCAGAAAGTGTAAAGTAGAATTTTCAATCAACAAATGTCAGTTATAGTCCATATATTTCTTCCAGTTTGCAAAAACAGAAGAATGTAACGTTTTCAGGTAAAAATGTTTCGAGTCGGAAAAGGGTATCTTTTAAATGTGTTTCTATACATCGAAGCTCCTTTAGAGCACTTTTCTTTGGGCACGGCTTGAAGGACTTATTGGGGAGGGGAATAATTCTCTATGCAGCATCTAAGAATAATCCCCTAACATGTTAATATTCCATAGTCCCTGATACCTTCTGTATATTTCTTTGGTGTCTTGGGGAAATAGTTCTTCTTGTTTTTCACTCACATCAACCAGATTTTACGGGAAATAATTTAGATGGGAGTTGAAAAGTGGAGCTTTAGTCTCATATAATCCCATTTTTTATCAAAACTGTACGTGATGAACAATTTTCGATAGTTTTTCTTTAATAAGCATCCACAAATACATCAGAAAAACAGATCACCTTGAAGAACAAATTTCATTTTCGAGCTGTGTTATTACTTATTATTATTATTATTATTTTCAATGATGATAATTTTATGATTACAAAATAGTTGTGCATAGTTTGTAAAACAATATCGTGTATTTTGCCTTTAATACTAATGAAAAATAATAAAATGAGAACATATTAGCCATTTTTGAATAAGATGAAATTGTTATTTTCTATAGAACGCATTTAACTTAAAAAGACTTCGAGGGTAAAACTTAAATGAGCCATATGAGCCACATGACCATATGAGCAAATTAGGTTTTTCATTAGTACTAAATACACAGTTGTCACCATTTACGCTAATGAAAATTTTTAATAGAAATTTTTATTAGAAATTGTTATTTTTATATAGCATTAGGTTTTTCATTAGTACTAAATACACAGTTGTCAACATTTACGCTACCGAAAAATTTTAATAGAAATTTTTATTTATTTAATAGGTGAGAAATGCTACAGATAAATATAAAAAAAAATTCTTTTAAAATTTTTGAGTAGCCAAAAAGCGTAATAGTTGGCCACAGTAGGAAATAATTTAGGCATTTACATGAACAATATAATATACATATAAATAATTATAAGATAAAAAACTTTTTATATACCATGTTTTTAAATTTTCGGTTGAATTATAGCTGAAGGACTACATTAGTATTTTACCAATGTGTATAAAATTTTTAAAGTGATAATGACGTCAATTTTTGTGAGATGCATAATTTATTTTTTTGCAGTTTTTTAACGTTCTCCTTTAAGTAAATGTATTTATTTTTATGTCGAAAGAAAATGAACCTGTAATTTTTTTTTTCAACAATTAAATTACAGCTAATATTTTGATGGTCATTTTTATAGTTATTAGGAGGTTATTATTTTCACATTTTAATTAATTAAAAGAAAAATAATCGAAAGTTCGAAAATTGGGCTTCGAAGTATTGTGTTGTCATTGGGTTCTAAGTTATTCTGAAAGTTTCAAATGTCTAGCTAATAAGGAAGTTAGTTAAAAATCGATTGCAAGATTTGTAACGGACAAAGAAAGAAAGAAACAAGAATCGAAGTTAATAAAAACATGGTAATAATAATGCAATAACGAGGAGTAACACATAGATGTTAGCCATACTTGAATTTTAATTTTCCATACTATATTTTTAGCAAAATCAACAAAAATAATAAATGTTTTTATGTGATGTTTACTATTAAAATTTAAATTGTACTATTGCATAAATTAATAATGTTAAAAAAATATTATTATTATTATTATTATTATTTTAAGGCAACTTTTTAATTTTACAATTATTCACGTAAGGTATTTCTAATAACATATTAAAAAATCGATGGAGTGCAGCAAAAGCAAAACACCGTTATGATTTTGATCTTTATTATTACAACGCATTTTCAACAAAGCAAAATATTTTACTTTATAAAGACTACAAATAATTTTTTTTCATTTTCAAAAATAAAAAACTCATTTTTACTTTTTATCAAAAGTACAACTTTCCTTTTTTTTTAATTGAATCAGCTATCGTCAAGACTACAATGCAAAATACACTCTTTTGTTTATTTGCTGGAGTAATTGAATTCCAAATATTACGCGTCATTTTATTCTTTCAATACTCGATGCTGTGCCGTAATAAATTCATTATTATAAATGCGCAATTTATATTTCTCGTCTCCCAATAAAAAGTTTGCTTGCTCAATAAACTGTTTAAATTTCGCTTTACGAATTTTCCTCATTCGGCAAAATAATTCTATTCTGATGAATGTAAAGATAAATTTTCGCCATTATTTTTCACATACGATCGTTTGCAGCGTGTGGCATGAAATCGCTTTCTATAACAATAAAGGATTCGTATCTGGCAACAGAGGTAGGTAGCTTTTTCAGACGAACATAATGCATCTGAATTATGATGCCTCACGCTGGCAATGAAAATAAAGTTCATTAAAGCGTTTAAATTTTGCATGTTAGTATTTGGCGAGTTCGCGCAAATTTGGCGGAGAAAAGTGCCTTTCCTTTTACTTTCTTCAAGAGAAATATGTAATTTGATAAAAAATTTATATAAGAGATTGTTTAAATAAAATTATTTTATAAGTGTATAGTTTGGCTTAACAACATTTTCTTTTCCTTTCTTTTTTTTTTTAATTTACCTTTAGTAATTTAATTTAATTTAATTTAGTTGTAATACTAACAGTAGTTGTAGTAGTTAATAGTAGTAATAATAATAATAATCCGTGCTTGTTTGAAAAGTTTAAAAAATGGTGTTTAATTGTATAATTTAAGATAAAAATAAATATATAATATACTAATGATAAATAAATAGTATAATAATAATAAATAATATCAAATGATATATATTTTTTTAAACTTACATCACATTTGTAACTTAAAAATAAAGTATATATAATCGTACGAAATTTGATTAGAAGTACGTATAGTATTAATAAATAATAAATACAATTTAAAAACATACACATGGGTGTAGAAATATTGTAACACAATTTTCAGTTATTTTTTCTTGAAATATTAATTTCTACAATATAAACTTTCAAAAATACTTGTTTTGTAACAGAAAATAAATTAGAATATAAATTTTCTCTAATTATATTTAAAATCTGATGTATTTAGTTTTTCACATACAGCATATTTATTACCACATATTAGAACTAAATATCTTGCGTTAAAATAATCCTCATACTATCAGACACTGTTATCCTAATAATAGGTGTATTAATGTTTAATAATTTTTAATTTTAATAGATACAATCAGATACAGTTATCTTAATAATAGGTATATTAGTGTTTAATAATTTTTACTTTTAATAGATACAATCATATACTCATCAAATATTATAACATGTTATATATTATATGATATATTATATTCGATAAAATCAAGGACTGGATGCATTTTTCCCAATCCGCAAAAAAAGCATTAATTAATTGTGAACAAAATAACATTTTATTTATACAGTTAAGTTATGTTTCTTAAAGTTCCATTTTTGGTATTCATCAACCTACATATCAATGTTGTCCAACTAGTTGTTGTGTGAAGACAAGAAATAAGGCAAAGTTTTTGCTTCTATTTTCAACTTTATTTTTGTGATGGAACAGGAAAAAAAAAATCTTGAAAATTGTATTTATTAAAAGTTATTGCCATTATATATTCAAAATAATTTGCTAGAACGTTTATAAAATGCGAGTATTCTCCGCTGTTTTGTTATCATTCATTTTAAATAAAAGTTTTTTTTTTGGGAAAACATGAATTAAAAAGTTACAATTTATTAAATAATTATCAAATATTTAAGCGATAACATTCTTTTTTGTTGTTAGTGGATGTGCTTTACTAATAATATTTTACCATTTCCAGGAAAGCTGTTCGGGAATTGAAACGAATTCTTCATAGAGATGTGGTAAATAATGCATGTTTTTAAGCTAAATATTCAATGCTTGTTTTTTTGTATATTTACACGTTTTGAGGCTTCCTGATTACCGTAGTCAAGTTTTGTAACGTTTGATCTTTGTCTGTGTCTCTTAGAGTGACTTAAAAACGAATAATTTTAGGAGATCCAAATTTTGTATTTTGAAGTTAATATAAGTTTGTTGCTGGAAAAGTTTGATCAAGATTGATAAGTTTTAAAGAATTTTGCGTGTGAAAGTTGTCTTAATAATTTTAAGTGAACTTTAATTTTAATAATAGATTTAAATTCTATATAAATATAGGTGCAGTAATGAAACGGGGTTTTCAGGGGGCGGTAGCCCCCCCCCCCCACACACACACTACTAATTACCATATAAAAATCTTCTGAAGCCTAATTTGACTTCTTTCAACATAGGTTTACATAACAGTACTCGTTATTTCACCTCTTAATCTCCAACATATATTTACAGTATTAAATTTCAGGGTAAGAGAAAGTCGTGTGAGCGACACACCAGATTATTTCATTTAATGAAGAGCTGGACTATTATTTTCACCTGAAACAGTTTTTACGAGATTTTGTATTTACAAAGTATTTTATTTATTAAATTAAAGATTATTTGAATTTAATAAGGTTAACTTATAGATGTTTCAAAAAATAATTTCTGGAAAAGGGACAGTGCTAATTTTTTATTTTTTAAATATTTATGATCAGCTATGTGTGTAAAAGCAACTTTCAAAATTAGTTTAGCAATTTTTAAAATAAATTAAGTAGTGAACGTTAAAAGGTTAAAAAACATTTTAAATAACGTTTAGAAAAATCGTGCTAAAGAAATAGAACAGCTTTAGAACCCCTTGGCGAAATTTGAAATTTGGCACCAGAGTAGCTCGGACGTTTCTTGTTAAGATCATTACTTACACAATTGGGAGAGATATTTTAATTCATTGCCAAAAAAAAAAAAAAAAAAAAAAAAAAAAAAAAGAAGAAGAAGAAGAAGAAGAAGAAAATACAGTAAACGTTGCTAAGGAACGCAATACAGTTACCGCATGCCCTTATATGGAAGAATAGATTTAAAAAAAGACCTGTCGTACTAAAGTAAATTATGTTTTGTACAGAATTTTATATCTATTAGTTAGAAAACAAAAATAGGCTTTGAGGTTTTTTTTAAATACTTATTTTACTTAATTAATTTATTTATATGTTGATAGTAATGATGCATTCAACAATTTTCGGAACCAACTTTATGCAATGGCATCAATTTCTCAGGGAAACAAAAGTAAGAAGTTGAAAAAAAAAATCTTTTTTTTTTTTTTTTTCTGTCCCATATCCAATTATTATTAAGTGATGTATAATATTCAACCACAAAAGTCGAAATTTTTTTAATGCCATTGACGCAAAGGATAAGGACTTATATATGAAATAAATAAATAAATAAAGTAAAGTAAACTACGATAAGATATTTAATTAGTTCTATTTTATTTGAGTGCGACAAATAGTTGAAAGATGCATGCAATAATTAATTAATTTTGAAAATATATATTAAAACTTTATTATATCTTTATTATATAATTATTTATTTATTACGAACTTATTTTTTTTTTTTACTATGTTTTATACTCTCGTTGTACACACGTATGTTTACTTGGATTGAATAATAAATATAAGAAATGCAGGCCTTTTTTTTTTTCTTTTTTTTTTTTTTTTTTTTTTTTTTAATTTAGAATCGGTATTAACCGGAGAAATTTAGAATTTTGCTAATTATTATCATATATTACTGTCTTTTTTTTTTTTTTTTTAATGTCTGTATGTAAAAGGAATATTATTTAACATTATATTAGTAAATTTATCTTAGTACGTTTGAACATTATTTTAGCACGATAATATAATGCGAAATACTAAATAGAACTGATTATTACAAAGTTAATAGATACTCATTTATTTAACTTTTGTTGCATCCCCAGTGAGAAACTATACATGTGATGCAAGTACTAGATCAAATATATAGTACAGTACATATCGACTTAGATACATAAACAAACTTCGTGATGAACATTTAGGTTACATTAAGGTAAAAAAAAATATATGAAAATGTACTTGAAATTTTTATGTCCTAAAAAACATCTATATGCAATACAATCGGAGCATGCATTCAAAACAAACGTATATGAAAAACAATTTATTTGAATAACAGTTCAAAACAAGTATATATATAAAAAAAAAACATAAATTAATCATTTAATACAGTTTTTCAAATATGGAAAACATATAAAGAATGAAAATTACAAAGAATTGAAATTTAAAATTAATTTCAAGGACACATTTTATATATATCAGAAACACACTTAATATTTATCCATATATCCCTATCTCATATCTTTATATCTATCTTTAATATAAATAACATAACACAATTGCAGAAAACAATTACATATGCAAGTGAAGCTTTATATAAAGCAATAGTTATTGAAAAAGTTTTGCTTCTGTGACACTGATAAATAAAATCAGGTATAGCAAATATATATGTATATATAAAGTATTGCAGAAAAAAAATTATAAGAGTAATAAATAAATAAATAAATAAATAATAACTAGACGAAGGAGCAGAGGCGGATCTTTCTTCAGAGAAGTTTTCTGTATGTAAAGAAAAGTAAATCCAAATAATTTCTGATAATTTCATGAAGTAATACAGTTTTTGTTAAAAATGAACTTTAAACCATTGTTATTTTTTATATTGTGCATTCAAATGCTAAACTTATTGTTTTTATGTCTGGATAAATAATTTATTTATTTGGTAAAGACAAACTGCGTAAAAATATGTACGAAGTGAGGTAGGATTAACAAATATGTTAGCAAGGATAGAAAAACAAGTTGCTTTTTCAGTACAGGAAAAGACAGTCGTCAAGAAACGATTTCTAATCATGGAGATTTAACATAACGTTTTTCCCCCTTTATCATTTTATCTTATGAGAAAGAACATTTTATGCACGTTTAAGTTCATTTATCAGGAATAATTTGTTTCGGAGCTCTTTTATAAGAAACAGTGCTATAATTATTGAAATAATTCTGTGTTAAAATCGTCCTTTTAAAGTGTTAATCTGTAGATTCAGGATTAGGAAATTCTTCCATAAATGAAATTCTGATATTTGATAGATAATACAAAAGTGTATTATGTATAAGCTTTATACATATTAACTTAAAATTTACATGCGTTCATAAATTTATTTGGTTTATTTATTTTTTAAATAACTTGTATAAAACTGTATATATCATCTTACAGTGATAGTACATTACAATTGTTTATTGGAAAGAAAAAAAAAAGGAGTTTGAGACATGTATAAAACAGAAAAAAAAAAAAAAGAAGAAGAAGAAGAAGAAATATTATAACATAGCATACACAAAAAATAGATGTTGTGCATACTTTAAGAGGTTAAACCAAAAATTGAAAGCTAAATGTAATGATAAGTAAATGTATTAAAAATTGTAGATAATTTGCTTCATGTTCTATTATTATATTTAAAATACTTTAAAAAAGTTAATTATAAAATAATATTAACAGGCATTGATAAAACAACCTTTTAATATTGTGAGTATGTGCAAAGTTTTCAACATTATTTATTTATTTATTTATTTAAATTAAATAAACTTCTATTGAATATATTTTTAGATATACTTGCAATCTATTCCAATCAATATTTGTACAATAACTGAAAAAAAAAAATAAATAATATATATATATATATATATATATATATATATATACAGTAAAGCACCGTTTATGCGTCTCTCGATTATACATCTTTTACATTAATACATTCTTTTAGTGAAGTCCTGATTCATTCCTATTCATTTTAATGCAAAAATTCTTCTTTTATACGCCGCTAGTATCGGTTATACGTCTTTACCACTTTACTAAAATTCACAACATTTCGCGACCTGCCATTATTTTCCATTCTAAATAAGATGGATTTTTCCTAGAAAGCATCTTAAGTGGAGGAACACTGGAAAGATCGAAGAATACTGATCAAAGAATCAATTGAATTCACAGTAGAATATTTAATACTCATAGACAAGCAGCAAATCAGACGAATATTAAAGATTTTTAATGTTATTAAATAACTATTTGTATGGAAATAAATCGTATGCTTATTATTAAAGATACGCAATACATATAATTAATATTCAAAATGTGTCCATATAGTTCTTAAGAAATGTAATACAATACTCAGTATATGATATTTGTAATTAGTACCCTGTCATGCATTAACAGTATGATTTTTCCCTTTTTGTAATAAACCCTTTTTTTTTTTTATTAATTACTATCTTTAAAAATATATATAACATGCATTTACTAACCTAAGAAACTTTATTTATTAGCATTTTCATATAAATTTTGCTTAGGTGTCATTAAATTTGTAATCAAAGTGTTATTATTAAAATTTCGATTATACGTCTTTTCATTTATGCGTCCTTTTATGTCAGTCCCTTGAAAGACGTATAAATGGTGCTTTACTGTATATATATATATATATATATAGGAGATTGGGGAGAAAAAGAGGATAAAGAAACTGGGGACTGAATAATATTTATTGCTTCACAATGAATTTTAATCTGAGAGTGAGAAAAAAAAATAAATGAAAGGTTAAAAATTCATTATTTTGAAAAATAAATATGTAAATAAATTAATAAATAAATAAATAAAGTATGATGATATTGGTGATAATGATGATGATAATAATAAACAACCTTTTAAGTGAGTTAATTTTGTAAGCATGCGGATTAGAAACGTGAAAATTCAGAAAAGTGTTTCGATGTTCGAGTGCAAATGGTTTAAAATTTGTAACATTCCTTACCAGCAGCAGAGATGAGCTATCATCGCCAGATCATGAAACTTTGTAACCCTACTGAGAAACTCAGCTATAGTTCTAAAACAGTGGCACGCGCCATTTGTCAGAACAACCTGACGATTAGCAAAAGCATTCCCGGAGTCATTCTCAATCATTAATAGCTGTCTCAGAGACTGAAAAACCGTTTAGATAAATCGCTCGTTAGCGTTATGGCTTTTATCTGACACTTTTTTGTCACTTTTCCTAATGTCGGGAATACAGGAAGTAAGGGAACGGTTCTATCACGCTGTAGCGAAAACTGTCGTGATTTGACGCTCTGCTATCACTTTGTAACAAAAGAGTTCCAGGCTTTTGTCGCGCGGGGGTGGGTTGTTAGAGAAAATGCGCCAGGTTTAATTTTCGAGATACTTCGGAATATTTTCGGTTTTACCGAGTACACTGTAATTTTCATTTTTCTTTTATAGTCATTTTGTGGCAATAAGTGCGGCAATAACAAAGTAATAATAAAGTAGTATAAAACAAGTAATGCTTTAAATAAGTAAAAAAAAAAAAAAGAAAAAGAAAAAAAAAATTGTTTTTTCAAATATTATGAAACTTTTATGAAAATAAACACAGTCTGTTTATTAAGGAAAAAAAAAATAAATAAGACTAAAAAAATTTAAGCTAAGTATTATATTTAATTTTTAATATTTTTCATTGTACAAATAAATTAATAAAAAATAAAACTAAGAAAAGGAAATTTTTTAAAATACGAACTTGTCTTTTTGATTTTTTTTTTCAGAAAAAAATAGTTTCATTATTTTTTTTTACTATGCTGACATAACTGCATATTTAATATGTTTTATCCTCCCCCCTTTCCTCCCCAACCACCAAAGCATTTAAAAAAAAAATTCTTTAACATTTGTCTTATTTAAACTATTTGAGAATTTATAACATAAAATTGTTCGTCAGAATTTCTGATGATTATGAATCGCTAGGAGTGAATTTATTTTGAAGCTATTAAGCAAAGTCCACCAGTGACCGATTGGTTCTGCCCTCTAAGCTAGTTAACGAGAGTACGAGAAATACTGAGTACGAACCTAGGTCGCTCTCTTCGGCCCAGTCATTCGAAGTTTTTCATGCTTTTCTTCGAAATTCGCATGAATTTGGGATGGAGTCACTTAGAGAGATTCCTTAAGATAGGCACCCCCCTAAGGTCTAGGATCCTTGCGTAGTCCATAACCTTTAACGCTAAATACCAACACCAATATGAAACATAGCAGTTTTCTCAAAAAATGAAATATAAGTTTTTAAACCTGAAAAAATTATATAAATTCTATCTTTTTTTCTTATTTATCAATATCTTATATTTTTCTCTCTCTCTCTCTCTCTTTTTTATTTTGTGCGCGTGTGTGTGTTTGTTCACAAACCCTTCTTATACAATATTTAAAAGTTGTTTTTAAGATTCATTATTAACGAATCTTAAAAAAGTAATATTTATATAGATAATATTTATCAAAATATTATCTATTTTGATAAATTAGATAATATCAGATTTATCTAATAGGATTTAATAAATTATATTTTCATTTATCAAAATTGCAGTAAAATAATTTTTGAAATAGAAAATGCACTAAATTCATTGAGACTAAAAACTAACAAACAAAGAACAACAACATCAACAAATTATAGCAGATATGAAACATTTTAATTTATTTGGTAGCACTGTTAATATCTGCTTTTTTTTACCCACGCTATTTTATTTGTAGTGAAATTTTCTACCATATGCAATTACGATTAAATGAGAAGAAAAAAAAAAAAAAAAAGAGTGGTGTGAAAAAGGGGTAGGTAGGTACTAATAATGCTCCGTCCGGAATAAATAAAAATTATGGCATATCTGCATATAGATATAGCACTTGTTTACAAATAACAAGTTTATTATTATTATTATTATTATTATTATTATTATTATTATTTTGTTTTATTTTATTATTTATTTATTTATTTATTTATTTTATTTTATTTATTTATTTTATTTATTTATTTTATTTTTTTTTATTTTTTATTATTTTTTTATTTTTTTTTGGGGGGGGGGGGGTAAAGATGACGATTGAAAAAAGCAAGTAATGTGAGATGTAGCTTTTAAACTTTGTAGTTTAAAAGCAATTTTATTTTCAATCCTCCAATTTGGATATATATATAAGAAGAGGAATTATATTTGATCGTGCTATTGTTTTACTAAGAATAAGATAATAATAATAATAATAATAATAATAAACTTAAAATTTATCTATTAATAAATTAATTAGAAATATTTTCCTCACATAATTAGCAATTTTAATTTGAAAAGGCTCTTTAAAAAATGTTTCTAAAATTTACAAAAAAGAAATAAATAAATAAATGACAAATTTAATAACAATTACATTAAATTCTAATCACTATTATTTCATTTCATAGGTACCTATCTGGTAGTCATTTCCAGACGATTTATTTGTAAACAGTCCCTAGGTAGAAATTAAAGCAAAGAGAACAGTTAGCAATGCAGACAATGGCAATAGCAAATTTTGTTTTCAAAAATCCCCTGTTCCAAACAAAAGAGCATAATTCTATTCGGGAGAGAAAAATATCGGAAAAATGATTTAGGACAAATGCCCGATTCCTTCCTGCAATACCTGATGTGAAAACACTATGGTGCAAAAACTAATGAGGATTATTCTATCGCAAAACAATGCGTAATGAGTTCATTTATTCCTTTAAACAATAGCCTTGAATTAACAAATGTGCCTGCTTGAATTTTTGATGACCCGTTTTAAATACTTCTTTTGTTTTAAAGGCCGCCGTTTTGTAATAACGATGGCGACTTGGCGTCATAAGTAGTGTTTCGCGCCTTGCCCTCCCCTAGAAATTTTTTTAGGAGTATAATTTAAATGTAGAGGAAAAATTAAAACAGCTTTTGTTTTTAGGAAAGAGTTTTAAAGTGGGCTTGTGACAATTAAGTGTGATAAACAGGTTTTTTAAAACTTATTTTCTTTCAGGAGATGTTGCTTTATGTTTTCAAGTTTGAAATACCGACTTTTTATATGAAAATAAAAGGATACAATGATTACGTTAAGAGAACTGTATTAATAGGAATGGAGTAGGTTTCTGCAAAAATAAATTAGAAGAATATTTAAAAGATATTGTTTTATAATCTTCGTCTCTCAGTGTTATTTTTAATTATGTGAATGCTTATAAAATTATTAAATCGAACGCGTTTTCGCCAGGATCTTTTGTGAATTTAGCGAATACGCTATCAACTTCTGAAATATCTGAATATATAATTATTTTTATTTTTTGTTTATTACGGAGGAAATATTTGAAATTAATACACTGTACAGTCTTTATAAAATATTTTTTAATTGTTTAACAGATTATAAAATGTTTTTTAATTATTAATGTATTAAAAATTGATTCATTTTCAAATTCCATATGTACACTTGCATTGAATTTTTATGCTTTTGTCTTTAATCTTTAATTGCTGAGAAATATTTCAATAGTAAATAAATAAATATGAATCTATATGTTGATCATTCATTTAAAAACTTGTGTTTGTAACTGTGTGTTTTATTAAACAAAAGTTCCTTTTGTTTATTTGTAAATACGCTAGTAAATAATTAACGTTTTTATAAAGTTTTTCAGAGGTTTTAATGATCAGTTAATATACAGATATATTTTTTTTTCTGCAAAATGTGAGACATATTCCAAAAATATTCTCTTTATTATATAAGAAAAATCTCGATAATATATTCCAGGTGCTCTATTAATTGAATAAATTTTACAAGATACAAAATATTATGTATTGTATTTACAGAATAATACTGCATTATAAACTCAAAAAATCGATATAAAAAATAACAATGGACGGTGTATAATAAACGACAAACAATGCATACTATTAAACAAAATAATGCAGTTTGTAAATAAATTTAGTATAGTATAATCCAGTTTTTGAAAATTGAAAATATTATTACAAATAGTTGAATTAATTTTTTTTAAATGAAGCTTTTATGTGATTTAATTTGAAATTTTATTCTGTTTTATTTCTGAATATATTCCGATTGATATAATGAGCATTTAATTCAATCATTATTTCTTTTTTTAAACTAATGTTAAACATTTTCTATAATTTGCAGTGATATTAAGTATATACTTTTTCTTTTTTGAAATCCAATACGCATATCCTCTAATATATTTTTTTTCTATTTGACCGAAGACACTTTTTAGAAAAATATCAGTTCTCTGGAATAATATTCAACACATGCCAAACTGACGGGAAGATTCTGATACCTATATTGTATTGTGTCAAAATCCTGATATCTATATTAGGATTTTACCTCCAATTCAGCACGTGTTTGCAGAGTGCTGGTATTTTGCTAAAAAGTGTTTAGTGTCAAATAGAAAAAAATTAAAGGGTATGTGTATCAAATTTCAAAAAAAAAAAAAAAAAAAAAAAAAAAATTTAGGCACACTCTGAAATATATATATATATAATTATTGCCCATCACACAAAGAGTTATACTTAATAAATCTAACGTATACCCAACGTATACCCAACTTCTAAACAATTTCATTAGCATACTTGCCAACCATCTCATTATGAAACGTACAATTTTTAGTATCCGTCTTTTTTTTCACACCAATAATTTTTTAGAGTAATTTTAGTCTTATGTAATCGCAACAACATTTGGAGAGAATAACTCTAAGAATATAGTGGTGTGAGAAAAGGGGCGTTTTTTCAGGGGGCGTTAACAATTGTACGGTTATTAATGAGATGGTTGGCAAGTATGCATTAGGCATGTTTGACTTAGATGTTAAAAATAAAAAATTTAGGTTAAGGTAGGTGCTTGTTTTAATGATGCCAAATTATAAGATTCTCTCTCTCTCTCTCAGACAATGAAATCTGTTTTTATTTCCGGATCACGATTTTAGGCGTTGTTTAGAATAGAGGGGGCAACCCGTGTCCCTCCCTGCAATTTGAGAAAATTATAAAGTTATATTTTTTAATACTAGAAAAATTAAGAAAGAAGGTCCGTTTTTATTTTATTTTATTTTATTTTATTTTTTTACAGTGAAAATAATATAAAACGTCGTGGTACATGTCAACAGAAGTACATTGTGGCTGTAACGCCACGGCTTCTGATTGGGAACTAGTGTAAAATTATTAACTAATAAATTAGAATTAAACAACAATGTATCTGTGTCATATAAATACTGTTTATTGTAAATTATTTTATTAGCATACTTGCCAACCATCTCATTATGAACCGTACAATTTTTAGTACCCGCCTTTTTTTTCACACCAGTCAATTTTTTAGAGTAATTTTATTCTTATTTAATCGTAACAACATTTGGAGAGAATTACTCTAAAAATAAAGTTGTGTGAGAAAAGGGGTGTTTTTTCAAGGGGCTTTAACAATTGTACGGTTATTAATGAGATGGTTGGCAAGTATGTGTTAGCATTCAATTAATATTTGTACTTAAAAATGTCTTTATTGCAAATTATATGCTAATTTATTACAAAACAACACTTAAATATATATTTCGATAAACATTATAATGTTTATTTAAATCAAATTGGAGTGTAAAGGTTGATATTTTTATTTATTATCAACTATGCGAAAAATACCAGAGCCGGTAATTGAACCCGGGCACCTCCGCTTAACGCACGGATGCTCTACCACTGAGCTACCCTGGCTGACAACCAGCTAGGCACTTCTCGCATAAAGTTCGTCTCACCTGATATATCTGCGTTTGCAGACTCGGTGACTTTGCCAACGAATTTTATGCGAGAAGTGCCTAGCTGATTGTCAGCCAGGGTAGCTCAGTGGTAGAGCATCCGTGCGTTAAGTGGAGGTGCCCGGGTTCGATTCCTGGCTCTGGTATTTTTCGCATAGTTGGTAATAAATAAAAACATCAACCTTTACACTCCAATTTGATTTAAATAAATATTCACGGTTGATGAATTCATGAATAAAAATTTCTAACATTATAATGTTTACTATTATACGTTATGTATGTTATACGTAATTGTAATGCCTGCCAATAATTCTAATTTATCCGTAATAGTGTTAGGTCCCGCCTTTTTTTCGTATCAGTAAATTTGTAGAGTAAGATACAGTAATATGTACTGACGATTAAATAAGAAGACTATTACTCAGCAAATATAATATACTGGTGGGAAATAAAGGCGGAGCCTAACACTATTATGGATAAATTAGCATAATTGGCAGGTCTACGTGATGGATGGCAACACAATCTAATTACATACAGTAGACTCTCGTATAACGTTATCCCGTAAAACGCTAATTCGTATAACGCGACAAAAAAAAGAAAAAAAAAAAAAAAATGACTAGATCTCATACAGCACAGTAAACAGCCGTATAACTCATAGCTTCCGACATTTAAATTTATTCCGGAGTATTTTTAGCCCCGCCTTTATTTCGCCCTACTTTATTTATACAAAATTTTCTTCTAAAATATAACTTCTATTTAAAAAAAATACTCTTAAGAAATAAGTGGTATAAAATAAAGGCGGGGCTAAAAATATTCCAAAATAAATTAAAATTTTGGCAGCTATGATAAAGCGTAAGATAAATTTAACATTTTTACATAGTTAATCAAATCTTCTCTAAGACATACAAAATAAGTAACGTGTGATTATTATTATTTTTTTTTTTTTAAATACAGTTTATGACTAACTTTTTTTATTGTTTATTACTTTCTCTTACCCATAAGGTAGAGAAAGTATTGTTTTTGGGTCAAATTTTCGAACGCGAGATTTTGTTATATTTACACGTTTTGAGGTCCCCTGAATACGAAAATCATGTTTTTAGCAAATGGTCTGTGTGTATGTCTGTGTGTCTGTATGTCTGTGTGTGTGTCTGTGTGTGTGTCTGTCTGTTATCAGCATATCTCAAAAACAAATTATCGCAGAAAGTTCAAACTTGGTATTCTAAATGTGTATCATATACGGATGCTACAGTAAGCTTTTCGTTAAGATCAAGCAAATGGCTCGTGTACAGGGACAATCAAGAGAATTCTGATACATTACGTCTATGGGGAAAATTGCAGGTAAGTAGAGTTTAACGTCTATAGACTGCACTAAACCAAATGAAACGAATATGTATTTTTTGTAATAGAGATAGTTAACTGGGAAAAAAATTTTGTGCATGTAGGAGCCTCGCCTCCCCCCCCCCTGGGGGGAAGTCCCCCCTCGAGGGGAGTAAATTTTCATGATGGGTATCGTTCAAAAGAGCTCACTAATAGCTCGCTACCTTTAAAACGAATGGTTGAACCATCGATCTGCAATAATTTAAAAGAAAGTTATGGATTTTTTTTTTTACTTTTAACGAAAAAAAAACTTAGAAAAAAAAAAGTATTTTTTTTTTTTTTTTTTTTTTTTAATATTGAGAATAAAATGGACTTTTTTTTTTATTTGGTGTTATACTACTTCTCTAAGATGGAAATCGTCTGCATTATCATAAAAGATAATTTTTTTAAATAATAATTTTAATAAATAATTTTTTAAAAACAAAATTATTTTTTTATAACCGAATTAAATTCTATATAAATGTAGGTGCATTAATGAAACGGGGGGTTGAGGGGGGTGGTAGCCCCCCTCATACAGAACTAATTATGATATAAAACTCTTTAGAAGCCTAATTTGAATTGTTTAACACAGGTTTACATAACAGTACTCGTTATCTTACCTCTTAATCTGCAACCTGTATTTATAGTATTAAATTTCCGGGTAAGAGAAAGTCGTGTGAGTGACACACCGGATTATTTTTAATAAAAACGAAAAAGGTTATTAGGTTAATTTATGCATTAAACTTTAAATAACTTGAGGCGTAATACGAACCCTACAATATTCAAATAAAAAAATGTGGATTACAAGATTGAAATAAAAATATTAGCGGTAAAAATCTAAGAAAAATATTTAATATTTAAGAAAAAAAGCTTGATCTATTTCTGTTGAGTACATTTCTATTTTGAACAGTAAGCTTTGCCTTAAAGTGTTCCTAAAAAATGTTATAAAAGTTTAATAACATTCGCAAACGATCAGTTTTTTTCAATTTAAAGGCTGATCTCACGATGAAATGTTTTCAAACATTGGGTATTTAAAGAACTGGGTCTTCCTCATGCTTTTCAGTGAAGATTGGTTTGAGACAATATTTAGGGGGCCGGTAATAAATTGAGCAAAATCAATAATATTTGTGGTCACCCTGTATCGTCAAGTGAACGAAATGAACTGTAACTTTAGGATATGTTAATATAGACCCATAAAATTTGATAAGGGGTTTTTCACATGTCGCGTAATTAATTTGACTATCCAATTATTTTAACCACTTTGCAAAAGTTCTTTTTTTTTTGTAAAAAAAAAAAAAAAAATAATAATAATAAAATAAAATAAAACTTATGGCCTCACAAATTTCAGTAAATAAACAAAAATATGGTAGAGTTACAAGCTTATATGGGGTTTTCCCCCCAAAAAAGTACTTTGGAGCGTGATTGTAATAACTGGATCTTCAAATTTATTGCGCGGCATGTGAAAAACCCCTTATGAAATTTCAACGCTTGGAAAATACATAAAATCTAGCTTGTTCTTTTGCCGATAATTTGCTTAACTTTTACTGTATTCAAATGCACTTTTGACAAAAGTTGCCCAATATATCTAGCTTTCAACCTATGTAAATAAATTTTCTTATATCTTTCGCACGTGCGCAGTGACAATGTTTTTCATAAAAATGTTCATATTTCATAAAATATTTAAGATGTTTGTATTCCGATTGCAGTATATTGTTTTAAAAGTGTTTTTTTTTTTTTTTTTTTCAATTAATCTAAAAGTTGGAATAATTTTCATTTAAAATTCTGTATATAATAAATAAAAAATGTACTTTTTTTTTTTTTTTTTTTTTTAGTTTTAAAATAAATGCTTATATCTCCATTATTTAACATGCTATCATCCCACAAATTCATCCACAAATTGCACTGGGTCTATATTAACATATCCTAAAGTTACAGATCATTTTGTTCACTTAACGATACAGGGTGATCACAAACATTATTCATTTCGCTCAATTTGTTACCGGACCCCTAAATATTGTCTCAAACCAATCCTCTCTGAAAAACATGAGGAATATTCAGTTCTTTAAATACCCAACGTTTGAAAATAATTTATCGAGAGATAAGTTTTAAATTGAAAAGAAAAAAAAAAACCTGATCGTTTGCAAATCTTGTTAAACTTTTGAGGATTGTATAACATACAAAATTATGGATAAAAAGATTGCAATAAATTAATGGTAAAAAACTGGGAACAGTTATTTAATATTTAAGAAAATAAATAAAATATTACTTTTCAAAAGTGCTCGTATTTTTAACAGTAAGCCCCACCTTTACGCGTTTCTCTAAAATGTCAAATTACTTAAAAAATTCGTGATTAAATAACTGAAATTTTGTTGTGCACAATCGAAACGTTGAATGCCATCGGCGTTCATATATTCTAGCTTCATATAAAGAGTTAAACACAAATACACAATTTTTTTTTTTTTTTTTTTAATGTAAAGATTGTTTCAGAGGAAGCCAGAGATCAGGGCTTGTTATTCGTTTGCAGGGCTCGTAGTCTCCGCCTTTTTTTCGGGACACTTTGATAAATCATAAATTTATGTCTTTTTTGCTACCAATATTTTTCTGCAATAATTTCTATAGTGTTTAATCATGACATGTTGCTTTGAAAATACCAAGAAGATTTCTTTAAGAAAAAAGTGGTGACAGAAGAGGCGAAATTCTCTCATTCTTGAAAATGTCCTGGAAAAAAAGGCGGAGACTACGACCCCTGTGATTGGAATGCGATCAAAATTTCCAGCCTGCAATGAGTTAATTTTTGCAATAATAAGTTAATTTGTAGAGAAAACATCGGAACGTTACTTGGAAAACAATAAGAATAAAAAAAAAAAAAAAAAATGAACTGAGATTTTTTTTTCAGATTAGATTGAACTTGCATAAATTCGTCACATTACGTATGTCCAGTGTAAAGCGATTTCCTACTATGCAGAAAGTCTTCCTCGTACTGTACGGGAATCTACTGCATAATATATTTCTTTCTATCTATAATAGATAGTAGCACACACAAATTCTATAAGTAATTCTAAATTGATGGTAGTTTAGTAATTTATTCATAATATGTTACTTTTTTTTTTTTTTTTTTTTTTTTAGGACTGAGGACTATTGGTCTCAATCTACGGATCTTTACGATACCAGTTTTATGATAGTTGTACATACTTGCCAACCATCTCATTAATATCCGTAAAATTGTTAACGCCCCCTGAAAAAACGCCCCTTTTCTCACACCAGTATATTTTTAGAGTGATTCTTTCCAAATGTTGTTAGGATTAAATAAGACTAGAATTACTTTAAAAAATTATTGGTGTGAAAAAGAAGGCGGGTACTAAAAATTTTACGGATCATAATGAGATAGTTGGCAAGTATGGTTGTACATTTATCGAAATCGAAAATTTATCGAAAATATAATTGAATAATTTGAAAGCAATGTTATAATTTACAAAAAAAAAAAAAAAAAAAAAAAACTAAGAGTCCCCCGTACTAAACTAAGTTCTGCTTTAGCCAGAATTTCATCAAAATCTTTTTTTTATTTTTATTTTATTTATTTATTTAATTTTTTTTTTTTTTTTTTTTTAAAGAAAAGGAAAAGAAAATTAATAATAATCAGTTTAGAAACGACAGTATCGAAAAAGTTTTTTTTTTTTAAATAATTTTGAATTAGGAAATAAAAAGCGCGCGTACAAAATGAAATAAAAAATAAAATAAGATTTATAAATGGACAATATTTAAGCTCGTAGACTCAGTTCAATGATATAATAATAATAATAATAAAAAAAATGACGACATTAGTCTAATGAGATTAACTTTTATTATTATTATTATTATTATTATTATTACTCTTTTATTTTCTTTCATTTTTTTTTTTTTTTTTTACATTTAATTTATTTTTTGATTAGTTGTTAGACAATGACAGCAAGGGCAGTGTTGCCAGATCTGGTAGATTTTTTATTTCAATAATCACCAATAATTTTGAGATGTGATATTTGATATACAAAATATAGACTATCAATCGTCGAACTGATTAGGCGAACGTTGCAATTAAAAATTATTGGTGAACATTGAATAAAAAATCAACCAGATCTGGAAACACCGAGCAAGGGTCGCATTCTCCGCCTTTTTTGGGGCACTTTCAGGAATGAAAAATTTCCAACTTTTTTGCTACCACTACTCCTACAGAGAAATTTTTATGGTATTTTCATAGTAATATGTCGTGACTAAACATGATAGAGATTTCTCTATAAAAATAGTGGTAGCAAAAAACACAGAAATTTGTCAGCTTCGAAAGTACCCTTTCGAAATTTTGTATATTTTTTGCTGCATTAAAAGCATAATGAACGTTATAACAGTCGAAAACAGTGAGTTCGGACTATTTTTAAGGCGAAAAATCATATACCCCTTGCTTTTCGTGCTAACATTGTTCGACTGTAGGTAGCAATGTTCAATTGTCCCCACCAAGTCATGCGATGTTCAAGGCACTTTTGCCTATACCTACTTTCAAACTTTAGAAAATCGAGACAAGAAGTAGGAAATAGTGATTGTTTCTACATAAGAGAACCATGGCAATTTTGATGCGAAGAGCTGGAAGCGCTCTAAAATCAAGGCAATTATCTAAAATAAGTCACCTGTAACACAAACTTTCCAGTGCCCAAATTTTGTCTTCTATCCTGATGTATTGATTGATGATTGTTTCTTTGGTATCTCAAAACAAATGTTTGGACGACGATCCCGCGAACTAGTCTGAGGTCTGCAGCACCTACTTTTTTTACAGTGACAGCACGAGAAAATTTGAACCGAGTACCAAAACTGTAGTACTTGGTTCCATGAATCTTGTGCTTGAGCCCAAGGTTGCAGGTACTTTACATGCGACTTATGTGAGTCATTAATTGGGTGCCCGTCTTCGCCGCACATTAACCCCATAGTGTGAGCAAGACAAGCATATTAGATTTTCACAAGCATCAAAGTAGCTTTATATCTCTATTTGTTTGGTACATATGTTAAATTCCATGAATACCACTCGAAGTGAAAATGCATACAGTCGTTTAAAAAGGCTCTTTTTTTTTTTTTTTTTTTTTTTTTTTTTTTGTTACATTTTAAGAAAATAGTTAGCTATCCCCTTTTTACCCCCAATCATTCTCTTTTTCTCTTTCTTTATACAGATATATATATATATGTGTGTGTGTGTGTGTGTGTGTGTGTATGTATATATATATATATATATATATATATATATACAGAAGGCGGCCCGCCGGAATAAAACGCATACTCAAAGTGGCCCTCGTCTTTTGAATTGGACAGAACATTAATTTTGAAAAGAATTTATTTAAAGCTCTTTTTATGAAATTCATACGAATACCATATAAAATAAGTATAACAGAATCCGTAGGCAAACACAGCATTATTCCAGTTCAAAGCACTCTCTTCGAACATGATATATATCATAAAGACTGATTGGTACAATTGCTAGAAATAAAAAAAGAAAATATGAAAAAAGATTTGCCCCTCCCAGAATTGTACACAGACCGATTAATAGGTAAACCTGACATTACAAAAGCCCTTTAAAGTAAGCTAAATATATTTTATATAAAATTAGAAAAAAAAAAAAATACATTTTTGATTTATATTTCCTTTGTGCATTTAAAATTTTTAGTTTATGAAATCTTATTCGCTCTCTTCATACTACGAACCGAGAAATTAAAAGAATCACAAATTCACGGAAAAATCAGAAAAGAATCACTAGTACAACAGATTTTTCAAATAGCAAAGGCATCCATTTTATCTCTCAGTCAAATAAATCGTTTTCAAAAGCGACACACACTTATTTTTACTGAAGACTATTAAATTTTGTATGGGTTCCAATTCCACCCTATCAATTTAGAGTTAAAAAGCAGCAAGACAAGAATCCTGGTAGCTGCTGAACATTATGCCCAGAACATTCACTGTCGTCTTGCTTCTTTGAATGCCTTTTGCATGAAAGAGTCAAAAATTAAAGAGATCTTTTCAAATGTTCTTCAAAGACGAGTGGATGTTTAGAAATTTCTAATTGTTTTATCGAATGAATAAAATTTCATTACTTTTGTGAATTGAAATCTTCAACCACAATGATGTTGGTAGAATGAAAAGAATGATAATTTAATATTATATTAATGGAACGCGATTTTGAAGGAGGAAAACGAATGCGTGTTTAATAATTGTTTGTCAGACGTCATTTAAAAAATGTGATAGGCTTTTCTTTAAAATCATATATAATATTGTCAATTTTGCTTTTGCAGCCAATTGCAAATGTCATTGGGACGTAGAATTTCTGATTACAAATACAGATCCTTTGATCATAGAAGAATCTAATGTGTTTTATATTGAATTTATTTTTTATTTCGAATACGAATTATACACTCCTTCTCATATTTATAAGGACACTTTATATTTTGAAATAACTAATGTAAAAGTGATTGTGAACAAGATTAACTCACTTAATATATCTAGTATTCTAAAAACCAAAATTGCTGTAATTTTTTTAATATGAAACAAAATTAATAAAAAATAATGCAAAATGTGTTTTTCTCCTCGTTTTTAGATGTTCATAATTATAGGGACAATCCAGATTTTTTCGTTTTATTTAAATTACTAGCGGATAAATTACAGTTGACATGCGAATTTGTTATCTACTGAGCTAGATTAATTCATATATAAGCCTTCAATTTTTCTTGGACGGACATTACTGATAATTACTCGAAAAAAAGAACGTTCATGTAGTGAAGTATGATAAATGTGTTTTTTAAGTGAAAGGATAATTTCAATCCACCGAATTTCTAATGAAATTCGAAGATCTAAAATTGCTGAAAGAAATGTGATCAAACGTTGAACTGTTGATTCGATAGGAAAGCGATCTGATGCAAAATCAGAGTTGTTTTACAGAGATCGAAGACTCATAATTCCTCTTACTGTTCTACTCATAATGACTGCTGCTGAATTTGCTCGTAATTTTTAACGAAAGGTTGGGGTCCACATTTATGCATACTTAAAATAATTAATAATATGTTAAAATGATTAAAAAAACCTTTAATAATCAATCAGCATTTAATGGGGGAAAGCACGTCTGTGTTAAACTTGAATAAAGACAGTATTAAATGGTAAAATGTTGCATTTTCGGATGATAAACATTTTATTCTTGATTAACCAAATGGTTTTAACAGTTACTGGCACGATTTGAAGATAGCAAAAGACAGAGCAGATTTTTTAAATGTAGATCCACCTTCAAAATCGGGCATTTTGAAGGTGGATCTATGGTGCTCTGGGGAGCTGTTCCTACTGAAGGCAGAAGGAATTTAGTAATTTTTTTCTATTATTATGAACATCAAGAGAATATCCGCAAATTTTAAACGTGGAATTCTCAGATTTTTGTTAGAATTTTTTTTTTTTTTTTTTTTTTTTTTTTTTGGGGGGGGGGGGGGGGGGGCGTAATAATATTTTTTTCAACAGGACTTACATTTTTGCTCTACTTTTAGAGCAATAGGAAATAGTTTGAAGAAAGAAACTTCTGTATTATTGCCTTTCCCATGGTCTAAAAGTTGAAAAAACCTTAACTTATGATATTAGAAATGCGCATGCAAGTGGAAAGCAATTTTAAATAGTTTAAATGTATTAAGAATATTATATATGCTATACGAAATGGTATTGAAACTGAATATTAAAAAAAAATGTATATATATATATATATACCAGAGAGAATGTCTGACTGTTTCACCCTAAAAAGAGACCCCATAAAATATTAATTTAAAGAATAACTGAAAAAAATTACTAAAATTCGAGCTGTCCTTATAATTGTGAACACCTGAAAAATTAAGTTTTTACCATATTTAGAGTTTTTTAAGATAGAAAAACGATAAAACTTTTTAAATATAGTCTATTAATGAAATTCAAATTAATTAAAAATATATTTGTTTAAATAATAGTGTTCAGTGTTTAGTTAATATAGAAAAACGGGTGTCCTTATAATTATGAGAAGGAGTGTAGTCGATTTAGTTGTCAAGTGTTCCGATTTTGTAATGTCAGTATTTTTTATGGAAGTTTACAGCTTATTTAATCATATCATAAAACATTACTATAAAAATAGCGGTATTCAAAAATCGTAACTCTTGACTGGTATTAAATCTAAACCCCTTAGAACAAAAGTCCAACATAATTCAACATTTCCTTTTACAAAGACTAAGGAAGAAATATTAAAGTACGTAATCAATAACGACAATGAGATTAGCAATAATTTTAGCAATAAGTTAAAACCAATTAAGATTTGAATTATTCACACTTTGTATACCGTGATAGGCTGTTGAAAATGCTATCAAAACGAAATTGGTTAAAACGGGCAATTATACCTGCTTCCTTGAAGTTTATATCAACAGAATTTAACTCTTTACGAAAAGCTAATTTGCTATAAAATACTATAAATTAATTATTTTAAATTCCAAATTTTTAGTCCCAAATACTACAAAATTTTACATCTGCATGTGTAATTTTAAATGTTGAATAAGAAAACGAAAAATTAAATTAGCTGTTTTTCGAAAATCTAAAAATTATTTCGTTTTTTAAAGCTAATATCTTTCCTAAATTGGATTGCATTAGCATATAAACACAATAAAATGAAAGTTGTTATTCCTAACTTATTGATACTAATATAATTTTTATATGTTTGAGAATTCATTGAGTAATGCTTATCTTTTTACTGTAAGTACACTCCTTCTCATAATTATAAGGACACCCGTTTTTCTATATTACCTAAACATTGAACACTATTATTTAAACAAATATATTTATAATTAATTTGAATTTCATTAATAGACTATATTTAAATAGTTTTATCGTTTTTCTATCTTAAAAAACTTTAAATATGGTAAAAAGATGATTTTTCAGGTGTTCACAATTATAAGGACAGCTCGAATTTTAGTAATTTTTTTCAGTTATTCTTTAAGTTAATATTTTATGGGGTCTCATTTTAGGATGAAACAGTCAGACATTCTCTCTGGTATATATATATATATATATACATTTTTTTTTTTTAATATTCAGTTTCAATATCATTTCGTATAGCATATATGATATTCTTAATACATTTAAACTATTTAAAGTTGCTTTCCGCTTGCATGCACTTTTCTAATATCATAAGTTAAGGTTTTTTCAACTTTTAGGCCACGGGAAAGGCAATAATACAGAAGTTTCTTTCTTCAAACTATTTCCTATTGCTCTAAAAATAGAGTAAAAATGTAAGTCTTGTTGAAAAAACATATTAGTACCCCCCAAAATCTAACAAAAACCTGATAATTCCATGTTTAAAATTTGCAGATATTCTCTTGATGTTCATAATAATAGAAAAAATTACTAAATTCATTCTGCCGTCAGTAGAAGCAGCTCCCAAGAGCACCATAGATCCGCCTTTAAAATGCCCGATTAATATCTGCCTTTAAAAAATCTGCTTTGTCTTTCGCTATCTTCAGATCATGCCAGTAACTATTAAAACCGTTTGGTTAATCAAGAATAAAATGTTTTTCATCCGAAAATGCAACATTTTACCATTTAATATTGTCTTTATTCAACTTTAACACAGACGTTCTTTCCCCCACTAAATGCTGATTGATTATTACAGGTTTTTTATTCATTTTAACATATTATTAATTATTTTAAACATGCATAAATGTGGATGCTAACCTTTTGTTAAAAATTACGAGTAAATTCAGCAGCAGTCATTATGAGTAGAACAGTAAGAGGAATTATGAGTCTTCGATCTCTGTAAAACAACTCTGATTTTGCATCAGATCTCTCTCCTATCGAACCAGCAGTTCACCGTTTGATCACATTTCCTTCAGCAAATTTAGACCTTCGAATTTCATTAGAAATTCGGCGGATTGAAATTATCCTTCCACTTAAAAAACACATTTATCATACTTCACTACTTGAACGTTCTTATTTTCGAGGAATTATCAGTAATGTCAGTCCAAGAAAAATTGAAGGCTTATATATGAATTGATCTAGCCCAGTAGTCAACAAATTCGCATGTCAACGGTAATTTATCCGCTAGTAAGTTAAATAAAACGAAAAAATCTGGATTGTCCCTATAATTATGAACATCTAAAAACGTGGAGAAAAACACATTTTGCATTATTTTTTATTAATTTTGTTTTATATTAAAAAAATATAGCAATTTTGGTTTTTAGAATACTAGATATATTAAGTGCACTTAGTATAATCTTGTTCACAATTATTTTACATTAGTTATTTCGAAATATAAAGTGTCCTTATAAATATGAGAAGGGGTGTATATATTAAACAAAATGTGTGAATGACAGTTACTAAAATCCTTCGGTGGAAAAATGTATTTGATTCATTCTTTTTACAGTCGGCAGCAAAAGTATCCGAGCACTAGCAAAAATTCCTATATAAAAAAAGTACTGTTTTGTTAAATAAATTCTTGTTGAATCTTGTTCTTAGACTGACTAAGAATAGGATTCGACAAGGATTTATTTAACAAAATTGTATTAAGTGTACGTTTTTTTACATAGGAATTTTTGCTACTGCTCGGATACTTTTGCTGCCGACTGGTGTCTCCCACGATCGTCTAGCCTTTGCCACTCTTTAAAGTCTAGTTTGAAAAAGAAAATATTTAGCATTAAATTATTTACTAAATCAATCTAAATTTTTTGATATTTTTAATACTTACAGTCGGTAACAAAAGTATCCGAACACTAGCAAAATTATTAACTCTACTTTTTTTATATGGGAATTTTTGCTAGTGTTCGGATACTTTTGTTACTGACTGTACGTAAAATAGTTTTGATACACTATATTCTTATATTTTTTTCTTATTCCAAAGTTTTTTGTTTTCAAATTTCAATATTTTCTCTTTTTGAAATTTTACATATGTAAGAATCGTAGAGACCTGCCTTTTTCTAAGGACTCTTTTACCACTATTTTCGAACGCAATAAATTTCTTTTAAAATGTATAGGGTCGTTTTATCAGAACATTGCATATGCATTGAAATATTATATTATTTTAAAAATTTATTGATTGCACTTTAATTTCATTGTACATCAATAATAATAATAATAATAATATTAATAATAATAATAATAACAAAAATTAAAAATTTTGTTTCGAGGTTTATTATTATTATTATTATTACTATCTTGCAATATTTTGAAATAAAATAATTTGTTCGAATTTTCATTCAAAAGAATTTAATAAATCGTGTTGTTAAATTTGCGAAAAAATTCGGCATATAAAAGAGAAAAGTGACGCTTGATAAAATATTTTTATATTACTTTATATCATTTGCTATTTCAATTAGTTAAATTTTATGACGTTATGAAGATTTTGATTTTCTAACACCGTGGTGACAGTAACCGTAATGTACTTTATCTCAATTGTTAGACTTTTCAGCGTTCAAATGGTGACAAGTTATTATCAAAGCTTTTACAGGTGACGGCTTAATGTTCTTTCAGGTAAGCGGTCTAAAATAGGCTGCTGTTAAGGTTCTGTTTTGCTGATAGTGTGGTAATTCATCGTCTCGAGTTTAGAGTTTTTTTCTCCGCATAGCCGGAGAGCACATTAAGATAGCAATAGCGGACGTGTCGGGGACTATCTATGGAGAGCGATAAAGCCTTGCTGTTATGAGCTCTGTAAAAACCAAACAGTTAGTCGTCGCAGGGAGTTTTGATTGAACTGCTTCCGCCGCGTCACTTCCGGTCTTATCAGTAGTAGCGGCTTTTTGACAAGAGGTGGCGTTAGCTAATGACTGATGACGGCCATTGCCAAACGACAATTAAAAATGCAACGGATTGAAAAATCACTGTGGGATGGGATCTTCTTCCATTGTGAAGGTTTTCCTGGCATGTAGTTATTTTCTAAATGGTCTTAGATCCTCCCTCCAAAATTGCCTCAATTACGTAAGAGAGATGTCTTTCCTCTCTAGTCATGGAAATTATTTTATGAAGGGTTGAAATCCACGATACGTATTATTGAGAGAAAAATAATTAAAATGCGAGGTAAAACAGCTATTTTGTTTATTTTTGCATAATTTGGCCAACTAATATTCTTTATTATTAAAATTCTGTTAAAATATAATGTTGAAATTTTTTATATGTACGTTTGAAATTTTTATGGGACAGAAGGGACTGGACTATTATAGATGAGTTAAATTGAGGTCGAGTGGATTTAACGGCGAACTAGAGCTGCCGAGTGGGCTATTGGTGATGGTCTGCGATTTATCTGTAGGGTGTTGCCCGAAGACATGCTATAACTTAGACTCTCCGTTCCGTAGTGGCCTCCGTGGCGATTTAAAATTGTGATGGCATGTTTCCAGACTATCCTTAAGCATCAGTTCCAGACCGTCACAAACAGCTCACAGTGTAGCACAAGCGTGATGTAAAACTCACTCAACCTCAACCTTAACTCAATCTCAACCTCAATCGTTTCGCAGGGGGAATGACTCCCCTGTTTCTATTTCTCTTAGAGGCATTATTTTTTAAGAAACTTGGAGGACATTACAGTCAAGATAGATTTTACGTGCACCAGCCACCTTTAATGAACACGATGGTCTCACGAGCACAATTAATGTTCGCTAGTCCGCTCGGACATCGAAGCAGCAATTCCACTACTACGAATTTGACGCTAGGCCAACTAAGCTACCGCAGCCTCCGGTATTATTATAAAAAAAGAGCGACTGAATGAGTACATTTAAGTGAAATACAGAAAATTCTATTTCCTGTTTTTCATCAACTGACTGATATATGCTCTCGCGCAGAATACAAACCATTTTTTTCTAATGGAGCTATAACATGCGAAAATTTTCTTGCGACTCATTTGAGCCCATTTTCCCTCCGATTTTTGGACGTTGAAATCTGAAAAAGGGTTGCAAATTTTGAACCAAAGATTATTCGAAAAACTGATTTTCACGATGTTTAGCACATGTCAAGGGACCCGTATTTTATCGTTCTTTTCTTGGCGTATATAAAGAGATTTCTTTAGACTGGTTAATCGGAGAAGAAATTGCTTGTAGAAACACATTTTTCCTCACTAGCAATAAAAAATTGTTTGTATCAATTTCCCATTACACTGAACATTGAAGCTCACTCATATTGACAGTTGGTTTAAAAACTTCCAGAAAAATTGTCACGTTCCATAGAGCTTTAATAACATCTATAGTAACACCACGTAATCACAATTGTTTCTAAACTACAATTTATTATGATATGATATATAGAAAAACTCCAATTTTGTGAACTTGGATTGTGAGGAAGCCTTTACAAAATGTTTGTCCTTTTGAGTTTCTTTAGTGTTGTTAAGTATGATGAACACCTAAACAAAATTCAGTCTGCTAGAAGTTTTTGTAGTGTGTTTAGACAGTAGGAGAAGTAATTCCTGCTTATGTGCTCCCTCCCCTCCTTTTGGTTTCTCCTGCATTCAATAAAAGAAAATATTAAATTCGTAAAAATTTTCGACTTCCGGTTTCTGATGGATTTACATATTTGCGAGGTCTAGACAACGATTTGACCATTTTTAGAAAGTGTCTGTCTGTGTTTGATAAATATCTTCTGACAATTCTATCTCAAGATCTAATACACATAATTTTATGCAAATTTTTATTTTATTACACCTTGACATAAATTGGTATCTATTCGGGAAAAATTACGCAACAGGAGGCATTGCCATGCCGTCTATTTAAAATTTTACTCTTAACGTTTTCTGTCACTTACACATGACTTTCTTCAGAATATTATTCACAAAGCAATAAACTATTTAAAATTTTACTTTTAACTTTTTTAGTCCCTTATGCATCACTTTCTTCAGAACATTTAAAAAGAAACTAAAATAATAAAGTCATTTAAAATTTTACTTTTTACGTTTTCGGTCTTTTTACACGACCTTCTTTTGTTCATCAAAACGTTCTGATGGTCATTTTTAATTAATCGAAAACGTTAAATGTAAAATTTTAAATGGTTTTAATCTTTTAGTTTCATTTTGAAAATTTTGATTTAGTGCATTTTTGCTTTACGTCCATTTCATTCCAACTACTGTTCTTCAGCTTTCTCAATATTATAAATAATTTGCAGAAATCACTTTGTATACAAAGTTGACATAGATTATATGATATAAAATATCCGTTACGTTTATCCACTTTAAAATTATTATCATCATCATTATTTAAAAAAATTACTTAAATTTATAAATCTTTAAATGTGTGGGTTTACGTACATTGACCTATAATCGTAATTGACTTTACTTTTATTTAGAGGAAAACGTTACATAACAGTTGTGCACGAAATTGTAGTACTATATACTATACACTTTTTGAACCTTCTGAATGGGGTAATTTTCATGTTTATAATGTGTGAAAATCGATGAGTACATATCTTTATATGTATTAATATAACAAAAATTTCTGTAAAACATTAAACTTTTCACATGCGGGTAATATATATATGCATATATATTTATATAAATGAATTATTAATCGTAGTAAAAGCCATACAACAGATATAAGATAACTGAAAACCACATAGAAATAAGAATGAAATTACAACAAATTTAAATAACCTGTGGAGACTGATTGTTATTTATTGAAACATTTATTTTTGATTTATTGTTTTTTTATTTAAATTTTACGCGAAACTGCCTTAAATTGAGAAATCGCAAAAAATCGGTATAAAACTTTTTATACGGAAATTGGAGTACACACTCATTATATACAACATAATACAATAGCAGTATGAAGTAAAAAATATCTTTATTGTTCAACGTAAAAAAAATTGTTAACTTTACTTTTATATATCGTATACGTTCTTTTTAGTTTTTAAGTACTTTTAAGTTGTTTCTTTTAAGTTTGGAGCAAGCATCTGCTAATAAAAGATTCTTTTTTTTTTTTTTTTTAAATCCAGGAAGCGTTCCTAAATTCAACAATTTATTGGTATTTTTAATGAAATATTTTATGATTACTGAAATATTCAAGGAACAGTACTGGTAAATATTTCACACATTACTGACCAAAATTTCCCAGGAAAGTTCTGGATTATCTTTTTTTCTCTTTCTTCTATATTCAATAGAAGAAAGCATTGGATTCGTAAAAATTTTCGACTTCCGGTTTTCGACGGATTTACACGTTTTCAGAGCTCTAGAACACGATTTGACCAATTTTAGAAAATGTCTGTCTGTCCGTCTGAACGTTTGTCTGTGTGTGTGTGTGAGAGAGACAACAATTTTGTGGCGACTATATCTTTGGAACTAACTGCTCAGAATTACATATAAATTTATATGTAGATGCACCTTGACCTAAATTAGTGCCTATCAGCTTTTGGTGTCAACTGCTCGACAGGGGGCGCTGTAATACAGCGATTTCCGCAATTTAAGGGGAGGCTATATCTCAGGTTTTATTGCGTATAATCAATCAAAACTTGATACGTGAGAAGACCATTGTGAGATATCATGCTAAATTAACTTAAATGGTTATTAGCCAACAGGTGGCGCTGCTATACAGTGATCTCCGCAATTTAAGGGAAGGCTATAAATCAGGAACTACTGCACAGAATTGCGTATAAATTTATATTTAGATGCATCTTGACATAAGTTAGTGCCTATTATCTTTTGGTGTCAACTGCTCAACAGGTGGCGCTGCTATACAGCGATTTCCACAGTTTAAGGGAAGGCTCTATCTCAGGTTCTATTGCGTATCATCAAATAAAAGATGATATGTGAGATGACTGTTGTGAGACATTATGCTGATTCAATTTGGATGCTTATCGGCCAATAGGTGCCACTGCTATACCACAAATTTCCACGATAACGAGAAGACTATATCTCAACTTCTATGGCATATAACTGCACGAAATTTCATACGTTAGATAACCATTATAAAAACACATTTTTAAAGGTGTTATTTATAGACAATAAAACTGTCTTTCTTTGAATATATAGTGTTAGTATTCTCTATGATGAAAATCATTTGCATTCATCATGTTAGATAATTTTAATAAATAATAGTTTAATAAATTATTTGCCCTTAGTGAATTTGTATAGGAAAATATAGAAGAAAGTCTTGTGGTGGCCACAACATACTAGTTTTACATTGTAACGTAATTTTAACTTTTCATTTTTGTTTTTTGTTCGTGATTCCGTTTATTTATATTTACTTTTCATTATATTGAATTAATATTTTGATTTTCATGCGTACATATAATGAAATATTACTGTACACCAAAAGTGATCTGCTTTGAAATCCTTTGTAGATTGCCACTAAACATTTTCTGACTATTCGACTTGAATAACGATTTTCTGTTTATTTATGAGTTTCCTTTTTTATGTATTTTCATGTATTTGTAAATATGAGTTTAGCTTACGTAAGTTTTCACAGTATTGTATACTGTGAACATATACTTATATACTTGGGGACGCATCTTTAAGATAGAAGTAGTCGAGACGATCGGAGTTAAATAAAAAATATGACGTTTTCATTGAGAATGGAATCATGGTTATTTATTCAATTTAAGTCGGTGCTAAATGTTGTTACTTTCCAGAGCGTACTGCAAGAAAAGCATGCATTTATAAAACTTTTCATGATGTACTATTTTATTGCACCCAATAAATAAGTAAATAAATAAGTAAATGATGCGTATTTGGAAGGAAGCAAGAGATAATAATGGAAGGAAGATAATCATGGAATACCATCATTAAAGAAGTTGTTAAACAATCACAGGGAATTAAAATTGAAATAATATGAAGCAGGCAACCTATATCTCTTCAGCTGTGTAGATAGAAATGTCTATAAGAATATATGTAATGTTTCGATTTACAAAAAGGTGTAACTCTAGTATTTTTCGTAATCGCCCAAAACAATTGCATCGATCAAAATACAAATGAGAAAATGCAGATTTTAAAAATAATAATAATAAGACTTTCATTGAAGAATATATCAATCTACAAGGTGGCCATAATTAAACTGACAGTGTTTACAGTGTTCTGTAGAGTGATCTAATTGCGCGAATGGCGCCAAATTTTGTTGGATGATTTAACAAGACGGGGGACGAAGGAATGCACTATATATATATATATATATATATGTGTATATATATATATATATATATATATATATGTATATATATATATATATATATATATATATATATATATATATATATATATATATATATATATATATATATATATATATATATATGTATATATATATATATATATATATGTATATATATATATATTAGTTCCAAAAGTCACCGCTAGGGGAATATGTGGCGCTGTGTAAAAGAAATGAGAGTTCTAAAAAACGCAGAATCAATACTGAAATAAAATTACCTTTTATTTAGCACATTCAAAACAGTTTCAATGTGTCCACCGTTTTAAAGGACCATATACTGCATTCTGTGCACAGTATTCACAACAGAAAGTAACATGTCTGCAGGAATCCGAAAAGCGTTTTAGGCTGATCCATTGGCAGATTCTGTCCAGTAAGTCTCTTAACTGGCCAACAGATCAAACTTCCCAACGCTCGAAGTTACCGATCCATTTAACGCGACGACTGAACAAGTCCTCAGTAAGTGAAATTCTACGTAAAGAAACTTTATCACTGTTTATGTAATTTTTTCGCATATTTTAAAATTGTTACCGCATTGAACTTGTTAAATGTACTAAATAAAATTTAATTTTATTTCAATATTGATTCTGCGTTTTTTAGAACTCTCATTTCTTTTACACAGAGAAACATATTCCTCTAGCGGTGACATTTTTAACTAATTTTTTTTTTTTTTTTTTTTTTTTTTTTTTAGTGCTAGAGGCCTATTTCAGTCGGTACAGTTGTCGAATTTTTATAATACACTTTTAATAGTGCTAAGGGCCTATTTCTGTCGGTTTATTGAATGGGGATTTATTGAATGAAGTCCCCCCCCAAGGCACAAATTTGACATGAGTCCCCCCCCAGGCCCAACTTTGACATGAGTCCCCCCCAAGGTACAACTTTGACATGAGTCCCCCCAAGGCCCAACTTTGACATGAGTCCCCCCCCCAGGCCCAACTTTGACATGAGTCCCCCCAAGGCCCAACTTTGACATGAGTCCCCCCCCAAGGTACAACTTTGACATGAGTCCCCCCCCCAAGGCACACCTTTGACATGAGTCCCCCCCAAGGCACACCTCCCCCTCATTGGGAAAAAGAGAAAAAACGTTGTTTTGCGGCTATAAGACAGTTTGGACTTCCAACGTTATTTGTTACAATATCTGCAGCTGAAACACATTGGTTTGATTTAATGAAAACTTTATCATGGAATTTAGATCGTCACGAATTAACTAAAGAAGAATTTGTCGATATTAACAAGTTTAGCAGTAGGCCTCTGGCACTAAATTAAAATCTGTCAATGTCAGATTTTCATGTTTTAAATAATGAAATAATGTCGTGTCTGTATAATTTTTTTTAGTGAAATCCTTCGTCCCCGTCTTGTTAAATCATCCAACAAAATTTGGCGCCATTCGCGCAGTTAGATCACTCTACAGAACACTGTAAACACTGTCAGTTTATTTATGGCCGCCCTGTACTAAATGAGGTTTGTAGAATATTTAATGCGAAGATCATGTGAACGACTTTTAGAACCACATGCATATTGAGCTGTGATTACAAAAAAAAAAAAAAAAAAGGGCAAAACTTGACACAGTAAGAATGTATGAAATGTAATATATTTAAATGCCTAAAAATTTTTTTAATACTAAAATATTTAATATACCGTATTTTCCGGCGTATAACGTGAAGGTTTGTTAAATCAGCTACATACCGGAAATTTAAATTTACAGTAAAAGCTATTTTTTAACAAGCTTTTGTTACTTACAAATGTAACTTTATTTGTGAATTAAATTTTTTGGTGTGTAACTATTTATGTGACTTGCGCGTAATACTCCAGAAAATGCGGTATATAAAGTCTAAAATTAATATTAAAAGTAAAGTTTGAATAAAATATAAAATAATTATTATAATTCTTTATATCTTTATAGTGAATGCATTTAAATATTTTTGAATATGCTAAATTTTACATTTTATATGTTAAATAAAATATACCGGCTATCACATAAGTCTGTAGACATTTTAAAAATTAATAAAAATTGAAAGATTTGGTCGAAAGGAATATGGTTTGCGAAAAAATTATTCTCATAAACGTGGAATTTTTTTTTTTCCCGGGGGGGGGGGGGTTGTAAAGGAAAAAATAATAGTTGAAATTTTTGTCGATAGAGGGCGCTGTACCTGATTAAATCATAAATTTCCACGAAAAACTATATTTATTGTCATGCAAATGTTTACAGGCATATAAATACTATTCTATGTTTTCACTATCACCACAAATTACAGTTTGCAAATGAGTTACAACGTTTTTAATTACAGCTTCAGTCGGCGGTTCTTAGCTCAGGAAAAACATCTTTACCCATAACGCTTTATCCACCAAGTCAGCTTTGCAAATAAAACTTCATGTATGCACAAGTAGGAAGCAAAATAAGAATTAAGCTGTGTTAATCGTAAAACCGTGCAATTTACAAGACTCTGATTTGCGTATTTCTCGTTATGCGTACCCTCTATTGGCGAAAAATTTAACTTTTTATTTTTCTTGAAAAAAAAAAAAAAAAAAAAAAAAAACTTCCCTTCAAGAGAATAACCTTTTCGCTAACCGCGTTAAATTCTACCTATTCCTTCAATTGTTATGAATTTTTGAAATGTCTACAGACTTATGGAAGACCCGGGTATCTATTCTCCGATCCGACTGCCATAGCGACCGTCCTTAAACAACGACAGTCGTCAAATCAAAAGTCGAAATGTGACGTCACGTGATCAAAATAACGACTGCCACAGTCGGAACTGAGGTATAGTCTGGTCGGAGAATAGATGCCCTGGCATACTAATTACTGTTAGTACTTAAACCTATTGAATATATTGAATACAGTATTTAAAGAAAAATATAAGCATAGTATATAGTTAAATATAAAGGTCTGCACGGGCTGGACTGGGGTTGGGCTCGGGTCGAATTCTCAGTTTGGTTTCGGGTCGGGTCGGACTCGGGCTTAATATATATATATTTTTTTTTCATTCTTAGGCCGAGAAGCGCTCAGGCTTAATTTTTTCGTGTATACTTGTGCCGGGCCGGGCCGGCATTAAATATTTTCCAGGCTGTGTCAGTCCATAATTTTTCTCACATATCTTGTTAATTAACAAAAAAGGTAAATGATATAAACCTGTTCTTAGTCATTTATTTTGCTTATTTTATAGACTAGTATGTCACATTAAATTTTGTTTTGTTAAAAAGTGTTCATAACATTAACTTGGTTGTCTTTCTTCGTCTGTTCGAGCTCTAATTTCCGTAAATATTTTTAGCATGATCGAAACTGATTGTTATTTAAGGTTACAATAGCAGGTTTCGTATTCAAAATGGTCTGCATATCACTACTAGTTTGTGCATAACTAGAAACAAAAGAAATTAGAAACGTTACTGTCTATGAGGTTTCATCTTCTGTCCTATGGTCTGTATAGTCTAGAGAGTAGAAAGAATACTTTTAATCACTCTTCCACTACTTTCTAGGGCACTAATTGTAAGGAAATTACCACCATTTATTAGATGCGCAAAAAGCATCTTTCCACTGAAAATGCATGGATTAACTGTAATGTTTTGATTACAGGATCGAGTGAAAAGGGATGAAAGTACATTTTTAATAGTATTAACTATTTTTCGTACTTTCCTACATTGTTTGATGAATAGTATCATTTTCGGTTTGCCTTTCTGTCAGTTTGAGTTTCTTCTGTCTGTTAGTGATGATGAATTTCTATTTATATGCAATAGACAATATCCGTTTTCTTGGGTTCGAGGCTAAATCATACCCGACATGTGACTTCTGATTCTCGATTTCCCTATGAAATTCCCTCTAGGATACAAATATTTCCCTATAGAATGCAAACATTTCCCTTAAAACATAAATGCAAACATTATAATTCTGCATTTTTCCCTGTAGTAGTCACGTGTCAAGGGTTTATTACGTAACGCGGATAAAACCCATTGTCTTCTAAAAGATCAGTAGTTTTGTTAATGGACAATTCGTACAGATTATCCATTAACAATTTGCTTAGCTACGAGGTGTGGCTATTAAATAACGAGACTATTGCTGTAAAACATTTTATTTTAAATTTATACATATTTAGTTTGTATCACCTTCAATATACGCCCCTCCTCTATCCCTACAACGCTCCATGTGAATTTTCCATTGTTCGAAACAGTGCTGGAAGTCTTGTTCTGTGAGCTCCTGCATGAGGCGTGCCGCTTTTTCTTTCACATCTTCAGCTGACTCAAATCTTGTTCCTTTTAATGCAGATTTGACTTTGGGGAACATATAAAAGTCACATGGGACCAGGTCAGGTGAATAAGGCGTATGGTCTAAATGTTGTACTGGGATGTTGTACTTGGCTAGAAACGCCTTGTCAGACAATGCAGTGTGAGCCGGCGCGTTGTCTTGATTGAGAACCCATGGCTTGCCCTTCCACAATTTAGGTTGTTTTTTTCTTATTTTTCACGGAGTTGAGCAAGCACCTGAAAATAGTAATGATAGTCAGATCGAACTAGATTAGCGACTTTTTCGATATTTTCATCCGTTTTGGACGTGGAAGGGTGATACGGGCGGTCTTCATCTCTAACGTCT
Source organism: Salticus scenicus (assembly GCA_963930645.1). NCBI lineage: Eukaryota > Metazoa > Arthropoda > Arachnida > Araneae > Salticidae > Salticus > Salticus scenicus. The sequence goes on along the minus strand of OZ005648.1, from coordinate 36,285,361 downwards.
TCTCGGCCATCTTGGAAACGCTTGAACCACTCAAAAACTCGCGAACGTGATAAACATTCATCGCCATAAACTTGTTTCAATAAAATATAAGTTTCACTAGCGGTTTAATCAAGTTTCATGTGAAATTTTATTACAATTCATTGCTCTACTTTTACACTTATCATATTTTCGGCAAAACGAAACAATCACCTCTTACACAAACGAAGGTTACGTCCAGACTGATTTCTCTACAAACACGGGAGGTGCGGCAATTGAAAGAGAAGGCTTTACGCTGCACAGCTGTCGATCGTTCGGATTTGTCGCATATGTAGTTCATCTGTAGCAGCAATAGTCTCGTTATTTAATAGCCACTCCTCGTATACAAAACATTTGAAAAGTAAATACTAAACAGTTTTGCATAGAAATGTATGCATTTATTTTTTGTTATTGTTGTTCTTTTTTTCCTTTTTTTTTGGATCGAGTAGGTAGGACCGGGCCGAGTAAGCAAAGCTTTCGCACGGGCCGGCCATCAAAATTTTGGCCCGTGCAGACCTCTAGTTAAATATCCATTATACAATTGAAACAGTACGTCCAGCTAAGATTCTAAGTATTTTGCGAAAATATTTTGCGTAATGTAATAGCAACTTTTCTGATGGTAGACATTCCTCTATACATTTAGGTACCCAAGAAGTACATGCCTATAAAATATAGCATCGAAAAAGTATTTAAAATTAATCTAGGTATTAATACTAGGGTTTAAAACTTTCTTAAATTAAAACTTAAAAAATATATATACACATATACATTTTTACGTTATTGTAAATTTGTGTTTTAAAATTTCCTTTGTGATTTCATAAAAAATACAAATATTTATATAAATCTTTTAGATGTACTAAAATGCTAAGCGCGATGTTTATATGAGAATCGTTTTAAGTGAATATGGAAATTTTAGAAAATATTATATTTTACATATGGCTCATTTTTCATATTGCAAAGAACTTTTTTCACAATTATTTAACGAAAAAATGTTATATTTGGATTCTGTATTTATATTAAACTGGATTTCTTTAAATTTATGGTGCATTTCATTTTGTTATTGAAAATTCCATTTTGAGTTATATTATAATGCAGCATACTTAATCGAAGGAAAACGGAATAGTAATGGAATATTATATTCTTATTTTTGCACGCAACAATACTTAATCTAAAAGAATTTTCATCACAAAAATACGCAAACACAGCCAAAGGCAGATTTGTGACGTCAGTATCTAATGGTATTAAAAACAGCTGGTCCATTCAAAAGCATTCTGCATTGGGAAACGTTGAGTTTTAGCATATAAAACCAACGTTTACAGAATTCTCTGTATAAAGATGAAAATGGATAATTTTTACTCTCTTTGTAAGGTGTCAGAACCACATAAAAAAAAACCTCATTTTTTATTCCATTTTTTCTCCATTGAACTCCACATTTTTACGCAGACGATGTCGTTCGCCGTCACTGTAACCATGCAAAGCTTCTTTTTTCTCTCCTGCCCGAATTGATGCAGACATCTAGTTTTTGAATGCTCGTGTGCCTGTATACTTTTTCTTACGTATCAGAAGCATATTGTGAGGTTTCGTTTCGTCGGGGGCCCCCTGGGAATTTTGGGAATAGCAGCAGATCTCAGACTTTTTGATAATGCAAAAAAGGACCGTGTGCTTTGAATGAAAGAAGTAAAATCAAACAAACGTGCGTTATGCTACAAAAATAGAGTTTTCAGAATTTTTGGACTTTGGAGTCGGGTTTCATCTCAGTTTTCTGCGGTTGTCCGGTGATGTAGAAAAGAGGCTAACAGAGAAAGAAGTGAAATCTTTTCACTTTCTCCTTGCCTGTATTTGACTATTGCAAGAGGTGATAGGGGGAGGGGAGATCGAAAACATGATTAATTCTCCCGCGGTGTTGTAAGATTGAGTCAGAAATTTTCAATTATATTTTGAATTTATGGCTTCAGTTTATCTTAACTATTTGTTGAAAGTAGTATTTTCTTCTTATGAATTCTCACCATTTACGTCATGAAAATGTTTTTATTATACATACATAAATAAACATACGATTCTTTTTTTTTTTTTTTTCTATGTGTGGGAACTCATATATACGTACTTTATTTTAATAAAATGCTAATTTTTAATACTTTAATTTAAAATAACATATTTAATTAAAAATAACTTATTTATGTAAAATTTTCTTGCTTTCCACCTAGCCGCATCCTGCCGTTTCCTGAGTCCTATAACATTAAACATCAACCAATTAACCAACTTTATTTTCTAATTGAATTAACTTCTCTCCACCGATACTCTTTCTGTGTGTATTAGTTTAGACAAAATAAAATTTTTTAATTTTAGATATGAGAATAAACAGGTTAATGCGATCGCATAATTAATTACACCTGAGTTGCCATCAGTGGTTTAAATCGTCTGAAGACTTTACTATCCCAAACGTCATTTTGTATGTAAAAATATAAAAGATATTGGAGTAAGTTAAGTTTAAATGTTATATTAAGTAGAAGCTTATGTTATAATACTTTTGTATTATTAAAAATTATGGATAAAATGCATGATTATTAGATGTTGGGATTGTTAGCGGACTAAAAATACCAGACTACTGCATTAAAACAAAACAAAACAAAAAAGTTATTATTATTCATTTCTTTTATGTAGGAGAAAATATAATATATGTTTTTTACTTTTCATTTTTTTTTTTCCTTTTTTACGTGAGTTAGATTTTATATGTAAATAAGAAAAATATTTATGTGCTTTAAAAGGTGGTAAATTTTAACAGAATTAAATAAGTATCTTAATATTATTGTTTGGTTTGGTACGAAATAGAACAAACACACGCATATATAAAAGAAAAGAAAAATTAATATACCAAAATGTTTTACAAATTTATTTATTACTGCAAAATGTTTTAATGTGGACATGATTCAAACTAATATACATACTGTCTATTCAGTGATTGTAATCAAAGGGGACAAATTCGAATTAATAAATTTCTAAACCTTTTTAAAAAATTGTGAAAGTGCTCGCCTAGTATGAAGCTACTGCGACAGAAAAAAAAAATAAATAAATAAATAAATATTAACATGCCTGTTTCTGCAAACAAAGAAGTTACATTTCTATAATAAAATAATATTCAAATAAATAAAAAATAAATATATATGTTTTTTTCTGTCTAAAATGTTTATTAATTTATATATATTTTTTTCGGTATCTTAATCATATGCGTTTACCAGTTAATCCATACACTAGCTAGTTTTAAAAATTAATTAATTATGTATATTTTAAAAAAGATTTTTTTAAATGATTGTATTAATTATCCATATTTAATTAGATTAACTGTTAGAACATGTTGCATTGGTAGTAAAGAAGTCTTTTAGTTTGATTAAAACAAAAATGGATTATTTAAATAAAAGTAATTTTTGTTCAATTTAATTCGATTGCAAACAGTCCTAATTTTTATTCTTTTCTAAAATATTTTCTGTGCTATGAATTATAAAAAAAAAAAAAAAAAAAGAAATAGACTGAGAAACAACAACAACGATAAAATTTTTTAGAGACGCTGTGATGTTTGAATTCAATCTGAAAAATTAAAAATAAATAAATAAATAAAAATAAAACGCACATACTTTTTAGCATGAAATAAAAATCTTTGGATGACTTCGTCCATCAGAGGTCATATTATTTTAGCCATTAAATGATAATATAAATCCGGCTTCTGTTATTACCACTTTTATTATTATTAAAACATTATTCAAGTACTTGTTTAAGTAGCCTGCACTGATAAAAAATTCTGTAACTGACATCTAAAATCTAGATTGTGGCTCTAGTAAAAATAGTTCCATGTCATCCTTATAAATTCTAGTTCCCTTTGAAAGCAAGTTATAGAAACCCCTATTAAAATTCTAGAGCGTTTGTCCATATTATAGAGGTCAAACTTATTTAAAAATCTCAGAAAATAAATGTGAATACAAGAGGTATGTTTAGCAACTATAATCTTGGTTTAGGACACAATTCTAGGAAATCAAGCGAGAACTTCTCGCAATACAAAGGATTCAGAATATTGTTTCCCCTTCTAGAAACATATAGACTAGAAATTCTCGATCATTTCGTCTACTCAGCTTATTGGTGTACCTTACACGCATAGCTCGGAATTCTATGTTTCTAGTTTAAGGATTTAGAAAATGACCACTTATTCATTCTAGATGAAGGCAGTATATTTTTTTCTCAGTGTGTAAAAAACTATAATTGAATATATTAGAGAAATTTTAGGCTATTTTGGCCCCTATTATATCACTGTCTTAATAGTTAATGCTATACTTAATAAAAATTACATTTTTAAAAAAGTAAAAACACGCTTTTTTAAAAAATGGGAACAAAAAAGTAGTATTTGGCGCAAAAGAGCAAAGAACACTATATTTGCAGATGTCGAGCAACATACCTCCTCGTCAAATTCAAGTAATCTTAAGCCGTTAGTAGTCACTAGTTGGTCGATTCGCCGTCAATCCCTTCAGTTTTTATTCAACAGCCACCAAAAATTTTTAGAAGTGGCATTTAATATACATAAAAGGCGAATCGACTCGAATAATCGTCGATTATGTATATCAAATGTAGCTTCTAAAAATGCTTGGTGGCTGTTGAATAAACACTGAAGAAATGGGCGGCGAATCCACCAACTAGCGACTACTATATTTAAAAATTGCTTACTAAACAAATGTTTTAGCGTAATATTTAATAACTTTAAAATTATCAGATGAAATAGTTGATTACTCTATATATAAGCTTTTATAATACAACGAAGAGATTTGCGGTTGAAAGCATTTAATTTTACTTCATAACAATGTTTTTTATCGTGTAGCTAACAAATGTTTACGTCAGATACGCTTGAGTTATACGTAGAGTTAGCACTTTATTTTATTTAAAAAATCTTTTGCATTTTACAATTTGCAGTGATTAATTTAGAATTATATTTAACTATTAAGATATTATTTCAAAAATGTATGAAAAAAAAATAGTTAAAAGTAAAGGTTTTAGAAAAGAATTACATACTTTTAAATCTTTAATAGTAATAATAATAATAAAGTTGCCACTCGACGTTATACAAATACGGCCAAATCCTGTACCCCATACGACAGAGTTATATATATATATATATACATACGTATATATGTATGTTTTTTTTTTTTTTTTTTTTTTTTTTTGCGAATGGAACCTGCCCCTGATGAGATAGGTGCCTGGAAATACTTGTATATAGTATTGTCATTGATTATGAAGTCACGTGCAAAACTTCAGGTCCATCGGACGACCAGAAGGGGCGGAAAACTAAATTGCAAGATTCCGTTACATACATTAATAGTTACACTAGGTCAAAATAATAAGAGATGTTAAAAAGCATGTGGAAAATAAGCCTGTGTTTTGTAGAATGTAGGAAATTGCAGTAAAATACTTAAAATGAATTTTAGATTACTCTGATAATTAATCGATACGTTACTGTAATTATTGGTATTATATATAGCGTACAGTTTTTTCAGGGATAATTTATTATATTCTAACTTTTTATGTTATGGTAATAATAAATCTTTGATTTTATATTTATTATTGTACATATATGTATTTTAAATAGAACCTACTTGACTTTTCTTTGAAAAAAAAAAAGAAAGGAATTTTTTTTTTTTTTTTTCTACAGTTTTTTTAATTAATATTATCTTTTTCTTTCTTTCTTTTTTTTTTTTTTTTTACGGGAACATACTTTGCTTTTACCTTCTACAGCTGTAAAATATTTTAGCTGATGATCGTATATTCCTCTATATTTAAAGTTGTCTAGAAGTAATTATTTTTCTTGTATTTTTCTCCTAAGTTAATTTTACGACGAATTGATATTTTTGGATTTATTTCGCGCTGTTCATATTGCAAAGCACTTCTTTGAAGCACCCTGAAACTTGAATCCTGCATCGGGTCGGGTACCTGCTTTATGGGTCGGGTGCGGGTCAAGTTAGCATTGATTTTTCATCCGCGGGTAAAACCGCGGCTCTACCTGCAAAATATTTTTATACGAAGAAATTTTCATGTTGCTTTTTTATGAATATAATCTTCTGAATTCAGAGTTTGGATGGCATTTTCTTCCTTCTTAGCAGTTTAAAGCAACACCACTTAAAACATAAGTTTAATTCGTCAAGAAGATTGCATAAATAGTATTATTGCATGGCGTTTAAAGCGTTTTTGGCAGAATTATTTGCCATCCAACGTATATTTACTTCCTTATTTTATTATTATTATTATTATTATACTATGAATATTTAAAATAGTGGATCTTTTAAAAGTAAGTGTAATACACAAAAGAAATTTTGCTATATTATACACTGAAGTTTTGTTTATAATTAGACTAGTTATTTCTAATGTAATTTTAATTATACACTAGTTTTAATATAATTTTTATATAATAATTAATTCCCTGAGAGATATGTTCAATAATATGACTGTATATCGCGAAATAGAATTTAATTCATTTTCTTATATGATGTACTACATTGAATAATACTTTTCTGCGGGTCGGGTGCGGATCAAGTTTACTCGACCTGTACAGGAGTACAATATTGTGTTTGTACAGTACCTGAAACGAACACAATATTGAAACTTTTTAATCGCTGGAATCTATTTCGTACAAAATGACAAAGTAGTAATTTGTACAGTTGGCAGCAAAATTATTGAAGCACTAGCAATAAATCAAATTTAAAATATGTGCACCTAATACTGTTTTGTTAAGTAAGTATTTGTCGAGTCATGATCTTAGTCTTATGCTGTTTATATATATATATATATATATATATATATATATATATATATATATATATATATATATATATATATATATATATATATAAAAGTAAGTTGATGATGAAAATTAGCGATCAAACTAAAAAACAAAAAATGAAAATTTTGGCTTTGTGCTTCAATAATTTTGTGGCTGACTGTATTTTCTACTGATAAAGGAAACACGTTATCTCTTTTATCACTGCGAAAGATTACTATACGTCATCCGAACGATATTATTCTAATTAATTAAATGCTAAATACTTAAAAAAGTTTATCTGATATGCAATAAGAAAAAATATGTATATAAAGGTTAAATTTTTATCAATAACCGGAAAAATTATGTAAAAATTATGAACTATAACCTAAAAAAGATTATTAAAACATATTTTTTATTTCCTAAATATTGTTGTTATTAAAAATTTTTTTAATAGCTTTTTTGGCTATATCTACATGTTTACTGATCTGCTTACTTGAATATAACTATTTTTAAAAATGTATATCCTTTAAATATTAAAGATCTATTAAAAAATAGAGGTTACAAGGGTAATAAAAATTTATTCATTAACAATAGATACAAAATATAAAAAGGAATTAAGAGGTATACTTGCTGATCAGTTTTCACATAATCACCAAATATATTTAGGCATTTATTTTAATTTAAGGCTTGGTAGGATACATATCCCTGCCCGTTGATTCAATTGTCGGCAGCTGTTGAAAACGTTGAATCATTGTCTGAAAAAGAAAACAGAAGAAAAAAAAAAAAAACTTGAAACTTGTTATAGATAATTCTTTCAATTTCGAAAGCCGGCCAAACTTAAGAACTGCTGCAAAAGCTCAAATGAGAAGCCTGAAGCTTCTCCATACAGCTCAGATATGGTACCTAGTGATTATTTTCCTTTTACAAAATCGAAGGAATATTTATCTGGATGAAGAATGTTTTCATATAATACTGTGAAAACAACTGCATAGAATTAACTCAATAGGCTGTGATGTTATTTCTACCAAGCTTGGTTTAAAAAGCCCTGAAATTAAATAAATGAATGAATCAGTTTGTTAAGTATATAGAAAAGTGATCGGCTAGCATGCCTCTTAATTATTTTTTGTACTTTCTGTCGATTGTTACTTGGCATAGTTACTGTTTATGACCAGGGTTTAAATATTGTGGGTGTTTGACATTTCCAACTTATGATCATTGGGTGGGGTGAAGAAAAAACATCTTGAAAATCATATTTTTGTATGATTTCTATAGTAATAATGCAGCTTAAAACTTCAAATTTCATATGTAGGTTACTTCTAATATATACATTCTCCCCATGTAGAAGTTTTTAAAAATTCGAAATTAAAAAGCGGTGAAACGATTCAGGAGGTTCTAAATTTACGCTTTCGTCAAAATTCTATGCATGCGGTTTGATAATTTTACTGTGAATACGTAAAAATGCCGTAGTGTCGTATAATTAAATCAAAATATTTTTTATAATGCGTTGGAATGACATCACTTTTAGAAATCTTGTAAGTGAAATGGCGTCATATTTCAGAAGTAATACTTTGGGAAACTTTCATAGAGAAAACTACTACGCTTTACTGTGATTATGTGGAGCTCTTATTTATTAGCAATAGAATAAGTAGCCAAAAATAGTAATTTTAGAAAATTTATTCATCAACCTTGAAAATTCATTTCTGATAGATGGAGTGGTAGGCTGATTTTTATACCAACTATGTGAAAAATACCAGAGCCGGGAATTGAACCCGGGCCTTCTGCTTAACGCGCGGATTCTCTAACCACTGAGCTCCCTGACTGATAACCAGCTCGGCACATATATTATATATTTATGTATTATTTAGCATATATTATTTAGCTGCGCGTTTTCATACTCAGTGACCTTGCCAACGTATATTATGTGGGAAATGCCAAGCTGGTTATCAGCCAGGGTAGATCAGTGGTTAGAGCATCCGCGTGTTAAGCGGAAGGCCTGGGTTTGATTCCCGGCTGTGGTATTTTTCATATAGGTGGTATAAAAATCAGCCTTCCACTCCATCTATCAGAAATTAAATAGTAATCTTAACACGAAATTATAATATAATAACAGAAGACTTTCGCATGTTACAGATAAATATTTTATTCGTCAGCATAAATAAAACAAGTTCTTTTCTCAGAAAAACAATTTTTCTTTTTAAAGGGTGTAGACACACGAGGGTTATGTTTTACAATTGAAATATTTCAGAAATAATTCATTTATAGCAAACGATAAATGTTCATATATTGGAGGCTCATTAATAAATATTGCAATTAAAAAAATGCGACTTATTATTATAAAAATGATTCATTTAAGCCATTTAGCATGCATATAAGAAGAAATTATTGGATACGAGAAATTTTTCGAAATTTGTTTTTCTATGGATTTACAAGTTCCTCAACACGATTTATACATTGTTAGAAAATGTCTGTCTGTCTGTCTCTTTGTGTGTGTGTGTCAAAACATTTGTCGATGCTGTGTCTTACGAAACAATGGGCGAAATTTAACAAAATTTGATATGTCGTTGGACCTTGACTTATTCTGATGCTGATTACATTTGAAAATAAATCGCTCAACAGGTGGAGTTGTCATTTCATTTTATTATAATTTTTGATATGGCTGCACTGGACAAAATTTTATGTGTATGTATACAATGAGAATTATTTTTAATTTTTAATTTTTCAATGTGAAATTAATATATATATATATATATAATATTAATAGTTAACCAAGAAAAACATTACCTATAGGCAGGGCCATCACTTCCAGCTGGAATGGAAGTACTATACTTCCGAGGAAGAGATTTTAATTTAGGTATTATTCAATAGAATTCAACAATACCTTTAAAGAGTGGTTGAACCATATTTAATAAAAAAGCACCACAAAACTGGCGTTGTAAAAAATATTACTTTCAAACTTTGAATGAACACCATAAAATGCAATAAACTCGCAACAATTGTTTCGGGTCGAAAAAACACACGACCGTTCATCAGGCGAATAAAGTAAGCACGAGTGCTGCAATCAAAGCGAACAGGATTGCTCTTTGCCTTTCCTTGACGTCCTTGTGAATGAAGAAAAGTGTTGTTTCTCAACTACTGTTTTTAGAAAACCATTCTCAGTCTCTTTACCGCCGCATGCTCTCTCTAACCACGCCCCTCAACAAAAAATGTCTGCTTTTTACACTTATGTTTATCGTGCCTTACACATTTGTTCTGATCCGTCTAATCTTTCGAAAGAAATTAATTATTTAAAATCTCTTGCTCTCTCTCGTGGCTATAACCCATCTATCATCGATAAAGCTCTATATAAATTTAAGAATCCTAAACGTTCTGCTCCCAAATTAAACGATCACAGTCTCATCCCAGTTGTTTTACCTTTTTATTCTTCACTCTCTTTTAAAATCTCTAAAATTCTTTCACCGTTTGGTTTCAAAGTTATTTACAAACCCGTCAATAAAATTAAATTATCTTCGCTTAAGGATCCCATTTCCACCGAAAACCGTTCTGGAATTTATTTAATTCCGTGTTCGTCCTGCAACTTATGTTATATTGGTCAAACTAGGAGGCGTTTGAAATACAGAATAAATGAGCACCGTCGTAATGTTCGTAATGAAGAGATTACCAAATCTTCTATTGCTTCCCACTGCTGGTCTCAAGGTCATTGTTTTGATTTTTCCAAAACTAACATAATTTCATCTCCTGTCTGTTCCTCTCATTTGGATATTCATGAAGCATTTTACATATTTAAAAATTCGAAAAATCTTGTTAATGATATTTCTTCCACTCCATTCTTCTCTGATGCTTGGAAATTACTCACGTAACTTAGATTTTCGTTAAATTTTTGATATCCTTAGATTGTTATATGTTTAATCTCACTCATTTATTTATTTTCTTGTTTTCTTATACAATTCTACTCACACCAGTAGTTATATTTACTTTCTACTTTACAAAGTTTTTCTTTTCATTTTAAACGATTTTGTGCGTTGCCGCTTTCACTGCAGCACTCGTGCTTACTTTATTCGCCTGATGAAGGGTCGTGTGTTTTTTCGACCCGAAACAATTGTTGCGAGTTTATTGCATTTTATGGTGTTCATTCAAAGGTTGAACCATAGATCTGTGATAATTTAAAACAAAGTTATATATATATATTAACGAAAAAAAAAAAAAAAAAAAACATTTTTTTCAGATTTCAGCACAAAAGCAACACAACACTAAATCTTTCGAGATTTAGTGTTGATTTGCAAATCGTCTGCATTCATCATGAAAAATAATTTTGGTAAAAAATAATTTTAGTAAATAATTCTTAGTGCTTAATTTTGTACAGAAAAGCACTGAAGAAAGTTTCACTGAGACCACAACATACTAGTTTTACCTGGACACATATTCCTTTGGAATACAACAAGGTACGCCTTAAAATCTTCTAGGGAACACCAGGGTGCTTTGGTATACCTTTTGAGAAATATTTGCTGTAGACTATGATACATATCACAAAATTATTGATAATTTAAAATGTGTTTAAATATATAAACAGAAAAATTATAAGCATGAATGTTCTTTTTCTTCTTTTGTTACAAATTTACAGTCGTTTGCAAAAGTTACCAATAGCCAATTTTCAGTATTTTAACACATTGCATCATTTGCGCAGATTATTGTGTCATCTCATATGCTGATTGCATCATACGCATTCTACTGCTATAGATAAAGGTGTTCGGCACGTTTATCGTCTGTTGTTTATTGGATTTTGTCGCAGACAGTGCTGTTGTGTAATTATTGTAATGGGTAGAAAACCTTCACTTACTGTTACAAAAACGTCAGAAATATTGACCCTGCATAAAATTGGATTTTCCGAACGTCAAATAAGTTCGAAGGTAATGTGAGCAAGAAAGCTGCGCATCAAGGTGTTAGTAAATTTAAAATTTCTGGAAAATTTGTAGACCTTCAGCTGTCACCCTAGAAAAACGAGTGCACGTTATGATCATGTGATAAGAAGGATGGTCGTACGAGATCCAAGAACCTCCTGCAATACGATTAGACATTCTATGGTTGCAAAAGGCACTAACGTCAGTTCGAGTACCGGTTCAAGACGTTTGGCCAAAGATTTCGGTTTATCATCTCATAAACCTGCAAGGAAACCTCGACTTACTCCAAGTATGAAAAAGAAACGACTCTTCAGGTCCAAAACTTTTTCCGAAATTTCTAATTTATTAATAGCTTGATGCACAGATGTCTTGCTCACATTTACACCTGAACTTATTTGACGTTCAGAAAATCCAATTTTGTGGAGGGTCAATATTTCTGACCTTTTTGTAACAGTAAGTGAAGTTTTTTTTTACACATTACAATAATTACACAACAACACTGTCTGCGATAAAATCCAATAAACAACTGGCAATAAACGTACCAGGCACCTTTATTTATAGCAGTAGAATGCGTCTGATGCAATCAGCACATGAGATGACACAATAATCTGCGCAATTGATGCAATGTGTTAAAATACAGAAAATCGGCTACTGGTTTTAAACTTTTACAAATGACTATATTTATTTGCTATAATTTCAAAATGAAATAGATTATTTTACTTAAAAAATAATAATAAATATTTTCGGAACAACTATTTTCTATTATTGAATTCTCTATTTTTTCTCCCTCTTTTTATTTACTTTTCTTCTTCTTCTTTTTTTTTTAATAACTCTACTCAGATATTTTTCCGAGATGTAAATCATGCTAAGAGATAAAGTTTAATTATGTTTTCTCACTTTCCCTCAATTTTGTAACGCATTTTCACAAATATATTTATAAAAATTCTTTTGGATTTCGAAATAAAACTTTTTTTTATTCTCCTAACACGTTAAATAGATTGAAATCTCTGTTCTTTATGAAATCGTCTTAAGTGAAGTATGTCGTTTCGAAATTGCGCAAGATGCCAAACCTTTAGTGTGAAGTGGGGGTTCTTTTGTTCGACTGGGGTTGAAGCGCCCTTGGGGCTTTGACACCCCCCGCTTCGGTTTCAAAACGATTCGTGCCCTAAGCTCATTATAAAAAATTGGTGTATTTGAAGAACGATTAAATGCAGCAATGCTTTATTTATTTTTATTTTTTTATTGAGAGTAGAAATTCGAAGAATGGTTTTTTACTGTGGGTAGATTCGATTTCTCCCGTTTTGTATCGAATGTGGGTGGTTTCTAAAAATGGAAAATAAGTGGAAGATTTATAAGTATTTGGGGTGCGATTTTTGATTGTTTATTTCGTTGTGAATTGAATGGGAGGGTCTGAATGCGTTGAAAAAAATATATTGTCATTGTCATTTCTCAGTGAAGATGAATTGAAAAATTGACAAGCAATGTACTGCAGGCGAAATATATTTTTTTTTTCCACTTTGTACCATATGGTTTAGAATGAAAACTACGAATAAAGTATTGGCTATTTTCAAAAAACTACTTGAACTTTTGATTTTGAAGTTTGAAACATTGTACGAAATGTAATACAACTTTGTAAATATAATTTTAATCATTATATGCTAATGTCAGGATGGCCGAGCGGTCTAAGGCGCCAGACTCAAGGATCATTATATGCCGTTATTTCGCAGTTCTTTATTTATTTAATTAAAATTACTATTACTTCATTTGTCATGCTTGCGCAACAATCTTGTATTACTGATTTTAAAAATATTATCTTTATGTTAGTTTGAATTTCCTATTCTTGCATTCTTTTTACATCATATTACTTTTAGCATTTTAATGTTATATATATTTGTTTATTATATATATGTTTATTATGTATTTGTTTATTATAATGTTATATATATGTATATTATAATTGTCTTATGGATTTAATTTTATTGGGTTCTGCATACTGTAGATTTTTAGTAAACTGCACTATGAAAAAAATAACACCTATTTTGCATGCAACATTCAATCAGAACCCTTGTAATGTTATATGTTAGCCCTTTAAAGAGCAAGGTAATTAAGATTATTTAATACAAAAATCCACCAGTTTTTATGAACAAGATTAAAAGAAGAGAAATAAATAGATTTTTTCTGCTAAGTTATAAAATTTGAATTTTGTTGAAAATTTCCCAAACGAATTCTTGCAGTTGAGAATCAAAATTTGGTGTTATAAAATATGTCCCAACGCCTTTCAAAGGGTATAGTATGTTTAAAAAATGCTTTTAATTTTTACTTTTTTAATGCAGTGTGAAGATATTAAAATATGTAACCAAAAATTCGAGAGAACATGTAACCTATTTTAGTTTTTTGTGCGTTCTAGCATTCGAATCCTTCGTCTGATAGCAATAAAAATTAAAACATATACCTGATATAAACTCAATTCTGTGACTTTGTATTTTTGTACCATATTCTAAAGGAAACAAGGTTTTCGCTTATAAATATATGTTAAGCAAAATAAGTCAAAAATGTTCAAAAAATGCTTTTTATTTAAACTTTTCTAAAGGCATAAAAATATGCTAAAGAGAAATTCGCCCATACACGCAATCTATTTGAATTCTTTTGTACGTTTCAGCGCACGGGTCATTTGTCGGATCACAATCAAAACAAATAATTTTCTTTCTAATCCAAATTCTTTTGTATGACTTTGTATTTTCACACCACACTCTAAAGTAAACATGTTTTTTGCATACAAATATATATGTTATGTAAATTATGTTAAATACGTGTAAAAAATTCTATTCAATTTAACTCTTTTAGTTGCTTCTAGAATATTTAAATGTACTAACGAGAAATTCGCTCATACACGCAATCTAATTAAATTCTTTTGTATGTTCCAGCACATGGATTATTTATTTGATACCAATAAAAATTTTCTTATTTCATATATATGCGTTATGCTGGAAAGGCTTGTGCACCATTACTACAAATTTGATTTTCGTATTCAGTGGACCTCGAAACGTTTAACTATTGTAAAAGCTTAGTTTCAAAAATTTGAACCTAAAACAATACTTATTTTACCGTATGTGGGTAAGAAAAAAAAAATCCCTCGATAAACCTATATTCTTATTAAATCAGAATCCATATTAAACAAATTCGACTGTATTAATAATAATAAAAAATAAACTGGTGTGTCACTCACACGACTTTCTCTTACCCTGAAATTTAATACTATAAATACAGGTTGGAGATTAAGAGGTAAGATAACGATGTTATGTAAACCAATGTTAAACAATTCAAATTAGGATTCGGAAGAGTTTTATATGATAAAACTCTTCCGAACTCTTGGTTGAGGGGGGCTACCGCCCCCCTCAATGCCCCGTTTCATTAATGCACCTAGATTTATATAACATTTAATTCGGTTGTTGAAAAATAATTCTGTTTTTAAAAAATAATTTATTAAAATTATTATTTAAAAAAATTATCTTTTACGATAATGCAGACAATTTCCATATTAGAGAAGTAGTATAACACTAAATATCCAAAAAAAGTCCATTTTATTCTCAATATTAGTTAAAAGTGAAAAAAATCGATAACTTTGTTTTAAATTATCGCAGATCGATGGTTCAACCATTCGTTTTAAAGGTTTTGTCGAACTCTTTTCAAAGATACCCATCATGAAAATTTACTCCACTCAAGGGGTACTCCCCCCCCCCTCAGAGGGGATGCGAGGCTCCTACATATACAAAAAAAATTTTCCCAGTTGTCTATCTCTATTATAATATATATATATATTCGTTTCATTTGGTTTAGTGCAGTCTATAGACGTTAAACTTTACTTACCTGTAATTTCCCCCATACACGTAATGCATTAGAATTCTCTTGATTATCTCTGTACACGAACCATTTGCTTGATCTTAACGAAAAGCTTACTGTAGCATCTATATATGATACACATTTAGAATACCAAGTTTGGAATGTCTGCTACTATTTGTTCTTGAGATATGCGGATAACAGACAAAGACACACACAGACACACAGACAGACACACAGACCATTTGCTAAAAACATGATTTTCGTATTCAGGGGGCCTCAAAACGTGTAAATATAACAAAATCTCGCGTTCAAAAATTTGACCCTAAAACAATACTTTCTCTACCTATGGGTAAGAGAAAGTAAAATTTAGTGATTTTCTTGTAATTTTATTAATTCATTTTATTATTAAGTCTTTTTACTTTCTCTTACCCATAGGGTCGAGAAAGTATTGTTTTAGAGTCAAATTTTCGAACGTTAGTTTTTGTTATATTTACATGTTCTGAGGTCCCCTGAATACGAAAATCATATTTTTAGCGAATGGTCTGTGTGTCTGTTATCAGCATATCTCAAGAACAAATAGTAGCAGAAATTCCAAAGTCGGTATTCTAAATGTGTGTCATATAGGGATGCTACAGTAAGCTTTTAGTTGAGATGAAGCCAATGGTTCGTGTACAGGGACACTCAAAAGTATACAAATACATTACGTCTATGGGGGAAATTGCAGGTAAGTAGAGTTTAACATCTATAGACTGCACTAAACCAAATGAAATGAATATATATTTTGTGTAATAAAGATAGTCAACTGGAAAAAAAAATTTGTGTACGTAGGAGACTCGCCTCCCCCCTCGAGGTGAGTAAATTTTCATGATGGGTATCTTTCAAAAGAGCTCGCCAATACCTTTAAAACGAAGAACCATCGATCTGCGATAATTTAAAATAAAGTTATCGATTTTTTTCATTTTTAAAAAACAATTTTTTTTTTTTTTTAATGTAATATTGAGAATAAATTCAACTTTTTTTTTTTTTTTTTTTTTTTTTATTTAGTGTTATATACTATTTCTCTAATATGGAAACCGTGTGCATTATAGAAGATAATTTTTTTAAATAATAATTTTAATAAATTATTTATACTGAGTGAATTTGTATAGGAAAATATGGAAGAAAGTCGTGTGTTGGCCACAACACACTAGTAATTGGTTTTTAGTGGATGCGCTTTACTAATAATATTTTACAATTTCCAGGAAAGCTGTTCGGGAATTGAAATAAATCCCTCATAGAGATATGGTAATTAATGTATGTTTTAAGCTAAATATGCATCGCTTGTTTTTTGTACATGAATAAAAAGGGGGTTTAAGGGGGGCGGTAGCCCCCTTACAAAGAACTAATTATCATAGAAAATCTTCCTAAGCCTAATTTCAACAGTGAAACATAGGCTTACATAACAGTACTCGTTATCTTAACCTCTTAATCGTCAACCTGTATTTATGGCATTAAATTTCAGGGTAAGAGAAAGTAGTGTGAATGACACACCATATTATTTTCACTCATTTATTACATTTACAAAAGACTTTAGACTAAAATGTCACGTTAACACATTTTAATAGTTTAGGCTGCACTAAAGAAATTAAAATGAAAATCATTTTCTAAACATATTTAACATATTTTAATTAACATATATGCAAAAATCCTATTCTCTTTAGAGTATGGTATTAAAATACAAAGTCATACAAAAGAAATTGAATCAGAAATGGATATTAGTTTTTACTATGAACTGCTGAAAAATACAAAAGAATTAAACTAGATTACGTGTATGGGCAAATTTCTCATCAGCACATTTTAATATATTTAGATTGCACTAAAGATGTTAAAATTGGAAGCATTTTCTAAACATATTTAACATATTTTAAGTAACATGCATTTATATGAAAAAAACATGTTCCTCTTAGTGTACGGTTAAAAAAAAAAAGTCAAAAAAAAAGGATTTTGGATCAGAAATACATAATATTTTTTATTGTGATCTGACAAATGAAACGTGTGTTGAAACATACAAAAGAATTCAAAGAGATTACATGCATGGGCATGGGATAACTTCGTGTTAACACATTTTAATGTCTTTAGACTGCACTAAAGAAATTAAAATGGAAAGCATTTTCTAAACATATATAACATATTCTAGTTAATATATATTTATATGCAAAAAATATGTTCCCTTTAGAATATGGTATGAAAATATAAAGTCACATAAAAGAATTTGGATGAGGAATATATGTTAGTTTTTATTCTGATCAGGCAAATGACCCGTATACTGAAACATACAAAAGAATTCCAATTGATTACGTGTATGGAAGAATTTCTCGTTAGCACATTTTAATGTTTTTAGACTGCCTTAAAGAAGTTAAACTGGAAAGCATTTTCTAAACACATTTAATATATTTTAGTTAACATATATTTATATGTAAAAAAAAAAAAAAAAGTTCCCTTTAGTATGTGGTATGAAAATACAAAAGCATTTTCTAAACACATTTAATATATTTTAGTTAACATATATTTATATGTAAAAAAAAAAAAAAAAAAAAAAAAAAGTTCCCTTTAGTATGTGGTATGAAAATACAAAGTCACATAAAAGAATTTGAATCAGGAATATATGTTAATTTTTATAGTGATCATACAAATGAGCCGTATACTGAAAAAGACAAACTAATTCAAATTGATTACGTGTATGGACGAATTTCAGGTTAGCACATTTTAATGTCTTTAGACTACACTAAAAAAGTTAAAATGGAAAGCGCATTTTCTACACATGTCTAACGTATTTTCGTTAACATATATATTTATATGCATAAAACATGTTCCCTTTAGAATATGGTATAAAAATACAAAGTCACATAAAAAAATTTGAATCATAAATATATATCAGTTTTTATTGTGATCAGACGAATGACCCGTATACTGAAACATACAAAATAATTCAAATTGATTAGATGCATGGGCATGGGCTAATTTCCTGTTAGCACATTTTAATGTCTTTAGCCTGCACTAAAGTAGTTAAAATGGAAAGCATTTTCTAAACATATATAACATATTCTTGTTGGTGGTCCGATAGCTAGGTGTATTAGAAAGATTACTCAAACATATTCTTGTTAATGTATATTTATATGCAAAAAACATGTTTGCTTTAGAGTATGGTATGAAAATATAAAGTCACATAAAAGAATTTGAATCAGGAATATGTTTTACTTTTTATTGTGATCAGACAAAAGGCCCATATCCTGAAACATACAAAAGAATTAAGTTTGATTACGTGTATGGACGAATTTCTCGTTGGCACATTTTAATGTCTTTAGACTGCACTAAAGAAATTAAAATGGAAAGCATTTTCTAAACATATTTAACATATTTTAATTAACATGCATTTATATGCGAAAAACATGTTCCCTTTAAAGTATGGTTAAAAAAAAAAAGAAAAAAAAAAAAGTCATGCAAAAGAATTTGGATCAGAAATACATAATAATTTTTATTCTGATCAGACAAACGAAACGTGTGTTGAAACATACAGAAGAATTCAAAGAGATTACATGTATGGGCATGGGATAATTTTGTGTTAGCACATTGTAATGTTTTTAGACCGCACTAAAGAAATTAAAATGGAAAGCATTTTTTAAACATATTTAACATATTCTAGTTAATATATATTTATATGCAAAAAACATGTTCCCTTTAGAATATGGTGGGAAAATACAAAGTCACATAATAGAATTTGAATCAGGAATATATGGTAGTTATTATTGTGATGAGACAAATGACCCGTATACTGAAACATACAAAAGAATTAAGTTTGATTACGTGTATGGACGAATTTCTCGTTAGCACTTATTAATGTTCTTAGACTGCACTAAAGAAATTAAAATGGAAAGTATTTTAAAAAAATATATAAATTACATTCTTTTCGTACAAATGAATTTAAATTTATTACGCGTATGGACGAATTTCTCGTTGACACATTTTAATGTCTTTAGTCTGCACTAAACTAGTTAAAATAGAAAGCATTTTCTAAACATATTTAACATATTTTAGTTAACATATATCAAATTCAAAAAAGATGTTCCCTTTAGAATATGGTATGAAAATACAAAGTCACATAACAGAATTTGAATCAGGAATATATGTTAGTTTTTACTGTGATCAGACAAATGACCCGTAAACTGAAACATAGGAAAGAATTCAAATTGATTACGTGCACAGACGAATTTCTCTTTAGTACATTTAATTGTCTTTAGACTGCACTAACGAAATTAAAATGGAAAGAATTTTCTAAACATATATAACATATTTTAGTTAATATTTATTCATATGCAAAAACATATTCCCTTCATAATATGGTATGAAAATAGAAAGTCACTTCAAAGAATTTGAATCAGGAATATACGTTAGTTTATATTTTGATCAGATAAATGACCCATATACTAAAACATACAAAATAATTCAAATTGTTTACGTGTATAGACGATTTTCTCGTTAGCACATTTTATTGTCTTTAGACTGCACTAAAGAAGTTAAAATGGAAAGCATTTTCTAAACATATTTAACGTATTAAATAAACATATATTTATATGCGAAAAACATGCCCCCTTCAGGCGTATGGCATGAAAATACGAAGAAAATATGAGAATGGAGTTCGTATGGCATGAAAATACAAACTTAAAATAATTTGGTGAGAAACATGTATTAGATTTTATTGTGATCATACAAATGACTTGTGTGCTGAAATACACTAAAAACTTAAATAGATTGTGTATACAGGCGAATTTCTCGTTAGCAATTTTTATACTATACTAAGAGCAAGTATTGAAAAGAAAACCATTTTCTAAACTTATTTAACATATTTTAATTAATTTGCATTATATTTATGGGCAAATAAATATGTTTCTTTTAGAATATAGTACGAAAATACAAAGTCACTTATTAGAATTTCAATTATGAATATATATTAATTTAATTGTAATCAGAAAAATGACCCGTATGCTGAAACGTAAATAAGAATTAAAATTGATTACGTGTATGGGCGAATTTCTCGTTGGCACATTTTATAATCTTTAAACTGCACTACAGATGTTAAAATTGAAAGTGTTTTCTAAACATATTTAACATAATTTAACTAACATATATTTACTTACACATGCAAAAAACACGTTCTCTTTAGAATACGGTATGGAAATACAAAGTCACAAAAAAAATTTGGATCATTAATAGGTATTAGTTTTTACTGTGATCAGAAAAATGACACGTATACTGAAACATACAAAAGAAATCAAATTGATTACATGTATGGACGAATTTCTCGTTAGCACATTTTAATGTCTTTAGACTGCACTAAAGAAGTTAAAATGGAAAGCATTTTCTAAACTTATTTAACATATTTTAGATAACATATATTTATATGCAAAAATCATGTTCCCTTTAGAGTACGGTATGAAAATATAAAGTAAAACAAAAGAATTTGGTTTAAGCATACATATTAGTTTTTATTGTGATTAGAGAAATGACTCATGTGCTGAAGCACACAAAAGAATTTAAATAGGGGCGTTTATGGGCGTATTTCTCGTTAGCAAAGTTTAATATCTTTACACTACAATAAAGAAGTTAAAATGGAAAGTATTTTTTAAACACATTTTAATAAAAAAATGTGCTAATAAAAACACATCAAACCTAAGCTAATTTCACTGGTAGAATTTTCCTAATAAATAGTTATTTTACGATAAGATTTTTCATTAGATTTATCATATAATTGTCTAGTGATATGTTACTCTAATTTCACAAAGTTTCTCTCCGTATCCTAAAATGTATAATCCATTTAATGAGTTAAGCGAGTATAAATAATTTTGACTCTAGTTAAAAAGACGAATAAAAAATTTGTAGTTGCTGTCTTTATACATTTTCCCAAGATTCTTAGGCCCACCAGCGGCCGAGCGGTTTTGCGCTCAAAGCTGGTAGATGCGATGTGCCGGGTTCGATCCCAGGGTGTGCTCGTCAGCCTAGCTGTTCCACATTTTCCATGGTTTTCTCCGAAACTTACGTAAATACCGGCTAGGATCCCTTAGAAAGACTCCTACAGAGAGCACTCCCCTCAGGCCTAGGACCCTAGTGCAGTTAGTCGGGCTTAATCCCCACAACCTAATCCAACCCAAGATTCTTACTAGAAACTTTTCCCCCTTATATTTTATGACTATGCTTTCTAAATAGTTTTAAATGTTTTATTTATCAGGTGAGGGGAACTTTCGATTGCTATTTGGAAATTTAGGTATTAAATGAAACATTTTCTTAACAGCCTTATAACAGCCTTATATCAGAGGCAATTTTCATGCCGAGCAGTGTAATCATTTGTTTTTCTTGCATTCAGCAATTATGTTACATTATTTATATATATATATATATGTGATATAAGATCTAAACATTTTGTGAAACAAGGACAAAATCCAAACAAATAAAACAGAAAGAATAAACAGAAAGAATAAATGTTACCACTGCTTTAGAAGGGTGGTGCTGATTAAACCAATTTCGAGAGCACTCAACTTTCTTTAAATTCTTTGCTAGAGCATATGATAACAAAGAAGGAAGTTAAAACGCAGATAATAATTAATGTAAATAAATAAATAGTTAAATAAATGAACAAACAAATAAAAATAAAATTTATATTTAAAAAAAAAAAAAAAAAAAAAAAAATTAAGCAAATAAAAATTAAAATTGCTATGCATAATTGTGAAAATTAATGCTTGTCAAAATAATTTAATTATATTTAGGATATTAGACTATATTAAATTATATATTTTTATACTATTAATTGAAAATAATCTTTAAAAATAATTATTGATATTTATAAAGCAAATTTATATAAACTAAATCAATTATATATATTATATTTTAAAATATTATTAACTCTGTACTTTTATTTATAAATTATTGACTTATTATAACTAATTAGTTTTTTTTAAAATAATTTTCTTATTGAATGAGGACCAGATCATAATAATAAAATATATTATACTACTTAGTTATTGCAAAAAATGTATATGATATACATATATCATACGCAACCAAGAAACATAATAACAGGGTGAAGATAAATAAATAAATAAATAAACTGATAATGCAAATGCAATTTTTCTTCTACTTCAATTTTTTAAAAATTATAGAACAAATATAAATACATAAAAGAAAAATAAATTTAAAGAAACGTGTAAACAAATTTGGTGTTATTGAAAACGATAGAACACTATGATGAACAACAGATGAGTAATTGTTATTTGACATTTTTCCCGATAAATGTTCGTGATCAGCAAATAACTCCCATTTCCAAAATCACTTTGTGAGCTGGCTTTATCTTTTCATTTACTTAGCATTCTTCGCCACAAATAATTCTTTTATATTAACCCTGTAGCTTCTCTAACCATAAAGAATTTTTCATTACATCACTGCCGGAATTCTCATGTAATAATCTTCCATTCCTTCGGATTCTATGAGGCATTTGCGTGAACTCTCAATTATTGTGAGCGTAATATAAAACATAAGGTGAGTTACTCAGCTACTTCACATCCGCAACTCAAGTGGAAAGTTATGCGACCGTCTTTGGCAACGTATTTCATCAAATAATGGATTATTATTGTCTGTAGCGGTTCTTTGACAATAAAATTTACTGAAAATATCTTTCATATGCTTTCATATACTGTTAGATTATTTTGTGTTTATCACTTATAGATATCTTGTTTTGAATTATGACTTTTAATCAACTATTATTATAATTTTTTTCAGAGAAATAGAGATATCATAATTATAATTATTATTATAATTCCAAATAAAATTTTTCATACTTTCTAATGCAGATTGATTAAAAATGTTACATTAACTTGTTTGTCTTCTCAATGTTGAATTTTATATATATAAAAAAAAACACCAATTTTTAAAACGTATTATACAGTTGAGATAAAAGAAAGAAAGAAAGAAAATGAAAGAAAAGAAAACATATCTGTATATTGAGGTTAAAGGTTGTACGACAACTTTACTTAACTTTTCAACTTCCCTTCGACGAATTTGTTTTAAGAAAATTTTTCTACAGTTATATAATAAGTTTAAGAACATGATTTTAATGTTATATATATACAGGGTCCACCAAAAATCTCATATTACCCCCTGTATCTTGCAAGTGCGTTAGAATTTCTGAAAACTGTAAAACACATTGTCTACTACTTTTTTTTTCAGTTTTTCATTAACTCGATGGAAAGGTTTTTTTCAAAACGAACATTTTGCCAAACATTTTTCGGCCTTTTATTTTTTTTTAGGAAGTTATGAAAGATTAAAATTTTCCTTTAAAGTTCTCTCGCTTTACTCATTACCACTGTGTCTCGTAAAAACCTTGGAAATTCTAAAAACTGTAAAAATGTGATTTAGCAGTTTTGTATTTAGCTTGTTTAATAATAATTACAAAAAGAGGGGGCGGGGGAGAGGTGAGCATGGGAAATATAAGGCATCCAGTGGGAAGGGGGACTTCGAATTTTCACATGGACTTCCCGTTACGAATGTTTTCTCAGAAGAAACATTAATATATATATATATATATATATATAGGGGAGAGTAGGGAGGGATGGGACAGTTTTGACAAAAATATTTTTTACAAATTTACTTTTACTGGTACAACACTATAAGTTTCAGAGAAACAAATTGAAACATTTTAAAAATATAAATTTGATGGTAATTATTAAAATATAAATTTTATAAGCCAATTAGCATAGTCATAAAAAAATCCCATCCCTCCCTTATATGAGGGAGGGATGGGACATGTTTATAAAGTTAAAATAAGTACATAATGTACAGACATGCTGTGAAAAATAACAAAAACAGTGGGTCACTATGTATGTAAGGTAATTAATTACTAATAACATCTATTTTATCCAACGTTTGCGATTAATTCAACTTTTTTTTTTTTTTTTTTTTTTTTTTTTTTTTACTTCTAGCAGATAAAAGTATTGTTTTTTAGTTCAAATATTCCAAATTAAGTTTTTGTTATACTTACATGTTTTGTGATTCCCTGAATATTAATAAGGTTTTTAGAGGATAGTCTGTGTGTGTTATCAGCATATCTCAAGAACAAATATTACCAAGAAATCTTAACTGTAATTAGTGAATGTAATTTCTTTTGTATATATTACCATGTCCAGGAAAACTGCTCATGAATGAAAATAAATTCCTCATACATATATGGTAAATAAAGTCTTTTTAAAAGTTAAAAGGGTAAACAAAACTCGTATGAGTGCCACAAATAATTTTCCATGATTTTGGATTTCCATCAATTCGTTTCGTGCATTTTCTCTTCCATCTATTTTCATTCATTTGCCTTTTGATATTCTCTGTTTAAGGAGTATCAGAGTCTTCACCTTCTTCCTTTTCTTACATGTCCCATCCCTCACATGCTACTTTTAGGCTTAATTTATCTACTTCATTTAACTTATATTATTAGGTATATAATATATGAAAAGTAATTATACTAACATCAGTGAGTGACGTTGAAAATTTGCCTTGAAAATTAAGAAATTGTTTACTTTTGGTGTTATAAAATAGTTTTTTTGTTACATAAACTTTCAGAATTCTCCAACTAAAATGATACACAGCAACAAATATGGGGCTGTAGTTACTTCACCTGGTGGAAGTGTCAGAAACCCGCCTTTTTTTTTTTAATTTCAGGATATTTTTGGGGATGATAAATTTTCGCTTTTTTTTTTCTACCAGTATTTTAATACCGGAATATTTATCGCATCTTTATTGTAATGTGTCGTGATTAAGAAGTATTTTTTTATAAAAATAGTGGTAGCAAAAGTGGTAGAAATTTTTCATCTCAGTCCTGACTATGTTATATATATGTTACCGTTAAAACGCGAAACTCGTTAATCTGAAGATTATCTAGCTAATCTGCAGATTAGCTAAAATGACCCGTTAAAGTGCGGAATAAAGAGTTTTCCGCATTTTAACTAGGTAATCTGTAGATTAACGGCTTCTTTGTCGTTAGAGTTCAAATGTTTGTTTCGAGTCTTAGTTTTTTTACATTCACTATGACGTCAAACAGTCATATGATACAGATACGCGAATCCCAGATTAGTCTGTGACGCGATTGACCTTCAAACACAAACCGAAACTTTTATCCTTTCCTCTCCGCTGTGATAAACAGTAAGCGCAAAACGTGGATCATCGAAGCTATGACATTAGATTTCTTATTATGACCAACACAAATTTTAAAGTACAAGTAAGTTATAATTGTTTTGATTTTATTTCTTCTCTTTTTTAATTCTGTCAATATAAGTTTGATAAGGGTCTGCATTTTTTAATGAAATATAATCTTAATTAAAAGCTCTCTCTCGTGAAACTTCATTTTAAATTATGAATCTTAAATTTACAGCACAGTAATTATTTTCTCCCGAAATAAAACTATTAAACCACAACTTTTTAAAACTACTTTATTTTAAAATTGATTTAAATTACTATTACTTACTGAAAAAAAGAACACATGTATTATTTTTTAACTCTGGAAAATAGGGCATTCAATATTATGGCATTATTCAATAAATACTTAAAATGAAATTTTTATGCATTTTTTAGCATTTCATTACAATTTTTCTCTTTTGTTTCTTTCAATTTCAAGTTTCCTTTCTATATTTTATATATCATGATTATATTTTTATTTTTAATTTTGTTCGCTTTTTCAAATAATTTCGTTGTAGTTTATCACATAAAATGTGTTAATGTTTTTTTTTTTTTTTTTTTTTTTTTTTTTTATTTTATTGTAAAATTAATATATTTCCTAAACTTGTACAGACATATGTATGCTGCAAAATATAGTTTAATAAAGCATTGGAAAACTGTCATTTTAATTTTCATGCGTTCTAAAAATTATTAAAGCAGTTTTAATTGTTTGAAGTACTTCTTAAAATGCTTCTGATTTGTCTAATTTAATATTTCTTTGGCTAATTAAAAATTGGTGCATATTTTTTTTTTTTTTTTTTTTTTTTTTTAAATATAGTAATAGCAATATAAGTTGTTAATAAATCTTTTTTTTTTTTTTAATTGTATTTTAATTTGAAAAGAAATCGTTACTGTATTACAATTCTAACATTCATTTATAAAATAGACTTTATTGTAAGCTATTAAAGATATTATATTTCATATTAAAAATGCATAACATCTTCAAACTTATATTGACAGAATAAAAAAAAATGAAATAAATAAAACAAATATAACTTTAAAACACATGAAAATTAAAACACATACAGATTAAAATAAGTAAAGAAAGAAAGAAAAGCAAAGCAAACTAATCTTTTTTTTTTCTTTTCCCGAACGATAAAAACAAATACAACACAGCGTGCAGTAAAGTTATACCACCAGAGATCTTATTTTCACTTTAACGAGTGCCTAGTAGGTAATGTGCAGATTATCTAGGTAATTCGCAGATTACCTAGGTAATTTGAGAAATGAAACAATTTTCCTCACTTTAACGGATCACCCTAGTTAATGTGCAGATTGCCTAGCTAATCTGCAGATTAACTGATTTCTGCACTTTAGCGGTAACATATATATGCATAAAAAAGGAAAAGAAAGAAAGAAAAAAGAAAATAGTAAGTACATTTGTATTATTCTAGTCTTCTATCACAAAGAGGAAGGAATGATTTATGTCTATAGCGAAAAATCAATGCAATTTTATTCACAAGTTTTTAAAAATGTAAGCATAATATACCAATTATGACATATTTTAGAAATACTTCAATAGCATTAATTTAAAGAAAACAAAATGAAATTTATGCTTCTCTTGTGAATATGTGAACGATGAATTTAGTTTGATGAATTTCATGAATCATTGCGTTTATACCTAATTTTATATAGTCAGTTTAATCGAATAGCGAGACAAATAATTATGAAATCTTTCTAACCCTTTTTTTTGATAATATGAATTTTGCATTTATGATATAAAGTGCTTGATACAGCGTTTGTGCATACTTGCAGAATATAACATTTTACAAATAACACAGAATATTTTCTAACATTTAATGACGTTCTAGGAAATCTTTCATTCACCCAAAACTGAATTTTGATTCAATCCTTCGAGGCTTTCGTCGAAACTTTTCCTTTTGAATTTTCTGTTTTAAAGCTTATAAAATTCGAAGACATGAATTGTTGTTGTTGTCTGCACGTCATGCACATGAATAAACTGGACGTTGGAAATAAAAATAAAACATAGAAAAGAAGTTAGAATAACTTGCATCCGACATCAGCATGTGTTCGAAAATTTCGAAAAGGTCACTGGTTGGCCATTGGCCAGATCAGTCAAAAAGCAAACAAAGAATCCAAGCAACGACAGCCCGTCGAACAAAAAGTTATTTCTTCGCATAAATTTACAAGGTCCGAATGGTTAGGCTGTACCTATTGACTCGCCAGTTATTTTTTATTTTTTTTTTTTGGATTTGTGTAGCATCTTCCGCCTAGCTTTGGGCGAAAATGCAAGAAGAAAGAAGCAGCGATGGAAAAGAAAAGAGAATAAAAAATTTTGTTTTCAACAATGGCAACACAACAAGCAAGATCTCTCTTTCTCTCTCTTTTTATTATTTTGCATTCTCCTGAAAGGTCTTTTGTAAAGTGTTGGCACCGACAAAAGTGTGGTCAATAGGATTTTCTAGGCGGACTCTGGGCCGAGTGTTTTTTTGTGTGTTTATATTTGTATGCGCAAGAGATATTCTGAGCCATCTCGTATTATTCTATGGTTCAACTGGCATGAAAAGAGCATAAATACATTCAGCAATGTCGTTCCTCAGTCCTGGGGGGAGGTAAAAATCAAAAGGAGAATAGGAAATATTTGGTCATTGCTTCTGCTGAGAATGGAATCGATTAGGAAGAGAAAGAACTTATTCTTTAAAAGATGAAACGAAAGATGTTTAAAAATATTACAAACTTTTCTATATGATTCATTATTGAATAAATATCTTATATCGTTCTAAATTTATTTATCACTGGTGTTGGGAAGAAATATTCTTAAAAGTCGAATGAAAGCCTTAATTTATATCGTCATTCTTCTATTGTTGTCGAAAAATTGGTTCACTTTCTTCGATGATTTGTGTACGTATATTTCTTTTCTATTTTGATTTAAGCAAAGGAAGATAATTCTAAGCTTTATAAAGTTTATAAAATCTAAATATGTTTCCCCTTTTCCCTTTTCTTCAATATTGCAGAAATTGTCAAAATGTCTTATACTGAAAAGTGTCCAAAAAAGTAGTTGATATGTTACATACTTCTTTTTTTCTTTTCTTTTTTTTTTCTTTTTTTTTTTTTTTTTTTTTAAACCTTATTCAACTATGGAAAAACATAAATTGTAAATGTGTTCGTAAGTAGATAATATTGTTAAATCTTTAATTATTACTATCATTAATTTAATTTTCAGTGCTTATTTGGTATAATTTCCTTGATATTTGAGCGTTTCATTCCACAATTTGAGTCCCTAGGCCATAATGATAACGAATTTTTCATTGTGTCCCTGTAAAATACTATAAATTATAGATTCGCCAAAATCTATAAAGTTCGTAAGACAATGACTTATAACATGTGTACAAAGTTTCAGCTCCGTCGCTATCGCACTTAGGACCATAAGCCATAATGATAAAGAATATTTCCTTGCGTCTTTGTACAAATCCTTTAAGTTCTAGATTCACCAAAATCATTAGGATTCGTGCTACAATGACCTATAACATACGTACCAACTTTCAGCTCATTCGAACAGTTTGAGTTTTATGTTCTCTCACATACATACACACACATATATATACATATATCACAATATCACAATAAAATTATAGCAAAAATTAACTCAGGGTGTAACGAAGGGCGCCACTGTGCCGACGGTCGCCCTTGTAAATTCTCCAATTCTTGTTGTGTACTGAAGCAATAAGTCAGAGTCAAATATAAAACTTAATAATATGCTTTAGTTGAAACTCAACTTAAGGAAGAATGGGACTACTTTTACTAATGAATTCTGAAACATAAATATTCTGCACTCTTCGTGTAAATATAAATGCTAAATACTTTCAATAATAAACATAGGTGGCCTAATAATCTCACCATAAAACAATAATTTAAACTATATTATCCATATGACGAAATTCACGGCAAACTTGCTGATCTTTTAAATATTCGTAAATGTCTTTACCTCAGAAACATTCGTGGTCAAAATATACATTAAGGCAGAAGTTCCTAAAACTGCCTAAAACCACATCAAACACGATTTCAACATTTCTTTTATACCTTAGCTGATTTACATTTTTCATTCTATCCCGTTTTCAACAAATCTTACACTGAAACTAATTTATTTGTTAATTCTTGTAAAATACGAAGCTTCTCTTTTAAATTCGTAACTCCTATCTATCTTTTGTAGAGTGCTTGAGTAAGCAGAGTAAAACCAATGATGTGACTCGACAATCTCGCAACTCTTACTTTGCGAGTTTTCTACGAAAACTGCCTCTAACCTTGTAAGGGGTCCTCAACACGTGTAGAAACACCAAAACCTCAAAGTCAGATATTCGACATGATTACTATATTTTCCTTACATATGTATGTTCGGAAAGTAAAAATCGGTTACGTACGAATATTTTCTGTATAGTTCTGTTACTAAAAATTTCTGTCAACGCATTTATTCCATAGTATACGGATATTTTCTGCCAACTTCGCTGCTAGAAATTTTTTGTTATATAACAGGATTTCTTTTACAGTGTTAATTTTTGTGCATTCAAGGATTTTGAAAATAAAAATGTTAATCAAAAGTGTTATTATCTCTAGTTATTATTATTATTATTATTATTATTATACATGCATTGATTCCGACGAATTGTAATGTAGAAAAAGTTGTGGAATGAAAAATCAATTCATGCCAATAAAAATTAAGAGAAAGAATTTTATATACTTCTTAGTGGGAAGAACGAGTGATTAAATTTTCAAGAAATTTGCAGGTATAGATCCTGAGTAATCATTATCAAATCATCCATTTCTGACAGCAATAATAGCACTTAATCCCCCTAGGTATGGACACGGACAAAGATTAGATGACATGTACGGATACAGAACTTTATGCAGCTTGAATACGATACCACATTTCATCGACCGTAGTAACTATGTATATTGGTGGCATGCCAGTCGCTCGGCAATCATTGATCAGACCTTTACATTTGATGAAAGATCAGGAGAATGTACTGGCCAGAGCATCAGTGGAACGCGTGCTGTATCAAGGAAGGTCTAAACAGCACAGACAACATCTGGTCGTGCATTGGCCTGCTGAAATATAGCATTACGGAGACCACGAAGATATGGCAGAGCTATTGGCCTTAGCAAACCAGAAATGTATTGGCCGATATTCAGAATGCCAGCAATGCAAACAAGAGGGAATCGAGGCATCTCATTCATATCCAATGGCACCCCATACCTTACTTATACCCCATACCTTATTAAGGCCGGTTTCACTGCCTTATCTTTGAGGGACCTCTATAGCGGTATGTTTTAGCAAGACAATGCCCGACCTCATATTGCTCATGTTGTCCGGACTTTCTTTGATACATAACGTGTTAGACTATTGCTCTGGTTAGCACTTTGTCCTGATCTTTCACCAAATGAAAATGTTTGGTCCATAATTGCCGAGCGACTAACGTGCCACCACTCTTCAGCTACTATGGTCGATGAAATGTGACATCATGTTGCAGCTGCATTGAGTGTTGTACTTGTACATGGCAACAAATCTCTGTTCGACTCCATTCTTACGCAGATAAATACTGTTATTGCTGCCAGAATTGGCAGCTCTGATTTCTCAGTATCTATACCTCCAATTTTTCTGAAATTTTTAGTCACTTGTTCTTTCCACTATTATGTCTATGCATCCAATAAATTTTCTGTTATTTGCATTTCTTCATGGTGCAGCAATTTTAATGGCCAATAGTGTATATACGAGGGTTGTAAATTAAATAGTGGCAACTTAACCTAGAAACTCGCAGAAAGGCGGGCATGCGCAATTAGGATATGGGAGCTGTGAGGGGGCGCTGTTGTCGATGTGTAGAGTGCAAAAAACAGTCGATCTGCTAAGAAGGGTAGTTGTCGTGTGGCGTTAAAGTGAGGAGTTTCGTTTCCATCGCTCTAAAGCATGTTTGTTGTAGCAAATCCGCAGTCTCATTCCGACCCGAACGAAATGCTTGAACCCATCGTGCTACTGTCCTATACGGTAAAGCATTTGTGCCACAGGCTTCCACTAATCCTCGATAGCATTCTGTTGCATTTTTGCCACGGGCAACTTCGATTTTAACCCACGACTACTGATCACCTTTTGAAAACATGCTTTAGAGCGATGGAAAAGAAACTCCTCACTTTAACGCCACACAACAACTACCCTTCTTAGCAGATCGACTGTTTTTTGCACTCTACACATCGACAACAGCGCCACATTACCGCTCCCATATCTTATTTGCGCATGCCCGCTCTTCTGCGAGTTTCAAGGTTAAGTTGCCACTATTTAATTTACAACCCTCGTAGAAGATGTTGTAATTGTTACTTGAATGAAATTTGCAAGGGAATATGTATATTTAATTTCTCATTATCGTTTGTTTCTAGTTTCGTGATATCCTTTTCTTGTTTTAGAATAACTCGAGTTTGTGCGAACTCTTCTAAAAACTTTGCTCTATTCGCAGGGAAGTAACTTTTTTTAGTCTGACTCAAGCTATCATCACTGTTAAAAAAATGCAACTTTGCTGCCTGAAATTCTCTGTAATTTGAGAAAAAAGTCGTAAATTACGGAAAAATTACGTTGACAAAACGTATTTTTCTGTAATTACAGATAATTTCTGGCAGCAAAGTTGCATTTTTTAGCAGTGATGCCAATGGTTGAAAGAGCGCATTATTGCTGTTTCCGTTTCCGTTTCAGCATTAAAAAATCAAGATAAATCATGAATTCCTCATACCTTTTTAAACACTTGTGCAAATAACTTACAAAATAGTATTATTAATGGTAAAAGACATTTAATGACTTTTATAGTGTCCTCTTTTTTTTTTTTTTTTTTTTTGAGAGAGAGAGAGAGAGAGAGAGTGAGCGAACCTTCAAATCACTTAACATACCGCTATTTCTTTATGCTCCCTTTTTTGCAAGGAATTTCTAAAAAAGAAGTAAAGGAATAGAACTTATCCGAACATTCCATTAACCATTTGATTTGTTCCAAATCGGAAAGCGTACCTATTTCGTAAGTATCAGAGAAGTATCAATTGGTTCACGACAAAGAGACAAATAATACGGCGATAAATTTTCATGATTGTGATTTTTGCAAATTCCCATTTATAACCTCGAATTGTGCATTTCATTAATACTACTGTCCCACATCTCCTATTGTACATATAAAATTTAATTACAGATTACAAATGTTTACCAACTGCGTATTATCTGATATATCGTTTAACATTTTAACGCATTTTAACTCTTTAATGGAGCTTTAAAATATATTTTGTTATTTTTTAAAAAGAAGGAAATTTTTAAAAAGAAAATGATTTACAGCTACATTTTGTCAAAAGACAGAAAGGCTGCATAAATACATTTTTTTTTTTTTTTTAAACTATCATATATGGTGTCTCAGAAATGAACTTTAATGACTTGCTTTATAAAACAAAAAAATCAGAATTAAACAGATTGAGTTTGTGCAGTCTTGTACATCGCATCGTCTAAAACTTCTTACGCAACATACAGTGCACTAAAGTGATACTTATATCACTAAAAATTTACATTCAGCAATTTCATTTATATTGCATAACGAACACGACTAACTTTGTTGGGTTCTGCTAAACAATAAATTATGCTAATAATTCTTTTCACTACAGGAAAAAAGTATTTTATGTATTATAGTAATGGTATATTAATTTCGTTATGTTATGTACAGTATACATAAATTAAAACATGCGTTAAACAAATACTTCTGCGAGACCACATCATATACGAAATGTTTTGTGAGTCCATTTCAGAAATCAGTTCAGTATAAATGCCATTTTTTAAACTGAATATGCTATAGTGAACTTAAATAACATACTACATCAGTTTAAAAGCATTATATAAATAATAATTATAAGATAAAAAACTTTTCATAAACCATGTTTTTAAATTTTCTGTTGAATTATAGCTGTAGAATTACATTAGCACTTTACCAATGCCTATAAAATTTTTAAAGTGATAATGACGTCAATTTTTGTGAGATGCATAATTTAACTTTTTATAATTTTTTAACGTTCACGATTAATTAAATGTATTTATTTTTATGTCGAAAGAAAATAAACTCGTAAATTTTTTTGACAACAATTAAATTATAACTAATATTTTAATGGCTATTTTTTTATATAGCTATTAGGAGGTTATTATTTTCATATTTCAATTAATTAAAAGAAAACTAACCAAAAATTCGAAAATGGGGCTTCGAAGTATTGTTTTGTCACCGGTTTCTGAGCTAATCTGAAAGTTTCAAATGTCTAGGTAGTAGGGAAGTTAGTTAAAATTCGATTGCAAGATTTGTACCGAACAGACAAACAAACAAACAAGAATCGAAGTTAATAAAAAACATGGTAAAATAGACTGAGACACAAAATTTACAAATTTTAAAATGGGGGAAAACAATATTTAATTGATCTTTGCGCCGTAAAAACGAAGCGTTTTTATATTAAAATGAATTGGAATCAATTGGGACTATACTAAATGAGGAGCAGACATTCAAACAGTGTTTTCTCCAAGAATAAAAAATATTGAGTTAGTGATTTTTCTTTAATCTCAACATAAAATAGTACAAAAATATACTATTATTGTTAATTAAAACTAATTTTATCCCATTATAAACATACTTAGATCAAAAAGTGCTTCCTCCAGAACCTGTCTGCATTCAAATGGTGATTCTTCCAGCCAGCCAATCAGAGCTGTTCTTAATAGTCATGTGACCTGCACACATACCAGTTTTTATGTTTGTTTGTTTTGTTCATGTTATGTTGGTTTATACTTTTTCATTCAAAAAGTACTTTATCCACACGGGAAACATTCAAAACATGTTTCCTCCTCGGGTTTTCGATCAAAACAGGATTTCTCCAAATTTCCAATGCATTTTTCTAATTAATTTTAAGTTCATTAGGTGAAATATGTCTACATATCTTTCTGGAAACCAGTAATACTACATCTAACAAACAATAATTACAGTTTAAATGTAGATATTTTTTAATTTATCAGTTTTATGTGTTTTCTGATAAATTGTATCCGAAGGAGAAAACATGGTTTAAATGTTTGCTCCTCAAATAGACTTATAAATTCGTTAGTTACATTGATTTTATTTTTTTTTTTTTTAATTAAAAACGTATGATTGCAACTGTATTTTTTTTTTGCGGCGTCATTTTCGATAGTTGGACATTTGTCGAAATCATTTTTCGATAGTTGGACATTTATCGAAATCTAAAATTTATCGAAAATATAACTGAATAATTTGAAAGCGATGTTATAATTTGAAAAAAAAAAAAAAAAAAAAAAAAACTAATAGTCTTCCGTCCTAGCCTTTCATATAGCATGGAATGTAATAGTTACTTAGAGTAACAAATTTATCTGAACTATTTTGTATATGGAAACAGCATTGCAAAATACAATAATTCAAATATTGCCTATTGTAAAAAATCATTTTTCTTTCAGTTAAAAATATTGTTTATTTACATGATACGTTAATATTATCTGAACAGTTAAATTAACTTTTTTAACGAATTTCAATAATCCTATTATAGTTTAAATTTTCATCACATTGCAAAAGCTGCTGCTTTCTCCCTTCCTTCTTCTCTTCTTTCTGTAAAGGAAATTATTTTAATCGTTAAGTTTGCCATAAGTATATGCATATCCTTTTAAAGTATAGATGTTAAGAATTGCACTGATGCGGCTTAATTACATATTTTTTAATGTTGCTTTTATGGAAAAATATAACACAAATTGTTCGAACAAATGTCGAATCAAACTGGAAAAATCCACTTCTCTTTTCTTTTCTATGTCTAACCGTTCAATAAACGCTTTTCTCAATCCGCACATATTTATTTGTATTTTCTATTTTTGCCGTCTTGTCCGTGTCGCTTCATCCCACACAAGTCGTACCATTCTCGTTCGGACACTTCCAGTGAATGGGGCCCAAGTGAAAAGCAAAGAAGGGCCTTTTGAAGAAGATGGCCTCACCATTTGGACCCCTGTCGCCTTCACTTTGTGGCTCTTTTGTTCATTTACCGATTGCTTGCAAGGTTCCATACTGCGTTGTGACAACATCAAAAGGAATAAAATATGTGTCGCCAGCAATTCTTTCACTACAGGACGCTGCTTCTACGTGTTTATGACCATTTCTTTCAATAATGGTTGTTTTTCAGTTTTATTTTTATTTATTTTTTTTTTCCTTTTCCTTTTTTTCATTCACACCGAAGAGAACTTTAAAAACTTATTTTTTAATGAGCTTAAGGCTCCATATGTATCACGGTAATTTTAAAGACATTTTAAAATAGGTTTTTTTTTCTTTCTTTCTTCATTAGACTCCATGTAATTTATACTGTCGAAAATTAACAATCTTAAATATACACAATTAATAGGTTTCTACAATTGAAAATCCAATTCATAAATTAATTTTTAAATCCTTTTTATTGTACGTACAATTATTCTGATAAGTGCAGAACCTGACTAAGATAGTTTAAAACCCGTGTCTGGATGCAATTTGATGCTCACTTCCTAAGTAGCTCAATCGTAAATTCACAAAAAAAAAATATTTGCATAATTACACATTTTAGTAGTTTTAAGATGGAAAAATATTAAGGGAATATATAGGTATAGCTTTGCTAATGCAGGAGTAGCTTATAATAAAGATTTGCATAGATGAAATTTTGTTTAGTGATCATATGTGAAATTTCTCTTTTGTCACTAAAAGTTTTATAGTCAGATTTCCAGATCCTCTTTTATGATTCATTAATCATAGTTTTTCCGGAAGGATTAAACAGAATTATAGAACTGAATCATTTTAAAGTGAATATCCAACCCTAACAACACACTTGTCCATCCATGCATCCTAAAGATGTCGATAGGATGCCCATAGATGTCCTTTTTCATCCATAGGATATCCTGAGGATGTCATTTTGAGAAGATGTTCTGTTAGGGAAACTACAACTATAAATGTAAATCGTCTTCTCTGAATTATGGAAAGTAACTATAAGTGCTTTTAATTTCATTGTTATATCAACTGTTTTACGAGTCGACTTTTAAGAGTAAAAGTAAAATAGCAATATATACATTTATTCCCACTAATAAAAGAAAAGAAAAAAAGAAAGAAAGAAAGATTTCAAAGATAATGAAAAACTCCATTGAAAATTTAAGAAAATTATTTTTTTTCCCCTTCGTTATGGAGTAATTACACTATGCAAACCTGTATGTTGTGGCTATCACGGAACGTTCGCTCCTATAAAAATTTACGCAGAGCAAGTTATTTATTAAAATTATTTTCCATGGTGAAAACGATGATTTATATCTTAGAGAAGTATACCTAAATGTCTAAAGAAAGTCAATTTTGTACACTTACGTTTTTTTTTTTTTTTTTTAAATGAAATTTTTTTTTAATTTTTTTTTAAATTATCACAGATAAAATATTTGAGTTCCTTTGAAAGATATCTATATTGAAAATTAATGCCCCCCCGAAAGTAACTTAAATTAAATTAAAACATTAATTAAATAATTTTCTTAAATAAACAAATTTCAATAATTTGGAATAATTAAATAATTAATAACCCTCGATGGGGATTAATTAAAAAGATTAATTGACTTAACCTCTCCCCTCCGAGTGGAAGGAAAACGATGCAACCTACATATACATTTTTTTTTTTTTTTTTTTTTTTTTTACGTGGTCGACTTTTACTATAATAAGTATATACATTTTTTAAATTTTACATTGAAAATTTAAAAAATAATTTTCATTATGTAAATTTACACTAAATTTTGTACTATACTGTCATATTCAAAGTTATGCGAAAATGGGATATCAGCACTACCTGTTGTGCAGGCGATTACTTAATGTAATTGGTACCAACTCCACTCAAGATTCAATTAAATATCAAGTTTGGTTAAATTTCATTCATTTGCTTGTGAGATAAAGTTTTGGATCCACACACAAGCAAACATTTTTTAAATGGCAAAATCGCCTTCAAGACTTTAAAAAACGCTTAAATCCATGAAAAAGTGGAGGTCTAAATTTGTTACGATTCTAACATTTTTTTTTTCTTAAGTATATAGAAGAAAGTAATAAAAATAATAATTTTGAAATATCATTGAAATACGTATTACTTTTACAAAATTATATGTGTATATATATATATGATAAATATCATAATAAATTTTAACATTAAAAATCTAGCAATTAATAGATGCATGCCAATACCAACACAACAAAAATAAAACTGATTTTAACTCAGTACAAAACCTATCAGTACAAAACCTATCATAAATGTTGCGAATCAGATTTAGATCCAATAAAAGACAAAACCAATTTAAATTACTTACGCCCACTTGAGTAAAATAGACCATTATACCAGTTGACGGAGAAAATTGATGAAGGAACTCATTAAATCCATTAAAAGTGATTCAGGAATTAAGAATCCAGTTAAAAAGTAAGATAAAATAAAGGACCACAGGAATACTAATTGGAATTAAAAAATGCTTAAAACTAGAAATATATATATATATAAAATAAACAAGCAAACAAATAAATAAAATAATAATTATGATAAATTTATTGTTAAAATTTATAGCATAAACAGTGAAACACCGTTTATACGTCTTTCAAGGGACTGACGTAAAAGGACGTATAAATGAAAAGACATATAATCGAAATTTTAATACTTTGATTGCTACAAATTTAATGACACTTAAGCAAAATTTATATAAAAATACTAATTAATAATGTTTCTTAAGTTAGTAAATCTTTATTACACTTTTTTCAAGACAATAATTAATTAAAGGGGAAAAAATATTATAAAAAGTGAAAAAAAATTATACTATTAATGCATGACTGGGTACTAATTATATATATCATATATTGAATATTATATTACATTTCTTAAGAACTATATGAACACATTTTGAAAATTAATTATATACATGGCGTATCTTTAATAATAAGCATACGATTTATGTCCATACAGATAGTTATCTTATAACATTAAAAATCTTTAATATTCGTCTGATTTGCTGCTTGTCTATGAGTATTGAAAATTCTACTGTGAATTCAATTGATTCTTTGATCAGTATTTTTCTACCTTTCCTGTGTTCCTCCATGTAAGATGCTTTCTAGGAAAAATCCGTTTTATTCAGAATGGAAAATAATGACAGGTCGAGAAATTTTGCGAATTTTAGTGAAGTAGAAAAGACGTATAACCGATAGCGGCGTATAAATGAAGAATTTTTGCTTTAAAATGAATAGGAATGAATCGGGACTTCACTGAAAGGACCTATACATGTAAAAGACGTATAAACGAGAGACGTATAAACGGGGCTTTACTGTATATATATATATATTTGTATATATATATATATATATATATATATATATATATATATATATATTTATTTATTTCTAAAGACTAGATAATTTCAGTGATTGGGAAATTTTTCAATAAGAATTCCTGTTCCATGAACAATAATATTCTTTTTGAATTGAGATTCTGTTAGTAAAATAATAACTTTAACAATTTCTAAAACATTTTATTACCTATTTTTTAATGACAATATTTTATTTTTTTATTTATTTCACAAAGAAAAATATCATATATTAACAACAGGAATAATGCTAGATACTTGCCTAATTAAAACGATTAAAACCTAACCCAAACTGTCTTTAAAAATTGTCTTTAAAAATTGAAGTTTAAGTATCCGTCACCTACATTCATTTATTTTATTACAAAACCATTTATACAATCTTCATTGGTAAAGATTGTTGATCCTATAACTTTTTCTACTCTAACTTCTTTTTATAAATGCCTGTAAAACAGTTTTTTCAACAACAAAGGTTTAACTGCAGATTAAACAAAAAGCTAAATGATTAAAAAATTTATTGTGTTAGCAATACATTTTAACACATATGTTCTGCAGTTTACAATTATTTTGCTATATTAATTACAGATAAAAGGACACCTTTAATGTAAATTGTTCTATTTTAACGGACAAAATTGATTATTTGTCTTGTAATGGCAAAACAAATTTAAAGATTATTAATCCAATGTAATTTATTTTACAGGGAAAAATAAATTTTATCAGATAATTCATATGTTTGAAAATTCTAAAAAGTTGAGCAGTCGTTAATTCAATTTTATACATTTTTATCAGATCTTTTTGATTTTTAAAGCTATAAAAGCATATTTTTATATTGATATTTCTTACAAATAAGTAATTATAATCTAAAATCTTGACTCTTTGAGGAAATACATTAGTGCATCTAAAAGTTCCTTTTTAATTATTAGCGATAAATCATCTTTTCAATTTAAGAAGAAAAAATATCTTTACATTAATTTTCAACAAATTAATAGTTTTTTAATAGTAATAATAATAGATGAAATAAATTTTATTTTATTTTTAAGACAGCTGATACTACATTGCTAAAAATAATTATAAGATAAAAAACTTTTTATATACCATGTTTTTAAATTTTCTGTTGAATCATAGCTATAGAACTACATTAGCACTTTATCAATGTGTATACAATTTTTAAAGTGATAATGACGTGAATTTTTGTGAGATGCATAATTTAACTTTTTACAATTTTTTAACGTTCACGTTTAATTAAATGTATTTATTTTTATGTCGAAAGAAAATGAACTCGTAATTTTTTTTTTTTTTTTTTTTTTTTTTTTTTTTGGCAACAATTAAATTATAGCTAATATTTTAATATCTATTTTTAAATCTTATCTTAAGGAGGTTATTATTTTCATATTTTAATTATTTAAAAGAAAACTAATCAAAAATTCGAAAATCTGGCTTTGAAGTATTGTGTTGTCATCGGGTTCTGAGCTATTCTGAAAGTTTCAAATGTCTAGCTAGAAGGGAAGTTAGTTAAAAATCGATTGCAACATTTGTACCGTACAAACAAGAATAGAAGTTAATAAAAACATGGTAATAATAAAATTACACATCTCTTGGTTCAAAACTATTCATCTGCTTAACATTTCATCAACAAATATTTTTGTAGAAAAAAGAAAAATTCTAATTTTTAAAAACCTCAATGTGTTATAATTACTTATACCTAAAAATTACATTTTACTTATTAACGAGAAAATACTTAAAAAA
This sequence comes from Salticus scenicus, assembly GCA_963930645.1. NCBI lineage: Eukaryota > Metazoa > Arthropoda > Arachnida > Araneae > Salticidae > Salticus > Salticus scenicus. The sequence goes on along the minus strand of OZ005648.1, from coordinate 36,244,416 downwards.
GAGGATAACTACAATTTTCGTTTGGTTAACTATAATTGGTTCTTAATTATGATTAATCTTTGATTTCTAAAACTATCTTTGAAATTAATTATTAAACTATTCTAATTATTTATGTGGGATTTTGCAAAATTTCTTTTCGATGTCCTAATTCTATAAGGATTGGAATTCCGACAGTTTTTTATTTATAAATTTAAATGCATTTTTAAGCATATTTTTAAAAGTAATCTACTGCTATAACATACCTGCCAACCATCTCATTAATATTTTTACTTACAAACTTTGAATAAACACCATAAAATGCAATAAACTCGCAACAATTGTTTCGGGTCGAAAAAACACACGACCCTTCATCAGGCGAATAAAGTAAGCACGAGTGCTGCAGTCAAAGCGGCAACGCCGCTTTGACTGCAGCACTCGTGCTTAATTCGCCTGATGAAGGGTCGTGTGTTTTTTCGACCCGAAACAATTGTTGCGAGTTTATTGCATTTTATGGTGTTTATTCAAAGTTTGTAAGTAAAAATTTTTACAACGCCAGTTTTGTGGTGCTTTTTTATTAAACATCTCATTAATAAACGTAAAATTCATAACGCCCCTTTTTCCACACCACTTCATTTTTAGAGTAATTCTTCCCAAATGTTGTTACGATTAAATAAGAATTAAATTATTCTAAAAAATGACTGGTGTAAAAAAAAAAAAAAAAAAAAAAAGTCGGGTACTAAACATTTTACGCTTCATAATGGGATGGTTGGTTTTGTAGGTATGCTATAAAACGCATAAAAAGACATTTACAATAAAACTGTACATGTAATTACTACTTTGTTGTATATAGACTTATTATTATTATTTACTATTTTACATGTTTAGGCGTTTTTGCATAAAAAGTGCACAAAACACAAAACATTTTTAGAAAGAAATGTTGTGCCTTTGTAAAATTTCTTTTAAATATTTGCACGTTTCTTAACTTTAGGAGACCTGGCACCTATAATTTGGTGCCACTGAAATAGGTTTCATATAAAAGCTTATATTTTCATTTAATATTTATAAATGGAACCTTATCAGGTTTGTTCAGTAAAATACATTTTCAGGAAACAATTCTAATAGTTTTTGATACACATATATGAACCTTAAAAATTCTCTCGAAGAAATTGTTCTTTCGTCACAAAATGGAAACACTTTTTTATAATAATAATAATAGTAAATAATAAATGTAAAGTAAATGCTAAAATGTGTGCCAATTTTAAATATTAAGAATACTTTTTATGCATGTTCATAAATACTTAAGCAATCGGTGTAATATTTATTAACTTATGCTTCTAGAATTTTTCAATGTTACACGGTTTTTCTCCCATATTCTTTCACAATCCTGAATACTTCCTTATAAAAATATGTGTTGCTCAATTCAATATTTTTTAATCGTATTATTGTCCGATAAATATAGCCCTCTTTGAGCTTATTACAGCTTTCCCGAGTGATTCATATATCTCATTCATCCACCCCCTCCATTTCAAAAAGAAATAGAACGTTTTTGTATCATCCCCACCCCTCACCTTCCGTATTCTTTTCATGTCCAATAAAGCGTACAAACTACTTTTGCAGCTTTGCACGCAACGCTGTGGGGAAACGAAATGATTTCTCTCTACTATTTCTGGCCCAAGAAAGTTCTCTACTCGACGTCTTTGCCGATTGGAGCATTTCCCGTCAAGTCACAACTTAAAACAAAAGCCTATTAACCTCTAAACATCTCCTATTGGCTTACGAATTCACCCCCCCCCCTCACCTTAAGCTACCGAAAACGCCGCCACACATCGATAAAGTTTGTAAGCTTTTGTATCTCTACCCCTCACCAAGTTAGTATAATCACATTTTCCTTTAAAATCTTTCATATGGATAAATTTGAAGGTGATAACAGCAGATTAAAGCTTAATAAATACACAAAAAAAAGAGTGATCGTTGTAAGAACAGATGTTAGGACTCCACCAATCACAGATAGGCGCTAGGACTGTTTCAACCAATGGCGAAGCAGCCGACAATTGAACAAGGTGTTTACCCCCCTCCCCCCCAATCGTTCTTTCTCCGGGAGAAACACCACCAGGAGATCGTGGGAAGTCAAAACAGAGCGATCCTCGTTCCTGAGCGCACGTGACAGATCCTACTGCACTAAGAATATTTCTTTCCGAGTATTTTAAGAATTATCCTGTTTTTGTTTTGTAAGTTGATAAAGATCTTTTTTTTTATTGACTATATTGGAATTGAAGAGCAAAATTATTGACGTTTTTATTGCTCTATTTTTATTTATTTATCAATTATCATGGTGATATTTATGCTATTGGACGACTACAAATCTTTCTTGAACTGAAATTTGAAAAGAAAACTTGAAGTCAGTGTAATCAGAGCAATTATTCATCTTTATCATTTTATAGTTGATTATTTAACATCTTTCTGTGAAACTACAGTTATCGGCGAATATTACTTAAATTTGATTTAACAATGTGAGAAAACTGCTTGATAAACATTGTTCTTAAAGACAAATTAATAATGATCTAAATATAATTTATAGAAAGAACAATTTCAAAGATAATTGAAAATATATTTCATAATTTTAACAACCAAGCACTTTTCGTGGTTGAAATTGAAAATATATTTCATAATTTTAACAACCAAGCACTTTTCGTGGTTGAAATAATGTACTTGATCTAACTCCGAATATTTCGAATAAACCAGCTAAAATGTCTTGCAAATCAACTGGCGATCATGTAAAAAGACCTATGAACGCTTTCATGGTGTGGTCCAGAGGACAAAGACGAAAACTGGCCCAAGAAAATCCCAAAATGCACAATTCTGAAATATCTAAACGGCTGGGAGCTGAATGGAAGTTACTGTCCGAAGCAGAGAAAAGGCCTTTCATTGATGAGGCCAAGAGACTGAGAGCTCTCCATATGAAGGAACATCCTGATTATAAATATAGACCTAGAAGGAAACCAAAGCCTTTGGTTAAGAAAGAAACATCTTACATTCCTATGGGCATGTCGCATCCTTTCTCACCACCAATGGAGCCACTGGGGTCAAGATATCCACAAATGACTCATCCCGCTTTAGAGAGTGAAAAAGCCGTTACCGCAAGGACATTCCCTTTAGCCCCTTTACCTTACGTCTATAGTTCAGTTGAAAATAGTCTGCCTAAACTGAGACCTGAACTGGGACTAGTAAAACACAGGGATCTCAGCGAAAGCCCTCTAGTACATCCGCCAACAACTCTGTACAGTACAGCCAGTTCTTTGTTGACATCGTTATCACAGTCGCATGCAGCGGCATTTGGACCTCCCTATAGTCTATGTGGCTGCGGGCCTCCGACGTATTTTCCGAATCCAGCAGGGCCATTGCCTCCTCATCCTGAATTGAGATCTCCTTTTGCATATTTGTTTGTTAAACCAGAAGACAGGTTCCACAGGCACTCTAGTCCACCGACGCTACCGCCAAGTCCTATAGTTTAGCGGTAAATATTGAATTCCTTAAATGTGGACTTAAATGTTTCTCTTAGACTGTAGAAAGCTGATTTGTATAGAACTTTAGAGAAAAAAAAAACCGATTTTTATTTTTATTATTATTTTATTTATTTTTTATTAGTGCCATGTTTTTCTGTAAAAATGCCAAACTAATAATTTTGTTTTTAGATTATTGCTTTACATGTGCTATATTCTGAGAATCATAATACCTGTTAATAATATATATTCATATTTACAATGTTCCTAATTTTTTTTATCTCAATATCTGGATTTTCAGTCCTATCGACAACCAGAAAATAACTATTAATGATCTTCGTATCAACATCTTTATATATAATGTCATAAACATGGTGATATACTTTAAAAAAGTATATTTGATTTAAATTTTTTACAGTCAATTATTAAAAAATATAAATTTTTAACAATTAAAACTTTCATCATTAAGTTGTAACTCAAAGATTTGGAAATGTTTTTAAAGGTTATCTTCTTTAAAAAGTTTCCTACAAGAAGACAGTTTAAATAATTATTAAAAGGTATTTATTTACTTTAAATTCACCCTGCTTTTCTTTAATTAAAATTATCAAAAACTGCAGATAATTATAGTTTAAAGTAGAAATATATTTTTTCAATGTCTTATAAAAATTTTTATTGCTAGAATTTCAAAATGCAAATCTATTATTATTATTATTATTATTTTCTAATCGTATCATAATTTTACTAAAAGATTTTTGAATAGCGAAGTGTTAAGGCTGATCTGCCAATAACGAGTACCTATTATAAGAATTTCATAAATATTATGTACTCGGTTTTCATTTAAGTTTTAGTCTAGAAAACTTTTTTAAGAAAATGCTATTGACCAAAGTATGTACAGTTTACATAAGTTGTTGATTTTGTATAAATGAGTTTAAATGTGTTTTGTAAATTTTTTAGATTAATAATATTGTTTCTTATAATTATGTACTTGTGTTAGATGCCAAATGAAATTTGTTTATTGTGAAATACCGGTGGTTTAATATAGGCAATATAGGTTTAATATAAAGTTTGTTTTGTTAAACAAAAAATACACAATACCTTTTATGAAAGTGGTAGAAAATCTTACTATGTATATATTGAACACCAAGTAACGGATAAAATAATAATAATAAATAAATAATTTTTTTAAAAAAGTTTGTAATCTTCTTAATTAATATAAAGAATAAAAATATCACATTATTAAAAAAAAAATTCATCTTAGAAATATTCGATATTTTGTTTTTGATGTCAGAAAAAAAAAATCATATTTTATAATTCTTAATTTTAAATACAAGTTAGAATTTTAAAACTAGTTTCTTATTTAATATTTCTTATATTAACTTATAAGTTAATTTAATATTTCTTATATCTCTTATAATTTAATTTATTTTTTCTTATATTTGAATATTTCTTATACCTCTTAATTAATATTTATTGTATTTCTTCGCTATGCAATATAGTTCCCTGTATTTAATCAAAAAAATGCAAAATATTTAACAATGTTTTTGCTAAAACCTATTGATTGAGCCTGTTGTAATTGTAAATGTGTTTGAAAACCAATTTTATAAAACTTTTTCAAGACAAAATTGCAAAAACTGCAGAAACTAATATATTTTATTTATTTAAAAATTACAGTAATAAGATTATGATAATAATAAAATCAATTTGCAATATGCATAATCTTTTCATGCGGCTGATTTAAATTCATTAGGTTTAATTAATGAATTTCATTTCATTTCATTTCTCTTTTTTTTTCTTTATTTATTGTAAGAAAAATAATTATAATGATACATTAATTTTTTACATTAAACTTTATTTTAAAATTAAATCAAAATTTAATTTTTATTTCTCATAATTAACAAATTTATTTGATAAAAAGTATTTTTAATTAATGTTTCTATGCTTTTAATACAAATTAAATAATTTAAAAGAAATTACCTTATTTTACAAATTTAACATTTAATGTCGTAAATTAATAAGATAATATAAATATGTATTATAATATGTAAATTATAATATTAAGATTAAAATAGAATAATGTGTAACATCATTTTTAAATAGGTAAAGTTTGAAAAATATAAATTTTGAAATTTTAATATGAATTAATTAAAAAGAAAAAATAAATAAATTTCAACTTATAATTAAAATACGCTTATTTATTTTCAAAAATGAACAAGTTAGAGCTTTTTTTCCATGCCCACAGTACAATACTAGCATGAAAATTATCACCTACAAACTGGCTTAAACCTTATTTATATATAATGTATGCATTTGAAGAATTGCTTTTTTGACCGTTTATTAAAAAATTATTAAGTAGATTTTAATTTATTTTTCATATAAAATAACTTAACTCTTAATCTTTATAATCTTTTTTATTTTTATTTTGAAATAGACCAGTTTAAAGGCTTAAAGGCTTCACTTACGTCGCCGGAAGCTCAAGCTAATATTATCCCATGGGAAATTTTCTTTACTTATAACTTATTAACTAATACATATTTTTTAATTCTGTTTTCAAATTAAGGAAATTTACAACTGTTAAATTGATGGAAAATTTTTAAAAGCGAATTTTTTTAATTTTTAATATTTTATTTTGAAATTGCAAAATAAAAAAATTCACATATTGAAAATTCCTATTTTACAACTTCAAAATAAAATATTAAAAATTTAAAAAAAATTCCCTTTTTTCCGTTAATTCGTCAATTTAACAATTGGGAATTTTCTGAATGTGAAAACAGAATTTAAAAATAAGCATTAGTTAATGAATTACAAGTGAAGGAAATTTCCTATAGAATAACAATGGCTTGGGCTTCTGGCGATGGTAAGTAAAAACGACCATTAAATGGTTTTCGAAAGCTAAAAAGAAACCTATTTTCTCTATTGTTATTGTTATTTTAAATATAATAAATACAATTTTTTAACTTATAAAAAAGCAACATTTAAATAATATTTTGTTAAAATTTTCATTAAAAATATTGCAAAATTTAGCCGGTGGGTCTTCATTTTCTGAGATCCTTCAGAAAAACTGTATTCGATTTCAATAATCTGAAAATATAATCGATAAAAATCTGATTTAGAAAAACGATTTCTTAAAGACTATTGCAATGATCTTATTGAAAATTCACATATTTCTTTAAAATAGAATTTAGTTCAACGATTTTTCTTTCCTTCGATTACTATTAAATTTACAAGTTTATGCTTGAGGTAAATGTACCAAAATTTGTACTGTTTTTTGCAAATAAATAAATAAATAAAATAAAAATAAATAAATATCATTTTTTATATCCTTTGTTCAAGTACTGTAGTCCATTTTATTTCGAAGAAGTTTTAATAAGATCGGTGCATATCTGTGAACATCCCCTGGACATTTTCAAGATGTATTATGGACAGGTGTATTGGAAGGGGGAACCTTCCAAAATATTTATAAAATATTGTTTTAGTGTTGCTCTTTTAGATGTTTAAAATTTTGAATAATTTTTTTTATTTATTATTTATAATATTAAAAAATAAGAGAGAGAAAATAAGCTTTTTATTATATTATTATTATTATTATTATTACGTATTTATATATTACGTATAATACGTATAATATATTATATTTGCAGTTATAATTAAAATAGTGAATTATATTATTTTTAAATAAACAAAACTTTAAAAAATATTAATCCTTAGATATTAATTAGAATTAATAAAAAAATATTAAAAGTTTAATATTACCATAAAGATACCTTTACTTATTTTTCAATATAATCTATCTCTAAATACCTTTAAAAATTTGCAAGGTTTCATAACCACATTTCTTTTTATTATATATAATATATATATATCAGTTTAAATTGCGTTTGGTTTATGATTATGTGTGTATATGACATTTCTAGTTAACATTTCACACTGATGAGCATTTGTATAATTTTTAAACCCGTAATATATACATATTTCAAATTTAGTGTTTCAGAATATTTTCTTTCATTGTTTTTCGAATAACATATTATATTTGACTGCAAGCAATTTTTAAGTTATGAATTTCATGAAAGTTATAGTTGAGTAATTTACAAATAATTCATAAAAAATTACGAATTATTACGATAATTTCACTGTGATATTTTAATTAAATTAAATTTCATTTAACAAAAATTCATAAATTTTTAATAAAAAATTTTAATACAATTTTAAAACTCAAATATAATAATACGAAATAGATATATTGTAATGTGTTATGAATTTCCTTTTACTATTTGAAGTTTGAAGTACATAACTTTCTATTTAAACATTTGTTGTAAAGCAATTAACCAACGATTACTTAGAATTGCTCATGTGAAATTCATCCTTAATTTTGAATCGTATAGCAATAGAAGCATACATGAAATTTCTTAATATATTTTTAAAATCTACCACTGAAACTTATTTAAAGAAAGAAAATGTTACATATTATTAAAGAGTTTTGACAATTTTCTGAATCCTTATTATTTAGTGGCTTAATCCTTTGCCGGCCCTAATGATTTAAAGCGCCTTAGACAGTGTTGCCAAATTAGGGCTACTTTTATTCAACTTTCGTCAATAATTTAGAGGAGTGATATTTGATATGCATAATGGACTAATAACCTTCGAACTGATTAGGCAATGGTTACAGTTAAAATTTAGTGTCGGATATTGAATAAAAATTATTTAAATTAGTCACTAAATAATAATAATCATAATTTTAAAAAAAAAGTAAGTCTCATTTCATTTCTTTTTAATAAAATTATTTTAAACATCGTAAATTTTTTTTATATCATACATATAGTATTAATAAAGTATTAATTAGTAGAAATTATTGATGATTACACTGCGATGAAAAAAAAATTCGAGCTCCGATACCATTCTTGCTGATTCTTATGTAAAAGAACCTCTTGAATCTGAATATGACTCCCATTTTGCCCTGTCATCCACCGTTTCTAGGGACACCACCCCCTCCTTCAATTTTTATCCCTCTACGATAATTTTATGACCGTGAAAAAAAATAGCACTTAAAACATAAATAACACATAAATAGCACATAAATAACATTGATAATAGATTTAAAAATATATAAGAAACGTAATGCATAATTTCAGTGCAAATCTCCTCCCCTCCCCCTAAATTTCCCCCTTGCCACAAATGTTCACGTTTTAGAATTTTCCAACTTTGTAGCCCCTCAGAAGATATTTAACAGTTAAAATAATCCTACCCCCCCCCCCCCCAAAAAAAAAAAAAAAAAAAAAAAAAAAAAAAAATCAAATTTATACCCAAAAAATTACTGAAAAGTGATAAAATTAGGGAGCATCTCTAAAACAACGGTGCGTGAGGGGGAAAAAATTCGGAATCAGGAGGCCATTTTACATAAGAATTTGCAAAAGGCAATTTTCATGCCGAGAAGTGTAACCTTCGAAGTGATTAAGCAACGTTTACAGTTAAAATTTACTGTCGGATTTTGAATAAAAATGTTCTCTAAATTTGGTAGCACTGACTGGAGGAGTGAAATTAAATAGGATTTACAAAGGGTTAATTTAAATCATCTACTGATGTTTATTCATGTAATAACTGATAAAATCATAAATATTAAAAGAAGAAGTAAGCCTGTTTCATTTTACTATTTATGAATTTTTTAGTTACTAAATAAAAAAAAAAATATCAGTAAATGATTTAAATTAGTCACTAAATAATAATAATAATAATAATAATAATATTAAAGTAAGCCTTATTTCCTTTCCTTTCTTTTCTTTTTAATAAAACTATTTTAAACTTTGGAATTTTTTTTTTTTTTTTTTTTTTTTTTTTTTTCGATACATAAAGTATTTTATCATGACATTTATAATAGCCAAAATAATACAGTTGTTTTGGGGAAATAAAGCATTTGAATGGAAATAAAACAATTAATACGAAATGAAATGCTAAAATATATTTAATATATGAAATGTGCCATAACATTTTTATAATCTTAATTATTAAGTACTTTTTCGATTAAATATACAACATTAATATTATTGTGTCTTGATTTATACAATATGCTAACTAATTCATTTAATTTATTTTCTTTGAAAATCAGTAATATAAATTGTCACTGTACATAAATCCTGAAATTATTACATGGTACATAACGAGATGGTGGACGTCGAAAATCGTTTTTTAAAATTATTGTGTTAGAGTTGGGAAAGTCGAGATATATATACATTAAAATGTACAATAAAAAAATCAAATTTTAATTTTAATAATAATAATAAAAAAAAAAATAAAAAAAAAAAAATGTTTTTTTAAATGCTACACGTGATTGAGTTTTTAAAATTTTCCTTAGATTTTACATTGTTACAGTTTATCAATAAATTCTAAACATATTTGTGCATTAATTTATGGATTGATTAACAAATTAATCATTGATTAATAATCAATCATTTATAAATCAATAATTAATTAATTAAGTTAATTTTCAAGAAATACGTTGTTAAAAATTTGCATAAATTTTCTACATTTAAACATAAAATATTTTTTTATATTTATCAACCCATCCACAAATTAATGCACATATATGTTTGTAATATATTGATAAACTATAATAATGTAAAATCGAGAGGAAATTTTAAAAACGCAGTCACATGGAGTATTTTAAATTTTTTTCAAAAGAAAAGAAAAAGTAATAATAAATAAATAAAATAAAATTTGTACTTATTATTATGTTTTTTATTTTATTATTTTCCAAGAAATTTTAATATACTTAATATTTATGCATTTCAATGTACATGCATGCAAACTTTCATAACTCTAATACAGTAATTTCAAAGAATGACTTTTCCCGTCAATTCTTCCCTTAAAACATTTAATTTTACCTATATTTTATTTATTTATTTATTTACTAATAGTACATGTCATTTTACTGAAAATAACATACTTAATCTATAGTAATATTGTGCGAACGATTTTCTTATTTTGTTATTGTTACGTTATATGTTCGCGATTATAACTACTGAACCCGGTGCTGCTTTCTGTTCAAAGTAACTTAAGTGATTCTCATTTCATATTTTCTGCTCAAAACTTTGCTCACAACTTCAAAAAGTACGTTTTTTCATCAGAATAATAATAATAAAAGAAAGATGTTTGTAAAATTGCGGAAATAATGTTCCTATATCTCACACGTATTTATTGTCAATGTAGCTCAAATATGATACGCATTTTGTGTCAGTTACCCAATTTTGTTGTTGTATTTCATCAATGTATCTTGCATTTTGAAAGAAAGTTAGAAATGTTTCGTTAATAATATGAGAAATACGTATAATAATAAAAATATTTATTGATTATTCATTGAAATTGTGTCATTCTTTCTTTCTTTTTTTTTTCCTTAATAATATTGGAAGAAATTTTAAAATAACATATATGCAATTTTTTTTGTTGTTGTTGTTGCTTGATGTAAATAAATTTAATATTTTATTTCATTTTGTAATATCATTTAAGAAAAATTTTTCTGTAGAAATTCTTTACTTTTTCTTTTTTGTAATTTTTGATCTTTTAAAAGGCAAACAATTGCATATTAAAATTCTTAAAAATTCTCCTACTTATCGTCGCCAGAAGTCAAAGTCATTGTTATTAAATGGGGAATTTTGCTCTATTATAACTCACTATAAATATCTATTTTTAAATTCCGTCTTTATAATCAGAAAATTGACAACTTTTAAATTAGTTATCATTTTTTTAAACTTTATATATATATATATAAAACTTTTCAAATTTATTTTAAATCTGTAAAATGCAAAATTTAATTTTTTGAAAATTCACTGTTTACCGATTCAAAATACAATAATAAGAATTAAAAAAAATAAATAAATAAATAAATAAATAAATAAATAAAGTCAAACGATAATCAATAACTAATTTAGGAGTTGTGAATTTTTGAATGTGAAAACGGAATTTAAAATATTTATAATAGTTAACAATGTTGCCGGATTTGAGGGCATTTTTATTCAATACCCCTCACTAAATTTTAATTGTAACTGTGACGATTAATCGTCTATTATATATATAAAATAACACTTCTCAAAATTATTGGTGATAATTAAATAAAAAAAGTCCAAACGTCTGGCAACACTGTCACTTAATGAGTTATCATAAGACAAAATTAACTGTAGAATAACATTGGCTTTCGCTTCCAGTAGTGATGAGTAGATTCTAGATAGTATTTGAATTGATATATTTACGATGCAAGATATACGTTTAGTAAGTTTCATGCAAATTAAATTGGATATTTAATTTAGCTTGTAATATCATTCCAAAGTGTACTTTTTGTTAAGATTTTTTTTTTTTTTAAATATTTTTATAAATAATGATCTTTTAATGGTACTGAAAGTATTTTTAAGTTCCACGGACTACAGATCTACACTGGTGTTCAAAATTTAAGCAACAACCTGTTTTCTCGCTTCCTTCTTTTGCGCATAATTTTTAAACAAACAAACATATGAACATAAAATTTGGATGACACGTTCGTCAACATATCGTTAACCGAATTTTATATAATTTTAACATAAGTAATAATTTTTAAGCTAACAAATATTCTCTTTTTTTCTCAAAAATAAGCTTTGGAAAAAATGAAAAATTTGAACAATTTTAGAAAAGAAAACTTAATGAAAAATGGTCATGAGGATGCATTATAGATAGGTGAAGATGCACATGCATCCATGAGTTAGATTAAAACTGGATCTTTTTACCTGTATTCATTTTTCTGTTTCTTCTTTTTTCTTCATTTTTTTTTTTCGCATGTGAAAAACTTAATATATATATATACATACAAACAGGGAAATTTTATAAGATATTCATTATAAAACTATTTATCGACATTTTTATTATTCTGGCGATGCTCATGGTTTACAAATTATTAATTATATATTTTTTAAAAACGTTTATCATAAAAGTAAAAGAGAGGTTAAGATTTAGAGCAACATTTCAAGGCATGTGCGTCTTTATCTATGTATAATTCATCCTTAACACCACTTTTCATTAAGTTTTCTTTTCTATAATTGTTGAAATTTTTCCTTTTTTCCAAAGCATACTTTTGAAAAAAAAAAAAAAAAAGAATAATTATTAGTTTAAAAATTATTACTCATGCTAAAATTATTTAAAATTCGATTAATGGTATGATAACGATCATGCCATCTAAATTTTATGTTCATATGTTTATTTGTTTAAAAATTTATGCGCAAAAGAAGAAAACGAGAAAACGGGTTGTTGCTTAAATTTTGAACACCAGTGTATATATAGATTATAGTTTGAATTATACAAATTTTGATATTAATAAAAATTTATGTAAATTTTATAGTTAACTTAGTTCATAACACAACAGCAAGGGTATGAAGAATATCAGAAAAAATGTGATTTAAAAAAAATAAAAATATTCTACAGTGATAATTTAAGTTGGAAAAATTATTTATATACAAATAAAGAGAAGAAAAAAAAGACATCAAACTAAAGCTCAGTTGAAATTAGTTTGAGATACCAAATGCAAAAGGCTGCACATCAATAAATTTCTCTTTTCCTTTCCCCATGTAACCCCATAGGGGTTTTCTTGCTCCGTGTTTTAAAGATGTTTTTCATTCAAAAATGAAGTTTCGCGAATTCCGATGTTTGAAGTCCAATCTTTTAACATGTCGCCATTTAGCTCAGCGAGCAATTAAATAAATAGATAAATAAATAAATTTTATTTAATATTTATTTTAGAGATTAAAAATTAGAGTTCTGAGTTTATATATTTAACGATATAAAATATTTATTTATTATTATTATTATTTTAAATATTGCTCATTAACACGTTAAAGCCGAATTAATTTTGTAAAATATTATTAGCTGATTATTTCACTTCTAAATTAATATAGACACCTGACAATAAAATATATCAACTTAAACAATTCTTCTGATAATAGCAGGAGACTTGGCGTTGGAATATTAAAACAGGAATAAACTACTAAGTCAGAAACGCCAAAGAAAAATTATTGAGGTGCATACAGCTGTTTCGGTAGCCTAAAGCGTACACATTCCTTAATTCCTATTGGCCACACTCCCCACCTCTTCCGTAATCCTATTGGTTGAACTAAATCTGGTCCCTCTCCTATATATACGAGTACTTCTCCAGATTCAGAATTCTTTTTGCACTGAAGACGGTACGCTTTAGGCTACCAAAACAGCTGTATGCACCTCAATAATTTTTCTTTGGCGTTTCTGACGTAGTAGTTTATTCCTGTTTTAATTCTTCTGATAGTTTTAAATTTAAAACCTATTCTCATTGATTGACGTTTAGTGTTCTAGCGAGATAACTTCGAGATGGAAAAATTTTGATATAAAAGATTAATTTCCTATTACTATATGTTGACAAAGATCTAGAAAGTAAAGCATTATAATATATATTATTATTCAACTTGATTTAAGTTAGTATACCTGCGCAAAAAGCAAATATAGGTGCGACGAATGAAAAATCATAAAATGACTATCCAAATTATGAAATAATAAATAATAGTAGGCACATAAAACTTTCAGGGATCATTTAGAGTGACGCTATAAACTGTCACTAAAAAACAGAAATTATTCTAAGAAACCCCAAAAAATATACGTGCCATTTTATTAGCTGTCCTTAAATGAGGACACTGGGCACTAACGGGTTAAGATAAAGGCGACATCTTTAAAAAGTGTAATGAAAAAAAAATTTTTTTTTTTTTTGAAAAAACTGTATAAGATCGAACTTTTTGAATGAGATATCATTATTATTCGAAGCAACCAAAATCCCATTGTAAAACATAGGAAGAAAGAAAGAGTGTATCTGACGAATATTCAGCCTTAATTATGCATAATCATAAATGATATAACCGCAAACGATTTACGAAGTGTGACGAAAGATTGTCATCGTTATTCTATCGCCTATATGTACAACTTTCTTTCTTTTTAGCAAAATTTTAAATAACTTTACTTCGACTAATTGAATTCTTATTGATAAACCGCATTTGAAAAATTGTGTTTGGGATTTATCCAAATGGAAACTATAAAATGTCAAAAAATTAGATATCCTTAGGTTAAAGATTATTAGATTAAAATCAAAAAATTTGATTTTCTTTTTTTAAATTAAGGGGCTATAGAGTTTATACTTTATTCTTTGTTCCTCTTTTAGTTTCTCTATTATTTTTAAAGATAACATTAATATAGCTAATCAGAAGTTATGTCATCAAATCAATTAATTCTTGTGTTACATTAGTATTTTAGAAATAGAATTCAGAAATTCACAAAATTATTATTATTTTTTTTCTTATAGAATTTTTTTCCCTTCCCTCTTTTTTAAGGCGGGCTAGCTTGGCTGTTTTCATACACATTAGCAAACGCATTTATTTTTTTTCCCTTCCGTAAAAAGCATTAAATTTTCCAGAATTTTAAATATAATATTGTATAAAGCGACCAAATTTTATTATTATCATTATTATTATTAAAATGGAATATTTTTCAAAAAAAGTAGTATTTTGTGTAATATTTCCCTGATGCGATTGTAACTAAGATTTCGGAATCAAGAAGTAACACAAATAACATATTCAAAAGATCCTACATCGAGTCAGATGGTGGTCAGATTCCTATAATAATTTTCGATAAACTCGTCAGTATTCCCCCAAAAATGTTTTCTTAGAAGAATTTTTTACGCTTTCTTTACAAATCTAACTTTTTGAATGCAGCTATCGGATGATATTCTCTTCCTTCATAGTAATTTAAAGCAATCTGACTCATAACAGGATTTTTATTACAATTATGTGAATATTTATACTTAACTTTTAAAATGCTATATGTAAAAAAAATATTTCTATTTCAATGCATAAACATTTCTTCATTTTACTCTTTTTTTTTATATACTGCGAAAAAATTAAAAATCGTGATTTTTTTTTCAAAGTAAAGTTTATGCATTTAAATTTTATTATATTGTTCACTGAAGTTTTATTTATAATTAGACACATACACATGAAATTTTTTATATAAAATTTAATTTAAGGAAAGATCTATTAAATGATTGAAATATATTTACTGTGTAAGAATTGAAATTCAGTGTCTTGTATATTAAATATCATACCATTTTATTGGGGTTCAGAAGCTGCAGGTTTGGGCCGGATGCGGCTCAAGTTTACCCAACTCCCGGCAGGACTCAAGTCTGGTCAGCCAGCAGCGTATTTTCCCTCCGTAATGTTAAACTCATACAACTTATATAGCGGTTTATATAAGGTCTATATAAAGACCTATATAAGATCTATGGTTAAATTTACGTGCATACAATTTTTTCATATTTTAAATATATTTACCGAGAAAGTCTTCTTCTTCTTCTTTTCTTTTCTTTTTCTTTTTCTTTTTTTTTTTAATACCTTTCCATGTCTTTGTTTACTACATTATATATACATATATATTGCTCTAAAATACATATTTAAATACTTTTTAACTTATAAAGTTTTATAGAAACATTTATCACTTAAAAAAATATAGAAAAGTATATTTATTTAAAAAAAAAAATAATAAAAAAAATAAAAAACAATAAAAGAAGACATGCGTTAGGAAGAAAACGTAAAAATAAAAAAATTAAAATTTTTATTTTCTCCTGAGATTTTTTTTAAATACACCCATAGATTCAATATTGAGGGGAAAATATCTGCTACTCATTGAACAGGCATCTTAGAGTGTAACATATTTGACTACAATTCCAAAGGCTATCTGATCCAGTATTCTCACAAAGGGAGATTTGGATAGCAGAATTTTCATATAGTAATCTTTAATAGATATCAATGGATACCAACAATTAGCCAAGTTTAAAATTACTATATAAGAATAGTGATATTTAAATTTCTCTTTGTGAGAACCCTCATCTGATTCGTCATTGAATTTTAACATTTGCAGGTATCAAGCAATCACATCTAAAAATGACTTTGTTAATCTATAGAAAAAATTACCCATTTCTTTAAGAACAGGTTTTAAGGATATATGTATATTTTAACGCGCACACTTACACACACACACACACACACACAAAAAAAAAAAAAAAAAAAAAAAACTGATTTTTTAAATTATTTACTCATTTTTATTTTAAATTGTTATTTCAATAAATAAATAATTAATTCCAAAGAAATTTAAAAATAAAATTTAAGTAAAAAATCATTTTTTAAAGTAAGAAGCTTTTTATTGTGAAGCCCTAAAAAGCATTAAATAAAATGTATTCTGGCAAAGACATGCTACAAAGAAATGAAAGTTTCAACACTAAGAAAATTTTAGAGAAAAATATAGGTACTTTCCTTTTGCAAGAGATGAAAATTTTTTAATGTTCAAAATATTTTAAAAAGCTTTCGAGACCAATATTCTTAGTTATTAGTTTTTGTAAAATCATTCATTAGGCCAGAAATCTCAAATGTCTCGAAAGCTTTTTAAAATATTTTGAACATTAAAAAATTTTCATCTCTTGCAAAAGGAAAGCACCTATATTTTTCTCTAAAATTTTCTTAGTGTTGAAACTTTCATTTCTTTGTAGCATGTCTTTGCCAGAATACATTTTATTTAATGCTTTTTAGGGCTTCACAATAAAAAGCTTCTTACTTTAAAAAATGATTTTTTACTTAAATTTTATTTTGTGCTTTTTAGTTACAAAAAAGGAAAAAGCTTCTTAAGAAAACTAATTAAATTTTCTTAGGATATTTTGTAAACAACGGAAGACTTTCGTTTATGAATTGACATTTTTTTTCTATTATTTATCTGCAAAAAAAGTATTATATCGGCTTTCGAGGACCGAATCCGGGACCATCGCGTTATCAGCATTACGCTCTAACCAAAAGTCTAAGAACTGTCAAGAAAAATCATAGAACATTCTAGAAAAATCTAACAAATACTTATACAAAAGAAATATTGTTCTCGAATGCTTCTTAAAATATTTGGAATATTTAAAATTTTTCATGTTTTGCAAAAGTGAAATATCTATATTTTTCTTTAAAATTTTCTTGTTGTTGAAACTTTTATGATTTTATAGCATGTCTCTGCAAGAATAAATTTTAATTTTAGGCTTTTTAGGGCTTCACAATAATAAAAAAACTTTCAGTATTATTTTTATTTATTTATTTATTTACTTACTTATATTTTTATTTAATTATTTATTTTTATTTTTACTTTTACTGAAATTTTTATTTTGTGCGTTTAGTAACTCAAAAAGAAGTTTCTTTAAAAAACTATCAAAATTCCTTAGGACACTGTGTAGGCAACGAATGATTTTCTTTTATCAATTGACACTTTTTCTATTAATTATTTGCAAAAAATAACACCTCGGCCCGGCGAGGATCGAACACACGACTCTCGCACTATCAACATGACGCTGTAACCAGCTGATTCATTAAAAGATACAATGAGTTGCTTACAATTTTATATATATATATATATATAATGGAAGCGTATTGGTTTTTCAACGTGAGAAAAGCCGATGACAAATCCAGTTTCATATAATAGTAATATATAATATACATATATACATATAAAGCTTCTAAAAATATTTTTTTATGTATTTTTTACTCAAAACATTTTATTTTGTGCTTTTTTGATATCTAAAATGTTTTGTGTTTTCCAATATCTAAATTAAAAAAAAAAAAAATGCTTCTTAAAAAAACTCTTCAAAAAATTCTTAGTTTAAGCAACAAAAAATTTTCTTGTATCAATTGACACCTTTTCTACTAATTATCTGCAAAAATGAACGCGCTGGACCTTCCGGGGACCGAACTCATGAACGCCGTGCTGCTAACGGGACGCTCTTACCAACTGAGCCACAGAACGACAAACGAAATAGCTTATATTTACTTTAAAATGAAGGCGCCTTGTTTACTAGCGTGACGCGAAGACACGATGACCAAGTCAATTTCAATTAAAAACCTTCTAAAAAAAAAAAAAGAAAAGAAAAAAAAGAAAGAAAGAAAGAAATTAATATAAATGTATTTCTTAAGTAAATATTTGTGTGGTTTTTTTTTTACACATTTTCTGTAGATTACGAATACTGATAATTGTTTAGCTTCTATTTTTTAATGTTAAACTACGATACAATTTCAGGCATTGTTTATAAAAGTGACATTTTTATTTGACATTTTCCTAATTATTACTGTATTTTATACAAAAAATTATATACCGTATTTTACATAATCCTAAGAACATAGTCATTTTGCTTTAAATAATTTTATGTCATAGAATTGATTTTCGTTTAAATAACAATGTCTTCCTTTTAAAATGTTCACAAAAGGATTTTTATAGATGTTTTGGAAATCCAAACATTCTAATTCTGACACACTAACACTAATCTACATTTGCATAACGTTTTCAGTTATTCTTCTTCTGGATTTCATGACTTGAACGCCTTTTATTCACCTTCTGTAAAAGTAGACCATTCTACACAGAATACTGACGGCATAAATGCTTTAAAAGGATTTTAGATTGCTTACAATGACGAAAATACAATCATCTGTTAAGAATTAACTGCAATTAAAGATTAATTAAAATTATTTTTACATGACCAAAGAAGTGATCAATATTTTTAAAGACTATGTGGATGTTAATGCAACTGGAAACAAAATTTTTTAGGATTATATCTGGAAAAAAAAATGCTTTGTTTACAAGATATTAAATTTTGGAGAATATTCATACTATAAATTTTATGTATATGAGGTACCTGAGGAATCATACGAGTGGTATCTCGTGAATGATGCTTTGGGTTAGCTCCACATCTGTAGCTAGAAATAGTGCATGAGAAGGAATAATTGAACATCTCATTGGTTAATTAGATTATTTCGAGAAACAGCGTAGATATGACGACATTTCAACAGTCAATCAAATGAAGGAGACTTTTATGATAACGAACTGTTTCTAGTCTCCCGAATGGAGTTAATCCAAAATGGCATTCACAATGCGCCACTGAATCATACGAATCTTAAATACAATTTTTAGTACCATGTCTACAGGAGTTTTAATTTAACGAAGAGTTTTGAAAAGATAAATGCATTAAATTTACAAGTTTAAATGTTAAGTATATTGATCTAGAACAGAGATATCGAAACAAACTCAGTGGGTTATATTGCAGATAATTGTCACCGCTGTATATAAATTACAGTTATAATATGATTTTCATACATGATAGGCTAACTGGGATTGAACGAAAAATAATTTATTTTGTAAAAGATTCGGGACTATAAAAGTGTGGTAATTGCTAATACAAGACATAATCTGATCATTGTTTTTATTTAAAAATTGTATTTATATTTACAGTCATCGAAAAGTTTTTACTTAGAATCTGTTCTAAATTTTAATTTGGATATTTAGACGATAATGTATGCGGCTCAAGTTAAGTTGCAATTTAATTACTTTTACCATTAAAAGCATGATTAGAAGAAAATCTTTAACACCAATTTGAATCTCCAATAAACTACTTCAGGATTATAATCCCAGAAAATCACATTTCTGCTGTTTAAATTACCGAATATACTTTCTAAAAACTGAATCGAACTTCAATTTTATGCTAGAATGATCTTTAGATGTTGTCAAAAGTAAGTTCATTAAAATTTTGTTGTAAATTCGAGTAATTGATTGTCATAACTAATTTTAAACGATTTCTGCTGACAATATTTATACATGATACACCTCTGTGGCAGGGAAATATGTATTAGATATAAAAACTATTAATCCGTTGTTCAAAAGATAATAATCATCTTAACATTCAATAAATTTATTTATTATGCATTTTAAAGTATACATTGTACTTAATTTTAAGCTAGTTTCAGTTTTGAGATTTTCTTACTGGTAAAGATTTAATTAAATATCCTCCGTAAAAACTCATTTATGAAATATAAAATTCATTACCGTCTAATTGGACATTTGATACTAAAATATTTATGGTTATTTTATGAAAACTTATGATGAATTTTCCTAAAATTGTTATAACTAGCGGTCTTTTACAAAAATAAATAAATAAATAATAATAATACATTTCAAATTATTTAATTTTGTTCAATAACTTAATGCACATAACAATATTCAATACTATTATTTTTATTAAAATTTAAACACAACAAATGAAATAATGGTGCATTGTTATTTTATTCACAAGCAACACTCACGCAAATATAAAATACACCACATTCAGAATTTATATAATTTGCTTATCATTTTCTCAGGTTTTTGTGTAATAAGCAGGGCCAGATTAGGGCACGGGAACACGGGACACTGGCCCAGGGCCTCCAAGTTTAGGGGGCCTCATTTCCAAAAATTGAGACGTAATAGCACAAATTGTTTCATTATATGTCTATTAAAACATAAATTTAATAATTTTATCTTTCCATATTTTATTAGATAACTTCAACAATTATTAAAATTTGTGACAAATTTCATAAACATTGGCGGATCAATGTGCTTCATTTTTTCATTTTTTTTTTTTTTTTTTTTTTAACATAAAACTAATGATTTTGTTATAGGTTGCTAAAAAAATGACGAAATAGGAGGTATAATTGAAGGAAAAATTTAAAAAATGCACTATTTTTATTTATTTATTTTTTTGAGAATGGGTCCTTTTAACCTAACTGCTTTATATAAAGCAGAGTAAGGGGGCATCCAAATAGCATCAGGGTGCCTGGTCTTCAAAAACCATAGTCGGGCCCTGGTAATAAGGGTAGTTAAAAAGTTTAATGTTGTTATACTTAATCATCAAATATTTTCCCCCTCTTATTATGATATTAAAAAAAAAAAAAAAAAAAAAAAAAAAAAAAAAAATGATTCGTATAATAGCATTTGTAAAATTACATACTCTGAAAACATATATTGTAAAATTACATACTATGAAACATTTTGTTAAACTTTCTTAAAAGAAAATTAAATTAAAAGGAAATTTACATTAAATATTACTTTCTTCGATATACATAATTAGTCAGTATTGGATTCGTGAAAATATTCAGTCTCTGGTTTTCGATGGATTTACACGTTTTGAGCTATTCTAAACACAATTTGACTATTTAAAATATATGTGTGTGTGTGTGTGTGTGTGAATTCAAAATTTTGTAGCCGTTGTATCCCAGGAACCGATGGACTGAGTTCAATATAAGTTTATATTTAATTAGACTTTTACTAAGTTGGTACTAATTAGCTATTGATGCATATTACTTAACATGTGGCGCTTTCATACCTTTTTTTTCTTCTAGTTTTTTAATATGGCAGTTTAAGACAAAATTTCGTATAAATGTGTGCAAAGAGAATTATTTTTAACCAATAATTTTAGTATTACAAATATTTCTTTATAATAGCAATAGCAAACTAGGAAATATTTTTTGTAAATATAGAGACGCTTCCTCACCTAGGGGTTCTTCCTTCCCGTAAGGGAAGGAAGATAGAAGATTTCCTATAAAATTTTATTATAACTATCTTTAAAAAAAAAAAAAAAAAAAAAAAACTCCCCAATACCTTTAAAACAAATGATCAAATCATAGACCTGTAATAATTTATTACAAAATTATCAACATATATATCTATATGTATATATATATATTCAATAAGGAAAAAAAAAAAAGCATTTTTTTAGATGTTGTCTATATTGCACAAAATTGACTTTCTGTAGACATTTTGTGCTGTACTTCTCTAAAATGGTAATCGTCTGCATTCATTCATCGTCTGCATTTTAATAAATATTTTGAACTGCTTGAATTTGTATAGGAAAATATAGAGGAAAGTGTGTAATGACTACAACATACTAACTATTTTTTTTCTCTTAATTTTCTGTTAGAAGCTCCTTGGTTTCAGAATTTTATGAACTGATATGTAAATTCTAGTAAAAAACGATTTTATTTTATTATTTATTATTTATTTTATTTTATTTTATTTTTTATTTTTTTTTACTAAAAAATTCTGTTTTAATTTACTTTTTGTATTTAGAATAAAATCTATATTAACAAATAACCTCGATATTGGTAGAGTTAATTAAGTAATGCAAAGTTAATGGTACATTAAATATGCACAATTTTACAGAATCATATCAGAAGAAAATAATATTAGAGAATTTTATTTAAAAAAAAAAAAAAAAAAAAAAAAAAAAAAAAACTTATTTTTAATTTAAAAAAATAATAAATAAAATAAAATAAAATAAATACCAATTTAATACCATAGCATTTAAAAGAAATTTGAAGTGATTTCTTTAAACTGATTTGACTTATTTTTAAATATACAATTTTTTTTTTTTTTTTTAATGTCGTTAAAGATAAATTATACTAACACTGTACAAAATAAAAAAAAATTAAAATCTAATAATAATAATAATAATAATAATAAAATTATTGAACTAAAATATAATACTCTGTAATTTAATTCTATTATTATTAAAAATGAAGTGTGGGTATGCAAATAATGTACTGAGTTTCATTTGAAACGCTGTTAACATCCTCCAAAATGAAGAAGTAGTAACGCTGATATGGTGTGTTTATAATATGAAATACAGCGGATCGGACAAACTCGCTTGTAAAAAATCATATCTCGTTTTT
The DNA here is from genome assembly GCA_963930645.1 of Salticus scenicus. NCBI lineage: Eukaryota > Metazoa > Arthropoda > Arachnida > Araneae > Salticidae > Salticus > Salticus scenicus. The sequence goes on along the minus strand of OZ005648.1, from coordinate 36,221,366 downwards.
TTTTTTTTTTTTTTTTTTTTTTTAGATAATTAATAAATTAAATTGAAGAGTAAAATAAAATATGTGTATGTTTTTAAAATGAAAGGAAGATTTAATTTACTTTTTGATTTTTTTCTAAAAATATGTTCCATCTACATTTTACAAAAAAGGATTTTCTATATAGTATGTATTTATTAAAATGTCAACTCTTTGTATATCAAGGTATATCTTGATTTAAATTTTTAAGATAAAAAGCATCAAAATCGAACAGCACTTTTAAAAAGTAATCATAGTTCATATCCATTCATAAATATTAACATAATATTTAACAGTTTTTATATAATTAAAGTTGCTATATATGCACTTGTCTTTTCATAGAATCTCCTCTATTTGTAGAAATTTCAGGATTTAAAAAAAAAAAAAAAAAAAAAAAAAAAAAACTAGTTATAATAATAAAAAAGATTATATTTGTACATAATTAATATATATATATATATATATATATACACACACAGGGTGATTCAACGATGATGGGAAAAACTCTGAGGGGAGGTAGGACACATCATTAGAACTCAGAATTGTATAGGAACCCATGTTCCCAAACGTCATTTTAACCATTTACGGATCATGTGTTTTCTGTGTTTTTTACCAGTAAGCTCCGCCTACTGCCGTTCCTCTTGAATGGTGTATTATTTAACAGAGAGATTCTATTTATAACTGATTATCATACAAAAGGCCACGCATAATACACATTTTGTATCCGAATAATGAACATTGCTTGAATAAATATTAATATTGTGAACATTTTTTAGATATGCTGTAACACACAGAATTTAAAATTTACAACGTAGGTGGAGTTTCAAATACGAATATTTCTACTGTCATGGAACAAATATTAAGGGTTTGAACAGTTTACTAAAACATACATCTTTTGTATAGGCATAACACAAAAAATTAAATATGAAATAAAAAACATTGTGCAAAAAGCGAAAGTAAAAACGTAAAAAAAACAAATGCAGCCGTCCAAACATTTTATGATTCGGCATGCGCCTGTTTGGAAATCATTCCTGTTACAGTCTCTACTGTTCCCATTACTGTTCCCATTAGCAGCACCGTACATTAGATGCATGTCTGCTTTTTCATTATTAGTAAAATCTCCAATCTCCGTCGAAAAACATAGTTTAAAATTACACTTTACCGCAGACGCAGATAACGAATGACCAGGTCCACTAAAGCTCTCTAAATTCAGTATTACCAGCCAATCACCCCAATTTTGTTTAGTTGTATTACTTGCGGTGATGGCAATTTTAAGCACTTATTGTCAATATTACTGCAAAGAAACACTTTGCGATGTATTTGAAACTCCGCCTACTGCGTAAATTTTACATTTCGTGTGTGTTACAGTACATCTAAAGAATTATTCACAATGTAAGCATTTATTCTATCAGAGAAGTATTCGGAAACAACATTTTATCATGTACTTTGTAAGATTAACAGTAAAAGACAGAATCTTTCTGTTAAATAGTGCCCCCATTCACAAGCAATGACAGTAGGTGGAGCTTTCTGTTAAAAACCCATAAAAACACATGGTCCGTAAAAGGTTAAAATGACGTTTGGGGACATGGGTTCCTATGCGATTCTGAGTCCTAATGATGTGTCCTACCTCCCCTCAAAGTTTTTCCCATCATCATTGAATCACCCTGTATATATATATATATATATATTTCAGTATCTAAGTGAAAAAATCTGAATGAAAATATTGAAAATGAAATGTACTTAAAATGATTAATAAACAGATTTATTTATAAAACAAGCCCGTTCGAATATCAGACGATTTTTAAAACATTTTAACTGAAATTAACACTATGGTGCTATTTTATTTAGGATGTTGAATTTTTCGTCACGCCTTTAAGAATCTGATTTGTATGTTTTCTCCTTCTTTTTTCAGGCCAAATAACTTCAATTTATAAGGCAAAACACTGTACAATTTTCGTATGAACCCCAAATAGGTCATTATATTTTTTTTTCAACATAATTTTTTTTAATGCTCATTTCGCATCATAAACGAATTTCGAAATTACAGTTTATTATTTTTCTGATACGCTTTTTACGTGGACTTGGCACACTGAAAAAAATTCTGTCACTGGCATCTAGAAGATAAATTGTGACTCTAGAAAAAATAGTTTCATGTTAACTCTAGTTCCCTTTGTTAGAGAGTTCTAGAATTCCCTATCAAAGTTATAGAGCATTTTACTGTATTATTGTAGCTTAAAAATCCCTGCAAATAAATTTTAGCAGATATAATTCTAGCTTATGAATCAATTCTAGTAACCAAGCGAGAATTTTCTGCAGTTCAAAGGATTCGTGGTATAATACATCGTTTCACCATCTAGAAATTATAGACTAGAAATTGTTGATAATTTCGTCTATTCATTTTACTTCTTTATCTTATTCGCATAACTCGGTAATCTATATTTTTAGCTTAGCGATTCAGAACACGACTACTTATTCATTTTAGATGAAAGCAATATTATAAATATATTCGTCATAAATATATTCGTATAACCCACCACAATGCAGATTTTATGTTATATATTGACATACTTACAAAACCCTACAGCGTTCACACAATTTTTATAGCGAAGCGACTATGAGCTCAAACTTATTAGATTATCTAAGATTAATTATAATAATTTTTTAAAAACATATATGAGATAAATAATTTATAATGAAGGAAGATAATACAAATAAAGAAAAAAATCAATATTCATTTAAAATGTAAGAAATAATATATTTTCCAATTACTAGAATTGGTGACCAGACCTAGCAACGTTCCTAAAATTTTAAATTCGTTTTATTATATTATCACCAATATCATCAAAAAGAAATTTTTATTGAATGTTTTTATGCCAAAATATTATAAAATATAATGTAAAAAAATATTCTTTCAAAATATTGGTGACAATATAATAAAATGAGCGTAAAATTTTAGGAATGCTGCTGTATAACAATTTGTTGAAAACAGATTTCCTCTCGAAATATTTTATTTTTGAAGATGATTATTCTTCAAAACATATATTTTCAACAAAACATATATTTTCAACAAAACATATATTTTCAACATTATATTTTCAACAATTGTTTAAGACTGAATGTGAGACTGGAAAATGAATCACATTTTAAAGAGTTAAATGTTTACATCTACTCACATATAATCATAAATAATCACAAATACATTTAGAATTCTAGTGAATTTTGGATTCAATTTACATTTTCATTGCCTTTACTTTCGTCTAATATTTTGTAATAAGTGGCAAAGTGTACTATACCACGTGTTTCTTAAATTCAACGAAACGAGCGAACAGAATAACTAGGAATTAAAACCTAATTAATAAATAACACCTTTAATTGTGTAACTTATTTTTAATGAATCATTAAAATGAACTGAGTTTTCTTAACTGATATGCATACTTACTAACATCCTAATTAATATTCCGTAGTCTTATTAGTACCACCCCTTTTTTTCACACCAGTAAATTTTTAGAGTAATATTCTATAAATGTAATTTCGATTAAATAAGAAGAAAAATGTTCAAAAAAGATACTTGTATGAAAAAGAAGGCGGGGCAAACACTACGGAATATTAATTAGTATGTTGGCAAGTATGACTGATAAGTGATTATGAAGTTTCATAAAAATTTATCTCATTGAGCATTCGAGAGAGAAATAAAGCAAAATTCATAACACAGTCATAATTTTTATTTGCGTTTCTGACATTCTTAATCACCAGCTAATTGCTTTCTGAGTCCTTCTCTATGTTGTTCTGAAAGAATCTAAAGCACTTTAACCCATTGTTTCGTGTCTAAACAAAAGACGGTCTTTTCTTTGCAACCGCCATTGCTCCAAAGGTCAAGATAATGCTAACTTTGTAAAGATAAAGAAGCCTCTTTTCTTTTGCACCTGCCTCCACCCAATACAAAATAGGGAGAGGGGGGGAGGACATTCGTTTTTATCAACTTATTGAGCATCTGGAGATTGATAAAATATGAATGTTTTCCGGAAAAGTTGCTTTTGTGAGAGCGCTCTCCTCAACATTTGTCGTAGCGGAGGAACAAAAGCAGGTGTTTGATCTCGCTATCGCAAGAAAACAATATTTCGAGATCATCGGTAAAGTCAACTTCATTGTCGCAAAAATGGCGCCAAATCCGAAAAAGAATAACTGGTGATAACTCCATAAAAATGGTTATGATTCTAAACTCACCGAGTTGATAAAAGAAATGCAAATAAATTTCAACGATTTGCCGAATGGGGAAAAAAAGATTATTAAACTAGGATTTGTAAATGTTTAACATGGATCAAAATTTAATAATTTAGAATGATTTATTTTGAATTTACATTAAATCGATTTAGTGTGTATTTAAATGAAGTACATTTTACAATAAAGATTCAAATTAACTATGCTGTTGCAAAAATACACGAAAAATAGTTAGAGTGTATGTTTTAAAATACTTATAAAATTCTAATAAAACAATATATTTTCCATCAAAAGATATTTTATAAGTGAATACTGATAACTTTTAAAAGCAAAAATCTTAAATTAATTACTTCAAAAGCAAATTGTCGAAATTACAAGTATAGGGGAGACCCGTGTACCTAGGGTCATCATGTACCTAGGGCCACCCCACTTTATGTGAATAATATCTAATTTTAAGTTTTAATATTCAAATGAGTGAGTAACAACACCAATTGCTACTTTTACAACTACTTTGGAACTTTTGAGGAGAAAGTTTTGACAAATTACATGTAGAAAACGAATTTACATGGTTTGAAGTAAAATTTTGTAGCTCATCTCTTTTGCTATTTTACAAAGGAAAGTTTAATATTTTTCTTTCATTTTTAGTGTATAATTTTGCTTGTTATATTGAGTAATAAATGAAATATTTAATTAGCCCTCTCTGCATTAGGATTTTTTAGCGGAAGGCATTTTGAATGAAGTTACCGAAACTTGTACCTAGGGCCACATAGCTGCCTTGTACCTAGGGCCAGTGTGTTTGGACCTTTTAACACTTTCGCGACCGCTTGTTTTTGTCTTTTTGTCAGTAAGGCCCGCCTGTGGACATTTTTCTTATAAGTAACAAATTTTCAAAACAATTTTTTCCGTATTTACATTTATATTACAAATCAAATGGGATCTATTCAAAGTATTTGCATCCATAGTATACTGATTGTACAAATATGAATACTGTGTATATTTTTTAGAAACAAATAATATACAAAATGCAAAAGAATGGCCGCTGGTGGAGTTTCATATTTTCAAATGACGTGAATCTACGTCAGCGGTCGCGAAAGTGCTAAAAAACACAGTACAACCTGTAGTAATTGGATGCTGGCAAACCCTGGTAAACCAATCACTATATATGACGTTGCTGATAATGTTGGCAAGTCCTATCCGTCGGCCTTTACTCCTGTAAATGTAAACATTCTATCAGGCTTTCGTGTATCCGGCATAGGGCCAATGAATCAAAACACATTCACTGAGGAGGAATATTTAAGTTCAAATGTGACTGAAAGACAAGATCCCTCCATAAATTTCAAAAAAAAAAAAAAAAAAAAAAAAGAAGATTTTCCAGGAAGAAAGTGAACCAACAATGATAGAACTGGATGTCTTTGTTTCGTGTCCAGCTGAAATTTCGAAACCTTCAACATCTAACATCTTTTCGTGTGCCATGCTTTAACAGGTACGAACCTAAGCAAAACCTCCCACATCAAAGAAAAGATGCGACCGAAAACCAGAGAGATCTAGAAATCCTAGAGATACTCCAGAAAAAATAAGAAATTGAAGGGGAAAAAAAAAAAAAAAAAAAAACATTCTGTTAGAATATCCCAAAGAAAAAAAAAAAAAAAAGTGAAAAATTTCGTGTTTCAAATTAATTCAACAACATGATAATTATTATATGATAAATAAATATATTACTTGATATTGTTTCTTTTATAAAATACATGTTTATATGCTTATTTTCTATTAATTACAAAGTGAAATCTAAGTTTGAGAGAATGGCCCTAGGTACAATGAGGTCTGGCCCCAGGTACAACGAAGGTGTTGTACCTAGGGCCACGTGTGAAGCTTTTTTTAAAACCTTCTGTTTGTCGGAATTTAATATTTTAGGTATTTATATTAATCCCAATTGGAAGTAATTAGTCCTAAAAATATGTATATATCAGTTTGATAATTTTAAAAAGGTCAAGGGCTCTGTTTTTGGGCATTGAAAAAAAGCGGCCCTAGGTACACGGGTTTCCCCTATACAAAATACTATAAGCATCAAACCGGCTAAATCAGACAAAAATACAACAGATTGACAAAGATAAAGTTTTTACGTCTAGTTTACTATCGATTTTTAAATTTAAAATTACACTTTTTTAATTTTATCAGTATTGAAACACCACTAAATATGCAACCAAAAGAAATTAAGTTATTGTAAGTTTAATTGAAACAGTAGGAATTTATGACTTGATTTTCAAGCTTTTTTGAGATAATGGCATGAAATGTTTTAATATTGATAAATTTATGTAGCTTCCAATAAGTAAATTTTACTTAAGAACACAAACTTATGACATTTTAAAAATACCTATATATCTATTTATTTATCCGTTTACTTAACCTTTAATCCATACTTTTTGAAGGTGTATAGATTGAAGGGGAAAAAAACTATTTTATAAGCAGCATATTAACTGTAGTTTTTAAATAAATAATTTAAATAAGATTTATATACCACTACTACTACTACTATTACTACTACTACTACTACTATAGTTATTATATTCTACTGTATAATAATTTCATATTTGAAAGTGATAAACAAACTTCGAAAATATTGAAAAATTCTCTTTCATTTTATTTTGGATTATTGTCTTTGTTTATGAATGTTTTAAGATTATGATTAGTTTAGTTTAAAAATTTATTTTGATTTAGAACTTATTGGAGTTTGTAATTTTCACAAACATGAAAATTGTGTTAAAAATTATTTTTGCACATTTCCACCGGCCTACAAGATACATTTCAGTTTAATTAAAAAAAAAAAAAAAAAAAAACAATCACCATTAATGTTCTCGTTCTACACTTATGGAAAAAATACACTTTTATATCCCATACTAAGTATGCATCTTTCAGTGAAGGAACTGGGGAATTTCCTTTCAACATACACTGGTACGTTACGAAACATCATGCTTTTCCTTTAAAATACCGAATTGTTGCATGCACCTATTATCACTGTTACGCGTCAAAGCTTAATAAAACATCTTATTGTGCTTTAAGATTTGTCGATCTGTAAGACCACTCTCATAAAAATCAAGGATTTGCTAGAGCACTGCTTAAAAACTCTTATAAGAGATTCCGATCGTGTGAACCTGTTCTTGGGTGAATAAATACCCGACAATTGACACTTGAACTGAGCTTTGAGGATTGTTGCAGGGGAGGGATGGCTGACTGTGTACAATATGGTGGGGAAATATCGGGATGAAGAAGAGGAGATATTTCCCGCAACCCAATATCAGGCTCGGTTAGGGAAAAAAAACGAAACCACCAGTTAACTCTGAAAAGGATCTTGTGAGCTACTACATCATAATAGAATGAAAAGAACCTTACGCTTTATAAGAAAGTTAAAATGCGTATTGATTTCCTTCAAATGAAACGATAAAATTCGTTTTTTTTTTTTTTCAGAATTTTTTTGTATATAAGCTTTTTTATTACCTAAGAAAAGTTGTGTTTAGATAATCTTAACCCTTTAGCACGTCACGGTCGACATGGAAAGCATAATGAATTTCGTTCTGTGTCAACGAATTTCAAAATATCTAATTTTTCTATCAGTAGTATTTAAATTGCTGCATGGAATAATAGTACTCTTTATTTTTGACAATGTATTATGCATTAATAAAGCAGTAAATTAAACATATTGTACATTTAAGAAAAAAAAAAGAAAAGAAATCAGTGTAATATCTTATACCAAATACACGAATAAAATGTATAATATGTATAATTGTGTCACCAAATTTTATTTACTATGTTAATTTTTGAAAGCTTTATATTATAAAATTGTGTCGCCAAATTTATTTACAATGTTTATTTTGTTAAAGCAATTGATTAACAAATAATTTCGATATATATCTACTTTATAAAATCGTAATGGATTTTAAGATATATCTTAAGATTTGTATGGAAAAAAATTGTTCTTTATTTAAAAACATTGAAAAATAATAAACTACTTAAAAAATATGATTATTTTAAATATACTTTTTTGACATAGTAACATTTTTCAGCTGTATTGTATATATTAGCTTAGGTACCAGATTTTACATGTTAAATCCATTATTAAATTTATATAATCATGTAGAAATTTTCATGCAAATAAAACAATATTATTTCTGTTATATTAACGTGTCAGTGATTTTATACAAGTCTTATTTTATATCATTGTAAACTTTTGTACACTTATTTTTGATGATTTAAAAAAAAAAAAAAGAAAAAAACATCATATTAAATTTGTTAAGAATACACTTTAAAACACGTAGGTATAAAACATATTTAGTTTTAAAAAATATATATATTTACAATTAAAATACATTTCGAAGCTTTTTGCCTTGACTATCAAGGCATCATCAGGAAAACACATTTTTTTATAAAATGAAAACAATTTTTTTCAATTTTTTTCTCCATCTACATCAAGCCTATCTGTATCTATAACTAGAAAATAGTGTGATATATATAGAGCTGCACTTTAGAAACACAATTGTAAAAAGATATTTTTTCCCAATTATGCCTTGATAGTCAAGGCGAAGAGGTTAGAAGGGTATTTTAATTGTAAATATATGTATATATTTTAAATTAAATATGTTTTATACTTACAGTCGGTAAGAAAAGTGTCCGAACACTAGCAAAAATTCCTATGTAAAAAAAGTAGACTTCATACTGTTTTGTTAAATAAATCCTTATCGAATCATGTTCTTACACTGACTAAGAACAGGATTCGACAAGGATTTATTTAACAAAACAGTATTAACTCTACTTTTTTTACATAGGAATTTTTGCTAGTGTTCGGATACTTTTGTTACCGACTGTAAGTGTTTTAAAGTGTCTTCTTAAGAAATTTGATAATGATACACGTGTTTTAACCAGTCTCTTTTTTTCTGTGAGATGATGTCTTAAACATTACATCATTTTAACCTGAAAATTTAGCTTTAAAACGATCCCATTATAATGCAAGCGTTTATGATTCTTTATGGTGTGATTGAAATAGAGATATAAAAAATATATTTAAAAATTAGCAGTATCCGTTTTAAAGAATTATTATTTATATATGTTAAAATGATTCATTAGCATTCTATATAATCAAATCTAAATCGGCTATAATTTTGAATAGAAATTTTTGTCATAAAAAAAAAAAGAGTTTATTGTCCGAAAATAGTAGTAGAAGAGTTTTCACAAAAAGGTGGATCCGAGCAAATGCTGTAAATGACTAAACATGAAATAATAATAATAATGATAATAATAAAAGGTATGAATATCCGTCACTTTTATAATTTCACTGTTTCCAATTTATTTATTATTTTTCATTATTTATTGCTGGAGAAAAAATGAACCTAGCCTTGACAATCTCTTTGAAAACTAACTTTACATAGCTGCCAAGTTTTTTAATTTATTCCGGAATGATATTAGCCCCGCTCCTTTTTCACACCGTAATATTTGTCGAAAAACTTTCTTCAATATATAATTACGGTTGAATATGAAGAAAATTACTCTAAAAGGATTACGGTGTGAAAAGAGGGCGGGGCTTACAACATTCCGGAATAAATTAAAAAAATTGGCAGTTATGACTTTAGTAGATTTCTGATGTTAATATTAAAAAATAAATAAAGTAAAATAAAATAAATCAGAAATAATGTGTATATTTGGAATTAGTTTTGAAGATACAGCTCTTAGAAATAAGTAATACATTTCCGAGAGAAAATAAAGAAGCCTGACAAGTGTTTTATGTCTGAACGTTATCAAAATGTATTTCACCTTTATTATCCTTTTTATCCTTCAGAGATATAGCTTATCATTACTGGTTGTTTAAAAGAAAATGCATTAATCTGACGTAAAAGATAGCATTTTAATCTCAAGACGTTAACTATCAGCCATCAAAATTTAATAATAATAATCACTAAACGTACGTTCGTGCGCATTAATTTTAAGGAGTAAAAATCAAAATTTAAAAACAAATGAAAAGTTTCATTTTCAAGAATATGGTATGAATGTCAGTTTATAAAGTCAGAGATTAAAGCTGATTGCACCTTTTTTTTTTTTTTTTTTAATGTCATTTTCTATTTCTAATAGATATTTGTTTTCTCTAAGGAATGCCTACACATTTACTTTTTTTATTTTAATATTTTTCTTTACTTTGTACTTTCTAATACAGATCTAATACGTTTGTAATTATTTCGATTTTTCATTGATTCACTAACGCTACTTAGGCCTTTTTACCGTTCTATGTTATCAAATAAATTAATTAGTTAATTAAATAAAGTATTATAAGCTAAGATATGTATAGAAGAGGCCATAGCCTCCTAAACTAGATGACTGTCGCGTGGCTCGTAAACTTCGCAACAGTTTAAGCGATAGACAGCGCCACCTGGTACATATTGAGCGACTTTTTTATTCAACAGCAACCAAAAATTTTTCAAAGTGGGATTTGATATACATAAAAGGCGAATAGAATCGAAGAAACGTCGATTATATATATATCATATATCCTTTCTTAAAATTATTGGTGACAGTTGAATAAAAAAGCCGCTCAATCTGTACCAGGTGCTGCTGTCTACTGCTTAAACTGTTGCCAAGTTTATGAGCCACACGACAGACATCTAGTTTAGGAGGCTATGAAAGACTATAGAAATTAAGAAATAAAATTTTTTTTATTGAATGAAAACATTACTATGAAATAGGCGTACATACAATTAGAAAAATAAATTTAATAAGAAATGTATTTTTTAATGAAATTTATATTCGATCTAAGTATAGGAATAAACATACACTCTTGTATATGTGTGTGTATGTTTAGGATTTTGCGAAGTATAACATAACACATTAAATATTAAAATGTATTTTTAACTTTTACAGTTAAATCTCATCGATTTTCATGGGGAAAAAAAAAGAAAAGAAAATATATGTTTCTGCTTTGAAATAAATATCTACATTAAGAGAAAAGATAATGAGTGTTAGAAAAATTTTAATTGAAAACGTATTTTTTAATGAAACTTACTTTCGATCTAGGCGTAAGAATAAACGTACACTTGTGTGCATGCGTGTACGTTTAAGGTTTTACAAAGTATAATGTAAGGTATGAAATATTAAAATATATTTTTAACTTTTAGAATTATGTCTCATTGATTTTTATCTTTAATGCTGACTGGTGCAGTTTTTAAATGTTTATAACTCATTGATTACGCTGAGCTACTAAATATATTTTTTTTTTTCGACCGCTGATACCTTTCTTGCTGATTCTTATGTAAAATGACCTCCTGAATCCGAATATGACTACTATTTTGCCCAGTCACCCATTCTCGGGACACCACCCTCTCCCCCAATTTTTATCACTGTTCAGTAATTTTATGGCCATGAATTTGATTTGGAGAATGAAAAAGAATTAATTTAACACTTAAAAACAAAAATATATAATGTTTAATAAATAACATTAATAATAGATTAAAAAAATATAAGAAATGTAATACATAATTTCAGTGGCAAATCCCCCCTTAAATTTTCCCCTTGCCGCAAATGTTCCTGTTTTAGAATTTTTCAACTCTGTAGCTTCCCAGAAGATATTTAACAGTTAAAATAATCCCCCCCCCCTAAAAATCAAATTTATAGCTATAAATTACCAGAAAGTGATGAAAATAGATGATCATCCCTAAAAAACGGTGGGTGATAGGGCAAAATGGATGTTTGCCCTATCATTTGAGGTCATTTTATGAGGTCATTTTATATAAGAATTCGCCAAAATGATGTTGGCGGCAATATTCATGCCGAGCAGTGTTATTCCTTAAAAACTTATGAAAATTTGTATTTTCTTTTGGTGAATATTTGTATTTTCTTCACTGAATCTATATATATAAAAATGAATTGCTGTTCGTTAGTCTCACTAAAACTCGAGAACGGCTGAACGGATTTCGATCATTCTTTTTTTTTTTGTTTTTTTCCTTATAGGTCAGGGATGGTTTAGGAAAAAAAAAAATTCGAAAAAATTCGAATAGTTTTCTTATTATTAATTAAAATATGAAAATAATAACCTCCTAATACCTTATAAATAGCCATTAAAATATTAGCTATAATTTAATTGTTGCCAAAAAAAATTTACGAGTTCATTTTCTTTCGACATAAAAATAAATAAACGTGATTAAATAAATAATTTAATTAAACGTGAGCTTTAAAAAATTGTAAAAAATTAAATTATGTATCTCACAAAAATTGACGTCACTATCGGTTTAAAGATTTCATACGCATTGATAAAGTGCTAATGTAGTTAGTTCTATGATTCAACAGAAAATTTAAAAACCCAGTTTATAAAAAGTTTTTTTTCTTATAATCTATATATATATATATATATATATATATATATATAAATGAATGTTTGTCTGTATGTCCATTATAAAATTGTAAACGGCTTGACCGATTTCGATCATTCTTTTTTTGTTTTTTTCCTTATAGGTCAGGGATGGTTTAGGAAAGAAAAAAATTGAAAAAATTCGGCCCCCAAGGGGGGGGGGGGCAAAACGTGAATTCAAAATATCCTTCATAGCTCAAACAAAGAAACAGATATCCGTAAAATTTTTGCTTTAAAATATAGCTAATATAAATGTCTAAAACCAAATCCTGGAATTTTCGAAATTTGATCCCCAAGGGGGGGGGGGGCAAAATCAATTAGAAATACAGTTAGGCCTTTCAAAATTGGTACAGATAGGTTTCAATAGCCTGCAAGTCGAATGGGGATATTTTCGAAAGTGTAAAGTTATTAGGAGGGGAGAGGGGGGAGGGGAGAGGGGGGGGGGGCAAAAAAATAAAAATAGAGTTAGATCGTTCAAATTTGGTATATAGAGGTTTTCGATACTTACAAATCGATTGCGGATATTTTCGAATTTGTAAAATTATTAGGAGGGGCGGGAAGGGGGGGGTATGGGCAAAAACAAATAGAAATACAGTTAGGGCATTCAAAATTGGTACAGATAGGTTTTAAAGGCCTGCAAGTCGAATGGGGATATTTTCGAAAGTGTAAAGTTATTAGGAGGGGTGAGAAGGGGGGATGGGATGGGGGTGGCAAAAAAATAAAAATAGAGTTAGATCGTTCAAAATTGGTACAGAAATGGTTTTCGATACTTAAAATCGAATGCGGATATTTTTGAATTTGTAAAATTATTAGGAGGGGCGGTAAGGGGGGGCTATGGGCAAAAACAAATAGAAATGCAGTTAGGCCGTTCAAAATTGGTACAGATTGGTTTTAGATGCCTGCAAGTTGAATGGGGATATTTTCGAAAGTGTAACGTTATTAGGACGGACGGAAGGGGGGGCGGAGGGGCAAACAAAATAAAATAGAGTTAGATCATTCAAAATTGGTACATAGAGGTTTTCGATACTTACAAATCGATTGCGGATATTTTCGAATTTTTAAAATTATTGGGAAGGGGGAGAGTGGTGGGGCAAAAAAATAAAAATAGAGATAGATCGTTCAAAACTGGTGCATAGAGGTTTTTGATATTTACAAATCGATTGCGGATATTTTTGAATTTGTAAAATTATTAGGATAGACGGGAGGGGGGGTCGAAGGGGGAAATAAGAGTTAGAGCATTTTGGGAATTTTTTCGGAAGGCAGTGAGAACCCGGTGCGACATTTTTCCTAATCAGATTTTGTTTCGCTTTTTTTTTTTTTTTTTTTTTTCACGTGATAAAATTTAATGCAATTTTGAGAATTCAGTAATTATAGTGATTCATTCAAAAATAGTGACCAGCGAAGCGGGCAAAGACTGCTAGTTACGAAATAAAATTATTCGATTTCTGTAGAAGCTTTAGAAGCTATGTTTAACGGGTAAATAATTCCTTATAATAAAACAAACAACATATCATTATCAGAACCTTCTTACAGCAGGTGACACTTGCATCAATGAAATTAAAAATCTTAAAGGCACAGATATTTCTTCTTTTAACCCCCCTCCCCCTGTGCATCAAACGTATATTAAAGATCATTATATAGATTTTTCTTATCATATTCTTTAATATGGGAATACTTTTCTGTCAGTATCAGAATACTTTAACTCAGCGGTATTTATTAAAAAGTACTAATTGATGCTTCGGTAAGTGACATCTGTGTGTAGTGAATCAATCTTTGAAAATATATATGCATATATTTGGTGAATGGTATTAAAAAAATAAAACTTAGTTTAAAATTTTTATCAGAAAAATGCAGAAATCTAAAAAAATTTCATATTTTTATAGCACTGTTTATGTTACAAAAATCTATTAATCTTAATATATATCTAAACTGAAAAATAGAAAAGATTAACGTTAAAATTAACTAACCCTGTTAAATATCACCTTTTAATAATGTAATTTGCTTTTAAATTTAAAGATTAATAACTATCACTTAATGCATTCATTTATTTCATTTCAGAAGTAACTAGATCGATTAATCGTTTCTTTACTTTTAATCTTTTCTTTTCACTAATGTTCGTTTTGGCAACATGTTTATTTCTACTATCTCTGTATGGAATCGGTTACATGTGGACTTATTAAAAATACTTATTCCATTTTTCAATTTTGTTTGTGTTACTGTTTAATCTAATTTCCTCTTTTACTTTGTCTTGTTGCAAGATAGAGACTTGAGTTGTATATTGCTTGAATTAGCTATACAGCTTTCCGAAATCTTGCATGATGCTGACAGAAATGCAAGTTTCCTGATGAGTCAACATTTCTGGTTTTCAGCATTTAAAATTCTATTTTTCATTTCATAAATTCTCTTTTCTTTTAACAGATCCTTTTGGTTAATTTATCTCTTTCCATTTCTATTAATTGATGAATTTTTCTATTGGATTAATGGATTATGCATATTATTTCATCGTTAGGCTTATGTGTTATGTTTGTGTCATTTCTCTTCTGCGTAAGTACTTTAAAATGCTTTTATTACCCAGTGTACTTAAATTAAATTATCATCGTGACAATAATTTTATTCCATATACATCTCATTTAAAATTTCATATGTTGGTATTTTCACCTATTTTTCATTTGCTGAGTGTTGCAAAGGAATTAAATTATTCAAATTATATATTATATATATATATATATTTCAGATTTCACTACCTTTTGTCATTTTAAAGATGTTGTTACATATATAAATAATTATTTTATTTTATTTTATTTTATTTTATTTTATTTTATTTATTTATTTATTTATTTTTTAAATATAAATTTCAGTTTGGGGATTGAAAAATACTTTTCAATATATGCCAATTACAATGATATTTAGCATAATAATATTGAGTATTTACTATTTTAAGGGGAAAATATTCGTTCGCTTTTTATAAAAGATAATATTTAAAGATCTTTGGTAATAAAAACCAACCAATGAAAACTTTTTACTAATAATAGAATAACGGAATAATATTTTCGCAAATGAAAAATATGTATATCGCCTTATAGAATGTGTATATTAAATATTAAAAATTCTTTAAAATGTTAGCTAATTCCTTCATTAAGTTAATTTTAAAGCATGTAACTCATGCATATTTTTAAAAACACCAAAAAAAAAAAAAAAAAAAAAAAAAAAAATGTAAGCAATAAAAGTTTCCCTAGCTATTAAAATAAATGCATAATAGTTATGATTATTTTGTATTATTATTCTCGATTTAAAAAGAAATTCTGTCGAATTATTTAAGTTTAACATGATTCAATGAAAAAATACTTTTGTTGAATAGTATGTTCATTTAAGTTTCATTGCATCTCAAGAAGAAATGAAGAAAACAAAAAATAATATATTAAATAATCAAGTAATCATTGCACTTAATAAGTCAAACGTATTTTTTTATTTTATTTATTTATTTATTTTTAATTAAGAAAAGAAAAATTAGCTATATAATAATCAAATGAACCGGAAATATTTAAATTTTAAGGAAAACTTTATTTTTCGTGTTAAAAATATTGACTTTTTTACATACATGTTTTCGTTTAGAACATACCTCAGGTAGAATAATGTAAAAAAGTGTAAAGGAATTAAATAAATAAATAAATAAATAAGATATCCAATAGGACAGTAATGTTGTGGAATCAGCATATATAGTTACGCTCATCACTGACTGACTGACTCTGTCACGCTTAAAAAGGTTAAGAGATTTCCTTGGACTCTGTCTGTGTTTGAACGCAAGTTGACACCTAATTTTCATACTTTAGTTAATTTTAAAAAATCTAATTGTCCGATAGATAAGCTGTTTAATCCGACGGATTTAGAAAAATCGCCCCTTTCATTTGGTACCTTATTTGTACCGGATTTTTGATTAGATTTTTTTTTTAATTAATTAAAATATGAAAATAGACATAGCTTTAAAATAGAGAATTAAATTTTTAATTGTTGCCTTTATTTTATTTATTTATTTATTTTTTAAGCATTAAGTTAAATATGCTTTCCCTTGCAAAAAAAAAAAAAAAATATTAAATATTAAATTTTCTCATAATTTTGCATATGAAAAAAATGACGTCTGTAAAATAGTAATAATAATTTTAAATTTTAAAGGTAACGAAGAGATAAATAAAGTGCAAAAATTTCGCACAAGCTTGCTAGTAGACATAATATTAGGCATTAAAGTATTCAGAAATATTATATCCATGCTTTAAAATAGATTAATAAAGAAGCATAAAATATATTATTTTAGAAAAAAAAAATATATATATATATTCAATCTCTAAAACCTACTGAAAAATGTTATTTCCCCCCCCATAAAATTAGTCTATTAAATTACACATTAATAAAATTCATCAAATTTTTATTTCAGCTGCTTTCGCTAGGATGTTATTGCTGGAAGTGCGTATTAAGCTATGTTGTGCATTTCACACATAAAAGTTTCTTCTTCTTCTTCTTCTTCTTTTTTTTGTATATTATTGTATGAATGAAAAATAAATAAATAAATAAATAAAATAATATATATATACATATATATATATATATATATATATATATATATATATAGCCAATGCATTATTAAAACTATGTGTAAAATTTTTGTTTTAGATGTTTCTCTGTAATTTTCTGTACTTTTTAATTGAATAAAAGTTTTCTTTTAATTATTAAAGCTGAAGTACTTTTGTTTCTGTATTTGTTTTAATCTCAAGTAACCCTATATACAGGGTCACATACATTATATAAATCCTACTTATTTAAATATTTTCCTACTTGCTGGGTAAAGTTGTATTTTTAATCGAAATACAAGAAGCATGGTATCCTATTTATTTATTTATTTATTTTTAATGCTACTTATACCTTACAGTAATTTTTTCTTTATCCAATAACCGAAATTCAATTATTTGTAAAATAAAATTTTATTATTAAAAAATAGTAAGTATTCAAAATATAGAATGCTGTATGTAACCTTTGCAATTTATAAAAAAATATTATTTTCCTGTACCTGCAATCTTGTGTCTGTAAAAACTATATTCGTATTTGCAAATAATGCGAATAAAAATAGCATTGGTAGTACTAAAAAAAAGATAAAGTAGAATATAATTTGTAAATAATATGAATTTACATTTTTTTTCCATTGTAACAATAATGTATAAATGTTTGGTGTTATGAAAAATATTACAGAAGAACCATTATAAGGGAAATTAAGGCTTTAAAACAGGAAAGATATTCATAAAATGAAAATATTTTATTTTAAATGCTTGTTGAAAAATTTCAGAAACTGGATCGAGAAATAAATCTTCTCAGTGTATATTATCATCACGATTCAAAAGAAATAACTTATCAAAATTTCATTGATATTGTAAAGTATCTTTTACTGTATAGAAAGTTTTTAAGAACTCGTTTATTTTCTCTCTTTTTTTTTTTTTTTTCTAATTATAGTTTACTAATAACGAAATGGGTGATAAAAGATTTAATTTTACAGTTTCCTGAAACTGGCGACGCTTTAATTTTAAAATGTAGTGTGTCCATTGCTTCGAGCTTATAGGCATGTTAAAAACTGTTTATGAGATATTTAATACAGTTTTTATTTTGATTAAACATTTTTCATATACAACATAGGATAATTTTTGACAATTTCTTTCGAATAATAAACTGAAAATAATAATAATAATAATAATAATAATAATAATAATAATAATTGTGATATCGAAAATCAAATATTTTAAATTATGTATTAAATTTCAAAATTTAATTCTTTTCAAATTCATTTTCTATCTTTAGAAAAAACGAGCTAATATATGCGGTTTCTCTTCTTGCAAAGTCAAAGTCATTCTCTCTCTATTTCTTTCAATAAATAAAAATAAAAGTAAGAGATGTGGTTTCACTCGCATAATGTTCTGTGGAGGGCAAATCTTTTCATCTCAGTAAAATAAAATAGAATAAAATATTTCCTGATGTGTCACTTTTGAACATAGAACAGAACAGATGTATCCGCTCTTTAAATAGAAATTATGTACTTTATATCGGTAAACACTGAGAATAAGGCTTTTAACCATAAATTTTTGTGGTTGAGTTTTAACGTACTTTTCCAATCTTCTCACGAATTGATAACGGTTTTTTGGCTAAGAAAAGAATCGTCAATATATTTTTTAAAGTTATACTGATTTATCCGCAACTGAAAAAAAGTGGGTGTTGCTTTTTCTGTCTGTCAGAATGAAGTTTGGCGACAGATCTTGTGGTTTTGATGTGAAGTTAATGAGCCAAACTTTGATCACTTTTGCTGCTGCTCTTGGACAACTAACAAGTTGTGCATTCTCTCGAAAACTCCCCGTGTCCATTCGTCCATTCATCCTTTTATTCGTAAATGAATATTTTTATCTTGATATTTTTAAAAAGACTTTCTGCTGTAACTCTATAGTATTGGATTACATAATCAAGAATATTTTTGTCACGAATTTAAGGTAAATAAAGCATTTAACAGTCAGCACCTGATTCCTGGGTGAATTGTCTTAACAGTGCAATATCTACGGCCATCACTTTAAATTCGCTTGAACATTCTTCTCCATTTTATCAGTATATCGCTTCATCAAAATATAAAAAATTTTAACATCGTCAAAAATTACATCTATGTCTAATCCTTTCCTCAAAGCAAGTACAACAAACATTATAACAATAATAATAATAAAATAGTAATAACAAGGTACCCATAACTGGCAATTTTATCCCAAATTTTTAATAAATAAATTAATTAATTTGTATGACGTCATTTTCCTAATTTACCACATTAATCTTAATAGGAAAACATATACCAGAAAATATATGTTAAATTAATTATGAATTGTATTGTAAAATATATCATTTAATGCGTTTCAAAATAACAGACAGCTTTAATTTTTCAAATTACACATACGATTCACGAAAACTTGCTAGTTTTGAACTATTTAATTGATTATTGTATTTTCTATAGTGGAGAAGTTTGGAGGTTTGGATACTGCGTTAATTATTTTTTATAAATGATTTTTAGCCGTTATATTTTAAATTAACAGTACTTTGATGCTGAGGAAAATCCATCATCTTGTCTCTTTATGTGGTACCTTATTAAATATGTTGTTTGATTCTCTGGTGAATCATACAATTGTGAACGTATATGTAAAATGTAAATAACAAAATACTGTAAGATATTAATAAAAAATAAAAATTTATAGCGAAAGATTCATTTAGAGAGCGAACAAAGGAGGAGCCTTGTCGTGTTCTAAGTAATAATTACTGCTTAATTTTACCTATACCTATAGAAGTATACATTTTTATAAATAAAGGATTTTTATTTTATTCCCATAATATATTTCAAGTAATAGAAATAGCTACTATAATAAAAGATAAATTCAGTGATATATTTTTATGTTAATTTATGAGATGTAAGTCCTTAAAACACTGAAATGCAATTTACACATTACATAAGTGATAAAAATCATTTACGAACATAAATGAAAGGGTGTCATGATAGATTTTCCTAAAACAAAAGTCTGAATAAAATAATAAATTAAAATTTTCGATCTTTGTATTAATGCTCAAAAATAAATACTTTTGAAATAAATTCATGAATTAAAATAAAAAATAAGAACTAAATCTTAATTAAAAAAGAAAAAAAAAAAATGACATTTTGCACCTATGAAACACGTAGAAATTCTAATAAAATCCCTTTTTTCCGCATAGCATACCCCTAAGAATCATCATACGAGAAAATTCCATCATCTCGAATCTTTGATGTATAATAATATGATAAAAAAAATCTACCAATGAACGTAAACAAGGGCACCATCAAAGCTTTGATTTACTTCGTATAGATTTGTAGAAAAACATAGATTAATGCAATTGGTTACTTCATCTGCAACCCAACAGTCGCAAAAAAATCCAATCGTAAAGGATATTATCTTCGCATACTATGAGCATCACTGCTGAAAGAAAAGTGTGCAAGAAGGCCACGCTGATGAATGATTCTCTCTCTATATAAAAAATTTGATCAAACAAATAAAGGCTTCATCAAACGGCAGAATGAACAAAGGGTGTAATTTGTGATATGGTTTGGGGAAATCCCAGAAAAAAAAGTTACTTTTCCCTATTGCATTTCTTTGTATAATTGATGATTTAACGGTGTGTATGTTTTGGTTTTAAACAGCTTTTTTTTTTTTTTTTTTTTTTTCGAATGGAATATTAGTTTTTTCTTTAGTACTAGTCCTAGAATATAATTTGCCTTTTTAACTTTCTAAATGTGTCAAAAATTAAATTTTGTTTATATAGAACTAGGGCTATAAGAATTTAAAAACAAATAGAAATAAAACTAATGTAATTCAAAATGAATTATCAATATGTTTAGTCAGTAAATATTACTCTCTCTCTTAAAAAAAAAAAAAAAAAAAAAAAAAAAAAAAATAATTAAAAAAATACTGTTTTGAAGTATTTCTAAAATAAAATAAAATCATAAACTTACGTATTTGTAAACGTAGGAAATTTTATGTAAATATCGTAAAAACAACAATAAAAGAAATACGTGTTACTCTTAAATTAATTTTATCTTCATTTCTGTTTTTTTTTTTTTTTTTTTTTTTTTTTTTAAATTTAATAAAAGACTAAATTTTATTAGAAATTGTCTTTTAACGTTGATTCACTTTCACACCAATGAAAATTTCAACGTCATGTCTCTTCATGTGCAACCTTATTAAACGTGTCATATGATTCTATGGCGAGTCATATGACTAAGAACGTATTAAATAAGGTTCATGCCACGCTACTGACGAATTATCCTTTATATAATAATTGTATTACTACATTACCTCTCAATTATAATAATTAAAAGAATTATCTTAAAAATATGAAAGTAAGAAAGCGTAATTTTGATATTTAAAAAAAAAAAAGTAAATAACACTTCTCGGCATTAAAATTGCCCCCAACATCATTTTGGCAAATTCTTATGTAAAATGACCACCTGAATCCGAATAAGACGTCCATTTTGCCCTATCACCCACCGTTTTTTAAAGATGGCCCTCTATTTTTATCACTTTTCGGTAACTTTATGGCTATAAATTTGATTTTGAGGGGGTTGGGGAGGATTATTTTAACTGTTATTCAACTTCTGAGGTGCTACAGAGTCAAAAAATTCTAAAACATCAACATTTGCGGCAAGGGAAAAATTTAGTGGGGGTTTGCCACTAAAATAATGTATTACATCTCTTATATTTTTTTAATCTGTTTTTAATGTTATTTATTGAACATTATATATTTTTCTTTTTAAGCGTTAAATTAATTCTTTTTCATTCTCCAAATCAAATTCATAGCCATAAAATTACCGAATAGTGAGAAAAATTGGGGGAGGGAGTGGTGTCCCGAGAAAACGGCGGGTGACTGAAAGCAAAATGGGAGTCATATTCGGATACTTTACACAAGGATCAGCAAAAATAGTATCAGGGGTCGATTTTTTTTTTTTTTGACAGCGCAGTGTATTTGGAAAACTATAATATATTTTTTTTAAATGTTTCATTATTATGTTTTATTGATTTGGCGAGTTCGATATATATTGCTTCATTTTTATACGTTATGAGGATTTTTCTGGTAACGATAGTAAATTCTGAATTGAAAAATAATAATCTTGTATGTCACTCACACGACTTTCTCTTATCCTGCAATTCGTTATCATAAAGAAACACTGCCGATTATAATAAGTAAGATAACAAGTACTGTACATAAAGTGCTTTAAAAATAGTTGTAGGAATAATTTAATTGACTTATTATTCTTTGTGATAAGGCTACAGTCCCCTTCATTGTCCGCAACATGTTTTGAAACTTGCCAAATTTGATCAAACTTTTCATCTAACAACTTTATATTAACTTTGAAATACAAATACGAAATTGAATTATCTGCAATTACTTGTTTTTAATCTTGTTGATAACAGATATGCACAGTGATTAACCGTTAAAAACTTGACTTATGTATTCAGGTTAACTCAAAACGCGATGTTATAAAGAAAAAAACAGAGCTAAAATTTGAACTAAAAAAAAACTCTTTGTTTACGATAGGGACATGAGAAATCAATTTTCATTCCTAATCAGTTTTCGTTGTCATGGTATAATGAAATAAATCAGTTTTATCAATTACATTCAATAGAAAAGAATATTTTTGCTTCATTATAGGTAGCACTGTATATTATCTGTAAATTATATTAACACCACATTGTTTACTTAAATTTAGTCCTATATGAAAAGAAAATCACAGCCTGAAATGCACTTCTAGCAATTTCCGAGTATAGCCACAATTCTTTTCGGTAGCCCTTTAAGCGAATGATTAAACTATCTTCAAACCATATATTCATAAAACAGGTTTTTATACATATATAAAAAAAAAATACATATGCTCTTTTTATTCTGTTTAGTGCAGCCTATAGATTTTAAATTGCACCTACAAGAAATTTCGTCCATAGATGTAATGTAGTTGAATTCTCTTGGATCTTTCTGTACACGAACTATGTGTTTGATCTCATCGAAAGGTTTAATATAGCACATCTATATGATACAGATTTAGAATACCTAGTTTGAATTTCCTGTTACTATTTGTTTTGATACATATTGATAACAGGAACACAGACGCACAGACTAACAGCTAAAAACATGTTTTTCGGGTTCATGGGACCTCAAAACATATGAATATTGCAAAAATTCAATTCCCAAAAATTTACCCCAAAATAAGACTTTCTCAACCATATATGTGTAAGAGAAAGTAAAAAAAAAAAAAAAAGAAAGAAAGAAAGAAAAAGAGTCTTTTTAAACAAAGTTAAAAACACTTTTAAAGTTTTAGTTTAATGAAAATTATATTTCGAAAACTCTGTTACAAGGTATGAAAAGTTAGAAAATAATCTTATATTCAGTAGTAAAATAATTATAAACGTTTTTCAAATTCAATACATTTATGTGATGAAAAAATCTGTTCGTAAATTTTTATTGATGATTGTAGCTTAAAGGTTACAATCTAATAGAATCTAATACAATTTATTACAATTTAATCTATTACAATCTATTACAATCTAATCTATCATTCTGTCTAATCTATTACAATCTAATTAATCAAATGGAATTTTACAAATTCACATCTGAAAGTTATTAGAGTTGCAACAGACCTTAAAACAAAGGTTTTTACCAACTGATGACTTTATACATTAATGACAAATATTATAAATTTAATCTCTCGCATAAGGTGACCAAATGTCCCCACTTTCTGAGGACAGCTTTCATTTTTGAAAGCGTTTTTCTAAGCTTTGAAAAATTGTAGGGATTAAATTATTTATCATTGATATTTTATTTTTAGTTCTTATTTATTGAGGAAAAATACATCCGTAATTGGATAATGGTAGCAATTTTTAAAGATTATCTGTTGTAAAAGTACTTTGATCTGCCCACATGTAGTCATTTATCATTATTCATATAATTAAGCAATTATACACGGTTATTTCCTCCAGAAAAAAATATTTGGGCTTATAAGTTTATATAATATGTGTAAAAACATTCATGAAATGACATGTCTTTTGATATTGCTACGAAAGTTCCCTTCACACACACGCACATATATTTTAAGTTAACTAGTTACTTTGTTCGCATATGTGTGTTTCTGTGGTGATTTATAGGGCATTCTATTCTTCGTTCTTATTCTTTTCTTTTTAATCAAATAAATTACAAATTATCTATATTATTCATTTTAAGATATTTTTCGTCTTTTAAAAGAATTTCATAGTGAACGCCTGTTGCAGGCTGTTAAAATCGTTAACATTTATTTTTATAATGAATTTAAAAGGTATTAGTTATTATTTTGATTTCGTTTAATACACTTTTCATATTTATGAAAAATTAGCTAAAAGAGAACGGATAATTTTCAAAATACTGTGTCCAAAAATACTACCGCGTATTTAATGATTTTTTTAAGTTTATTCATAAATCGTGTCTTGAAAATAGATCAAAATGTAAATTTATCCCCAGAAGCTGTTATGTCATAGAAATAAAAGCTCGAGAAAACTCAGCTTTTTACTAAAATCATAAATTCATTTTTAATTTTTTTTCTCAAAACAGGATTCCCATTTTTGCCGTAAAGTTTATCAGAGACACTGCGACAGCTTCCAACTTTTGCGTACAGCAGCGCTCTCAGTCCATAGGACAAATCCTCCGGTAAACATTACAAACTGCTCTATCTGAAGATATATTGTTTTACTGTGGGAACTTCCTGCCTCACTCTACATTTGCCCGCTTTGAGCAAACATTTTGAGCACACAGGATGTTATTAAAAACTATACATACACAAAAGCCCTAATACTCATTAAAGTAGCTATTAATACAGAAAGAAAAAGGTATTAAGGTATTTAGAGAAAGATTTAAATTATCTTTTTCTTCGTTCTGATATTTGTTTCGAGAATAATATTATCTGAAATTATTACAATTGCGTTGTTCTGATGAAATACAAAGTTTTCAGACGATCAACCGTTCCCACGATCTCAGCATATCTTAATCCCTCATAATACAATGATGCACGTAAACAAGCTACTATGTTATAAATCATGTCAGTGTCTTTAGTTCGCTAATTAAAGTAGAGACATTTGTCGATAAATAAATGCTACAAATGTATGTTCTATTATATTTACAGTTTCACAGCAACATAACTCTGCTGAGATTTTTTTTTTTTTTTTTTTTTTTGACATCCAATAACAGGAAAAAATACTTTTTTTAATAGTCCAAATAATAAAACAGAATCGTGTAAATTAAACCAATTTATGCTTAAGAATGTTTATGTATAAATGTCAATGTGAATGCATTTTTATATTACAAAAATGTATTTAAAAATCAAAAGTTCAGTCTTTTTTTTTTTAACTATTACTAATGTAATTCCATTATATGTCAGAGAAATATAGTAAAATTTGAGTAATCTTACATACTTAAAATAATGTTGATGATATAGTCTTGTATTACTCGACTTTATGTATTGTAGATTTCATTAAAAATAATAATAATAATAAAAGTGTACATAACAATTCGGAAATGTGTAATTGAAAATATATATATATATATATATTTTCCTACCATTTAAATTAGTTTATTATTTTTTATTACGCGTTTTAATTCCCTTCCCCCACGCTTCCTTCCTTGTTTAAGCACAAAAATAAGTCTCATTTTCCAAAAATAAACTTAATTATTGGAATAAACTGCAAAAAATTTATGGAATACATTTTGTTGAATTTTATTTTTAAGAAGCTATTCTTTAATTACTTGCATATTTTGGACTTTAATTTTACGTTAGTCAATATAAAACTTATTTAGAAAGATTCAAAGACTATAAATGATGCAAATTTATATGTTGAAATAAACTTTTATAATAACTGAAATCAGAATCGAGCAACTTATGTTTACGGTTCAAGTAGTCAATACCACTGAGACAGCGAGTGTTGCTACTTGACAGAGTTAGATGTTTGTCTCTATTGTTATTTAACTGTCATTTTTATATTTTCCCATAAGATTATTTTTCATATCAACTGTAAAAGAAAGATTGGCATTCGTTTATTTATTATCACTCCTTTTAAATCCTGTATGTTACAATTATCAAAAATATTAATATAAAAAATGTGAAGTTATTTTTAAATTTGAAATTAATGCAGCATTTAATATTTTCGTTTTAAAGAAAATATTACAGTCGAACCTCGCTAACGTGAATCTCAAAGGGGATAAAAAAAAAAAATCATATTATCAATTGCTCACGCGGCCAGTAACTAATCTTCATATAACTAAAGTAATCTTCATTTTGACGGGGATTGTGGAAACAGTCCATGTTAAAAGTAATTCCCGTTAATGAGGTTCGACCACATTTTTATACAATAACAGAGACGTGGAGGATGTAGAGGGGAGGGAATAAGAACATTGAAATTTTCCCATTTTATTTTCACAATTTAAACAAGTCAAAATAGATAATTTTACATTAAATAACCCATTCT
Source organism: Salticus scenicus (assembly GCA_963930645.1). Lineage (NCBI taxonomy): Eukaryota > Metazoa > Arthropoda > Arachnida > Araneae > Salticidae > Salticus > Salticus scenicus. Next base: position 36,194,681 of record OZ005648.1, on the reverse strand, counting down.
AAACATTTTATATCTTTAAGTATTTAGACACAGCCCCCTAGTCTTTATAAATATAAATAAAAAAAAGTAATAATTAGGGAGAAATAATTATTTAAACATCTCTAAAGGACAATAAACATTTAGATCTCTATTACGAATCTTTAATACTCCTCTTTGTTCCCCTTTTTGTATATTACTTAACTCACAAAATTTATTGTTTTGTTTAATTTTGTTTAATTTTAAAACGAAAACTTATTGTTTTTTGTAGTTAGGTATAATTTTATAGTTTTTTTTTTTTTTTTTTTTTGAATTTTTTTTTATTTTATTTTTTACATTTATTTGTTTAAACGACGCAAGAAGCTATCTCTATAAAGTCTATCCGATTTGTCTATCATTAATTTTTGTTAACGATAGACAAATTGAATAATCCTTTATTTTTAGCAAGAATTGAATTCTTTGTCATTAAAATAAAATTGGGATCTTTGTCATGAATTATAACTTTTTTTTTTTTTTGCTTTTTTTAAAATCTGAACTGTAACAGCGCCCTTCTTGCACTAAAGTCACATCTTCAATATGAAGATACATTATTATTATTATTATTATTATTATTATTATTATTATTATTATTATTTAACCTTCTCTGCCGCATAATTTCTACAATTTTATTTATTAAATGTATTTAGAGAGGATCAGCGAAGGAAAATGTTTACTTATCTTTACCCAAAGCCAAAGCTGTTTTATGGGGAAATAATTCATATTATGACTTATTAACTCTAATACATATTTTTAAATTCCATTTTTCCATTCAGAATATTCCCAACTATTAAACTGGTTATCATTTTCTAAAAATTATTATTTTTTAAAGTTCTTAATATTTAATTTTGAAGCTGTAAAATGCCAGTTTTCATTAAGTGAAATTTTGCACATTACAAATTAACAACAACAACAAAAAAAAAAAAAAAAAAAAAAAAAACAGGCACAGGTGTAAGGATTATGAATTTTCTGAATGTTGAAACGGAATTTAAAATTATTCATGAGTTAGTAAGTTATAGTGAGGATTATTTCCCTGTAGTTTAACATTGACTTTGGCTTCTGGCGGTGATAAGTAAAAAGAGAAAATCCCCTTAATAATGATGAGTAACATTACGGTCTTCAATAAAACGCTTTTATTAAATCTATCATTTGACATTAACATGAAATTGTGAACTTCTCTCCTAGTCTTAGAAAGAGCCTTTATTGCATTGAAGCTATCTATTAAATATTAAAATAAACTGAAGAATTTTAAATTTTCTCTAGAAAAACATTTGCAGAGTTTTGATTTAAAAATTCATTCGGAGACACTGGCATATGACGTATAAATAGACACTATGATTTCTTATGAAACAGCTTCATTAGATTTACTAGTGTTGGTAATTTGATCACAATCTTGTTGATATTCTGATTATAACTAAAATGTTTAATATATATGTAGCAACAAAAAGAAAAAAGAAAGAAAGAAAGAAAAGAAAAGAAAGAAAAAGAAAGTGCATTTAGGAAAGTGCAGAATATGTACACATATAATAACAGTTTTTATAGTACAGATGAGGACTTTTTTTTTACTATGGTTATATATATATTTAATTTCATTTAAATAGATTTTACCACATTAATCAGGGCAATGTAGAAAGATTAATACGCCAAACACACGTATTCCAAGTTCACAATTATTTAAGATATAAATTTCCATTTTCCCGTACCTGTATTTGTTAATTATTTTACTGTAAAGAATGGCTACACTTTTCAACAAATCGCACCTTGGATCAGTACAAAGTTATATTTCTATACATTTAATTTAACTATATCAAATATATACAAAACTATTAAATATATACAAAAATTTAATTCTGATTTACCGGGTGATTCAATATTACGTAACAGAAGGAAAAAGTATATATCAGACACACAAAAAGAATTAACAATCGCATAGTAACATAGGTTCACAAATGCTATCCGGAGCAGGGTATTAGAAGCAGGGTTAGAAAAAATCCGGGTTTTTTCACAAAAAAACCAGCCCAGTAGGATTTTTCGGATTGTATCAGGATTTTTTGTACTTTTTCGGTCTTTTTCTGTGTTTTGAATGGCAAATATTTTTTTTTTTCTTTTTGTAAAATGAAATACTTTATTAAGATGATTTAAAAAATTAAATATTAATGATAAATTAAAACCAAAAAAAAAATAAATAAATAAAGTAAAAAATAAAAATAAATTTTCTAAAATTTTATTTTGATTAATTTATAAGGATTATTTTTTAATTAAATTAAATTTATGCCTTAAATATTCTAAAATTCTGTTTATATGTCATTTACAAAAAGAAAAGAAAATGAATTAAATAATCATTTAGTGTTGCTTTATTAAATTTTTCGTATTCAATAGATTTTTATCAAATGCTTTGATTTTTTTTTCTTCTAATTAATTAATAATTCAGATTGAGATATTTTTTAAATTTTAAATTTTATTTAACGGTATTGTTGTATTGTGCAGTCCTCGAGTCCGACAATTTTATTTATATTAACAAACAACTGTTTTTTTTTTTTTTTTTTTTTTTTTTTTTTTTTTTTTGGGGGGGGGGGGGGGCTTTCATTTGCTTATAAAAAATTTTCATCGCATTTTATAGAGGTATAAATTATTTTTCAAGATTTTGTTCAACAGAAGAATTTCAGCTCCTGCAATATTTTTGAAAATTCTTTGTCCATGTTAAAATAATGGGCATTGTATTTGTTTTACATTTATATATTTGTTAGAAGTGAAATTTTAAAATAAGGATTTTGAAAAAAAAAAACAAAAAAAAAAAAAAAAAAAAAAAAAAAAACACTTGGGCTTTTTGTGGGTTTTATTGAAAAAGTTCGTTCGTTCGTTTTTTTTTTTCCTTGTGTGTTGGGCAAAATCTAGCCAACCCTGGTTAGAAGGCGTTTAAAATAATAAGTAATACAAAACAACAACAACAAAATAATAATAATAATAATAATGCTACATCATTTTACTTATACTGTATTTCTACATATATTATATAGCTACGACTAATACTATTACTTTTCTAGGAATAATTATCAGAGCTGCCAACATTTTTAACTTTTAAATCAGAATTGACACCAATATTTTTAAATGGAATATGTTATATGTATTTTCGACGATTAATATTACTCAAAATAGCTATAAACATTTTCCGGTTTGAAGTCTCCCTTGAAAAACGGGAGACTTGGCACCTATGAATTATTGTTGTCATAGGATGTACTCGAGATACACCTTAAATTGGTACACCATTTCATGTAACATCGATATAATACATTTCTCCATGCGTTTGGCAGACATTTTGAGTATCATTTGCAGTAGTATTGGTCGTAAATGTGTAGCATCTGAGAAAATATCGCATAAATGAAATGATGTATAATGATTTTTGTTTGTTGTCCTTATATTACGTATTATTTTAAACCCGTCTTTATTGAAAAGCGTTTGAGGCCCCGTGTTCCAATGTGATTTTTGACTATTTTTTGTATGCTTGCTTTGCTCGTTTATTTTAGCCAATTAATTTTCAAATACAATACATACAAAATTCTATATATCTTTGTATTTTTTGTTTGACATTTAACCCCCTGTCCCCCCCCCCCCCCAAAAAAAAAAGCAGTCTTCGGGGACTGCCGATAGAAGGGAAAACTAAGTAACTTGTGAATTGTATCGTCGAGTTATTATTGTTATTATTTTCGAATTATTTTTGTTTTGTAAAGAAGTGTTTATGATCTGTATTATATGATTCGGCACAATATTTGTAGCTACCCAAATTAAATGAACTAAACCTTATATTAGGTAAAAATATTGTAATACTATGACTAAAATAATTTACTTTTTTTTTATTATTTATTTGAAAATTTATATTGAAAGCAAAAAGAAGAATATAACAGTCTGTATAAAAACACGTGCTTGTGCTTTGTGAACTACGTATATACTGTGGAAAAAGTACATACATACATAGAGTATAGAACTAGAAAGAGACAGATGCCAGTAGCCAATATACTACTCGTATTAGTAAACATTATATATATATATACGTATGTATGAGGCATGCCGCGCCGTGCGCTACATATATGGATATATATGAAGAGAGATATTTTCTTTGTATATATAATGTATACTAATAACGCACGGAGGTATATCTATGTACATACACAGTATACATATAGCTCATGGAAAGCTTAAACACAAAATTTAATTAAAGTTGCATTTTTGAAAGGCATGCTGTTAATTATTTGTAATATTTCCTATTTTTTCTGTATATTCATCTTTACTTTAATGACATACCGTTCTTTTTTTTTTTTTTTTTTTTTTTTTTTTTTTCCCCAGTCTGTAGAATTTTTTTTTTTTTTTTTTTTTTTCTACGAATATATGCCTGCGTTTTTGAAATTTTTTCTTTGCAGTTGTTTATGGACAAAATATCTTTGAAAATATTATTGATAATTTGTTAGAGAATCCATATAGAAGGTATTACACTTTCTTTCATGAAACAATTTATGTTTAATAGCACTTTAAAAATAAATTAACTTAAATGTAAGAAATTTAAATCTTAACTTACTATGCGGTATTGCAAATTAGCAAGCACCTTTTTAAAGAATACAAAGTTTGGACTGGATGTAAAATAAAATCGCTATTAACGCCATCTACTGATAGAAATATATAATATTTAGCTTGATTTTTTTTTCTTTTTAAATTTATTAAGTCTTCGGGGAAGTTACTAAAATTTTAAAAAGGTTTGAATCTGAAGAATTATAGATCAAAGACAATAGACTATTGTCAAGCACTTACAGTCTATCGCATCTAGAACAAGCACCATTAACATATGTTTTTCTTTATAGATTCTGGGTATTAGACACCAATAAAACAGCATATACAATAATCAATATTGCCAAAATTCTAATGGAAAAAATTATAACTAAGTAAAATATAATTGTGTTATTATTAATGAATTTTATGCAAAAATAGATGTGACATTCAAAATCACAGAAATAATTAAATAAGAACTTTTTTGATTATATGTTAACAAATAGAAATAATGTAGAGCTAATATTCAATCGTATTTACCATACCAATAAAATTTGTTTTGGAACGTATTTATGCATCGGGTTAACCAAAAATTAAATGCTTTTTTTTTCTGCATAAATGGAAGGGGAATTTTTCATGGAAAACAAAATTTTTTTAAACAATGTGTTATCCATTTTGTTCGATCACTTTTTGTCACCTTTCAAGCAATTTCAAGATTCGGGATTCAAAAAAGCTTTTATCTTTTTCGGCAAAAAACTGTTCTAGGAACAATTTGATATCCTCATCAGCAGTGAAGGTTATACCATTCAAAACATTTTTCAAATAACGAAATAAATGATAGCCTGATGATGCCAAGTCTGATGAATAGGGTGGATGTGGTAACACATCCCATCCAAGCTGCAACAATTTTTGACGAGTGATCAAACTTGTATGTGGTCTAGTGTTATCATGGTAAAACACAACACTTTTGTGATTCGAAAATTCTGGACTGGACGCTTCTGCTTGATTGCATTATTTAATTTACTCATTTGATGTCAGTACACGTCAGAATGAATGATTTGGTTCCTTGGAAGCAATTCCAAGCACACAATAACTTTGATATATCACCAGACTGACAGCATAACTTTCTTTTGACGAATATCTGCTTTTGAAGTGCTTTGGGCAGGTTCATCATACTTGCACCATGATCGTTCTCTTTCGACGTTGTTATAGACAATCCATTTTTCATCATCTGTTATCATACATTTCAAAAAAGGGTCGTTTTCTTCACGAGTGAATCGCAGATGTCAACACGCTTAGTGAAATGGATTTCTTGTGGCACCGAAATATCGAGCTTCGTAACATATCCAAGTTGTTTTAAATGGTATTCAGCACTCGATTTCGATATTTTAAGATTCTCGGCAATCTCTTGTGTCATTAAATGTCGACTGAATTCAACCAATGCCTTTATTTTGTCGTCATCAACTTTGATTGGCCTTCCTGAGCACGCTGCATCTTTAACATCAAAATCGCCAGACTGAAATTTAGCAAACCAATTCTGGCACTGCTGTACTTTTAAGGCATCTTCTCCATATACTTCATGTAACTTTTCGTGAGCTTGAACAATGTTCTTCCCTTTTCGGAGGTAATTCAACAAAATATGGTGAAAATGTTCCTTTTGATTTTTTATTTTGAAATCGACACCAAACAAACAATTGCCAACGAAATTGTGTACTTTTTTTCCTAAATCAAGTTTGAAGTGTCTTCTTTGAAGTTACATAATGACATTGCGGTTTTAAAGGAAGTTAGTTGCATTTGAAGACAGTTACCGTCATCAAAACGCAATGACTTTTTGGCCAACCCAATATTTGCTTGTTTTCTCTGGTTAAAGCTACTAAGCTGACAAACTTCAAGTGGTGAAATATCTTAATTCAACCACAGAAACAGAGGTTTGTATGAAATCGATTTAAAAACTGAAGCAGATTTGAACTAGCTTCATACATCAACTAATTTGTATAAAATTGTCTTCATTTTATAGAAAAGATGCCAAAGCATTTCTACTAATAGTCCGAAATGTATTTTAAGTTTTATTGATTTTCTAAGTTATTTTTAATGAGCTTTATCGGTGTGATGTCATAAAACCATTCACATCTGACAATTGTATGGATGGATGCAACATTCTCAAGTTCATGTTTCTATTCTATGAGGAAATGCCTACATTTTATAGGGAAATGTTTGTATTCCATAAAGAAACTCCCTGGTTGATTGGTTCATTCCGTTTAATGTCGCACTAGTGCTACGCAGTGGGCAATTGGCAACGTTCTGAGACTCACCCCTAAGGATGGTCCTCCTGGAAAAAAGAGAATGAGAAATTAGCAGGGATGGAAAACATTTGATAATTTATCCTCGAACTCAAAAAAAAACAAAAAAAAAAAACAGATGTGATCTATTATTATGTAATTAGTTTTAAACTCGTTTAACGTTATCTTTATTTATCTGTACTTATTTATCTGTGAAAAATAAGTTCTTTGAATTAACACTTTGATTTTCTATTAGTGTTTTATGCGAAATCTATCTAAGTTCACTTACCATAACGACATTTAAAGCGACTTTATCGAATTAATACATCTAAAAATTACTATATTCTTTTCCTTCCTCCGTTTGAATGGGAGAAAATTTTCTGAGTTATAATGAAAATGAAGTCTTTTCCCTACAAATCAAGGGTATGGCCACAACAAAAGGAGCAACAGTGTTCCAAACGGGACCTATTGTGACAATGTGAATCTCGGTCGACAGCGCGTTTCTAACTTCAAAAATCCACACTCTCTGACTTTTTCCTTTTTTTTCTACTTTTGTAAACTGGCAACGTCGCAGACAGCGGGCGGGAAACCGTGAGATGACAATAGCCGCCATTGTAAGGCAGTCAGTCGAAGAAGTGAGTACAGTAGAACACCTCTATTGTGATGCTGCGGGAGAACTAGCAGAACAATAGACAAATCATCTGCATACGCTACCTCCTTTTTGCTACTGAACGTATGTTCCGATTTAAAGAAAGATTCTAGGGAATTTTATTTAATTTTTTGTATTTATTTTAGGGGGGTGAATTGTATTTTTCTTTTTTTAAGAAACTTTCGCCTTGACATTTTTAAATAAAATTAGCGAAAGAAACAGGAAAGAATTGAGAGTGATGAAGTGATAAATATTTCTGATTGCATGCATCTACTGTAAGTAAAGAAGTTATAAAAGACATAAAAGGGAAGTTTCCATTTCACTCTTGATTTCATCTGAAATATCAAAAAATATATCTAAACATTTAGCTTTTATTCAGATTTTACATTGAATTTCTTTTTCTTCTTTTTAATTGAAAAGAAGAATGGCTTCTCAAAAGAAAAGATTTTTTTTTTTTTTTTTTTTTATGTACCACCATGTTTTTGTTGATCAACTTTTATTTTTATTGATCAATATTGATATTTTAATATAAGCAATAGTCTTATTTTAAATTAATAAGTATAAAATTAATTATAGTATTATATTATATATATATTTCCTCCTTTTACTTTTTTTTTTTTTTTTTTTTTTTTTTTTTACCTTACATTTTTCATTTTTTTTTTCTTTGCATTTCTCCTCTTCTTCTTCTTCTTTTTTTTTTTTTTTTTTTTTTTTTAAATAACATTAAAAATTAAAATCTTCTATTAAATAAATCAATTCCTGACAAATACGCATTACACAGAGTGACTTATTAGAAATATGTTATATTTAAATACCTTCATTTTTACAAACAACATGAAATAATATTTGCTATAAATTTAACTAATTAATCAACTTCTTGTTTGTAATTTCAGTAAATAATTATTTCATGATTTATAGAATTTCATTTATTAAATTACATCTTGAAACGATAATAGAAATCATTATACCACATTACCAGTTTTAAGATAAAAATTTATCTACTTATAAACTGTAGTTACAGTCATTGGTTTTATCCTATAGATATAAAATCTCACATAAAGGATTTTCTTCGTATTTCGTTAAATAAATTTATTTATCAAGCTAAATTTATATGTCTAATATCCATAACTGCCAAGTTTTTTAATTTATTCCGGAATGTTGTTAGCCCCGCCCTCTTTTCACACCGTAAACGTTTTAGAGTAATTTTTTTCATATTTAATCATAATTATATAGTGAAAAAAAATTCTACAAATATTACGGTGTGAAAAAGGGGCGGGGCTAATAACATTCCGGAATAAATTTAAAAAACTTGGTAGCTACGCTCATACCAATACACAGTTCAGATTTTCATTGTATGCACTAGCAAAATGTGGCTTAATTAATAATGCATCATATCTTACAAAGAAATTTTCGGAAACAAAGAGTATTCATTTCGTTAGTCTCTTAAAAGTTTTCTTTCATGAACAAAATCAGACATGATGATGATTTACTTGCTTAATCGAAATCGTTTAAATTTAGATTTCCTTAAATTTGAGATGTGTTTGAGAAAAAAAAAAAATATATATATATATATATATATATATATATATATATATATATATTCATATTCATGATACAAAGGAAATCAAATATTCATTATTATTCGATAATCTGTCAGGACATAAGGAAACATGGCCAATAAAATCGATTTTTTACATAAACACTGTTCAATTATTAAGCTGGATTTCCTTAAATGAAATTTTAATAAAAGGTATCGTTAAATAATAATAGTTATAATAACAGCAATTATAACAATAACGATACTAAATATTTGAATTTTTTGTAACTTTATATTGTCTTAATATATTCGCATTGGATAACGAAAATTCTCGTTTAATATAAATGTTAGCCCCGCCTTTAGACGATCATCTAAAACTATATATTGCTTTTAAAAACGATTTTACGTATTCATGCTTAACGCTTTATGCGCTGCCGATGTATTTAGATGTTAGTAAGTGGCATTTACTGCATCGATTTCTGACGATAAAATATAAAAGATTTAAACATGAATATATAAAACGTTTATGTTAAACAATATATTGTTTCAGATCAACGTCAAAATGCGGGGCTTACACTTCAAAATAAGAAAACACCCCGATTGCAATATATTAACCATAGATGCCAACATTTTAATGTATTCCGGAATTTTTTTTTTAGCTCTGCCTTTATTTCTTACTACGTATTTTTTAAAAGTAATTTTTTCTTATTTTATCGAAGTTCTGTATCGGGAAAAACTTTTATATAAATAAAGGTGTGCGAAATAAAGGCGGGGATAAAAATACTCAGGAATAAATTAAAATGTTGGCATCTATGTATTAACACTTTCGCGACCGCATGATTTTTTTTTTTTTTTTGGTGTTATTCTCCCAAGATAAAATATTTCAGAACAAAATTTTATGTACTCACATTGAGATTGGTTATTTAATCGTTTGGGACCCACAGTGAGAGATCAATGTAATCAATGTACTCACATTTATATTACAAATCGATATACATTATAATTATACTTTTTTAATCAATGTATTTGTATCCATAGAATATTTTATTGCAAAAATATGAATACTGGGTACATTCTTAAGAAATAAGTGACATACAAATTGTGAAAGAAACGCCCACTGGCGGAGTTACAGATTTTCAAATGAAGTGAATCTACGTCAGTGGTCGCGAAAGTGTTACAGAGCTGCCAACATTTTTAACTTTTAAATTGACACCAGTATTTTTAAATGGAATATGTTATATAGATTTTCGACGATTAATATTACTAAAAACAGCTGTAAAAAATTTCCGGTTTGAAGTCTTCCTTGAAAAACGGGAGACTTGGCACCTATGGTGTTAGTATAACTATAAGACTTTGCCTGTAAAACTCGTTTTTCTGTATGAGCAGTATATGTGATGGGAAAATAAGATCTCGTCAATGTACAGTCGGTAACAAAAATATCCGAACACTAGCAAAAATTAATAAATCCTTGTCGAATCCTGTTCTTAGTCAGTCTAAGAACATTATTTGACAAGGATTTATTTAACAAAACTGTATTAAATCTACTTTTTTTTTACATAGGAATTTTTGCTAGTGTTCGGAGACTTTTGTTAGCGACTGTATATTCTCAAATCAGAAAACTTCCGTTAAATCCTTAATACCATTTCATACTGTGGCAGCCATATTTGTTCGTTAAAATATAACTTATTACATAACTGTTATTCATATTAAATGGACTAATTTCATTATTTTTTTTCAAACTATTATAAAAATTAAATTTCTCTTTCTTTCAAATCTTTCAAGGAAATTTCTACAAAATAATCGAACTTGATAGTAAAGCCCATATTTCTACAAAAGTTTAATTTATGCTACATTTTAAAATCTTATAAATGGTTATCAAGTACGAAAAAATCCATTAAATTAAAAAAACAAAATACATTTTCCACACTTTTATCAAACGAAAGAAGATGTATGAAAATTTCATATTATAATTAAAATATACTGAAATTTTAAGTTTTAGCCTATCAGAGAGAAAAAAAAATCATAAAACAGACATATATTTTGACATATAATTTTAAAGTTGTATACATACATTTGTTTAACATAAGTTTAACATAGTTTGTATGAATTGATTATCAACAAAAAACATTTAAATATATATTAGAATAAATTCAACAGAAAAAAATAATTTGAAAAATAATTCTTCCAAGTAAGGTATATGTTATTTAACTTGAAAGGGAATTTTATATTTGCAACATATATTAATGAAAACATTTTCGGCTTTTTAAACTAATACGAATGAAATGCAAGCTTTATTACGCTCTCCCATTGAACCAGCTTTCAAACAACAAATCTCAATAATTTTGACTCAACAGTGTGTCCGCCACGATGCCACAGAGAGAGATTTCAAACATCAGTCCTCATGGTTTTTATACATCATGTTTTTAATTACTAAATAGTTAGTTTCCGAATAGATTTGCATCTAACTTGGCTAAGAACCATCCCGATTCGACCCGCGTTCTAATAAAAAAACATTTTAAATCGTCCCATCCGTTTGAGTACTGCAGACAGACAAAGGGACGTATTTTACACGTATAAATACAATTTTAAAACGTCCAACTTTTACATACATTGGCGGTTAAAAAGGAGATTTGCCGAAACGCTTCAAATTGAATATATTAGCAAATGTTTAATTATTTAAATAAATATTCATCCATGGGGGTTTCTTATAAAATACGTTCTAAAACTTTTCCTTCGAAAAACAATAATTTTGGTGATTTAGAAAGTCAGTGTTTTAAAATATAATTAAAACAATAATTATTCTTACAGAATTATGTACTGCACATTAATTACCAAAACCTCTATTTTTATTATTATTATTACTATCATTCAAACAATAAAAATTTTAATGGTTACTTACTTTTTTAAAACAAAGGTATAATGCACATCAATAATCAAATAAATTAATATACAGTTCAAAATAGTGAACCAGTATTTTCAATAGATCAGAAATGCTCTCAAAGACAACATTACAATATTAATTACAATTAATCAAAATTTTCTATGAAAAATAATAAAGAATTACAAGTTTAAATTGGTTTGCACAAATTTAAATGCAAAATGTAGTATGTATTTCTTAATATTATTCAAATCAAATGCAAATGCAAATGCAAGAATAAATTTATTAATATATTTGTGAGTGGTAACCATGCATGGGTGAAACTTCAACCAAACATATGATAAAAACAGCCATTTTTTTGTCCTCTAGGCAAATTATTCTGGTGAAATACCATGATGGATAGAGAGTTGTGTATAAAGCCTGGAAAATTTTCAAGATTTCTTTCAATTTTCATCTTTTTTTTTTAATTTTGGATTGGTGATAAAAAATTGTATTTTATGTTCTTTATCTTTCCTTTCTTTGCCTCCTGAATTCCAGCAATGATTCGACAAGTCAACCAGTTTTTTATATGTACAAAGTAGGCTCGGACAGGCAGAATGATCCATGTATTTATTAAAGATTTGTAGATCTACCGTTATAGTCTTTTCAATTACTTTTATATAAATACACCATGCCAAGAAACGTTGTTTTCCTTTATTTTCAAAACAGTGTCCTCATCTTTATTCGCCTCCATGTTTTGTCATCCTATTCTTTTGATGTCAGTGTCGCCACTTCTACTTTTTGCGACAGTCGGCATGATGCATTACCCAGCTTACATTTTCTATTTAAAAAAAAAAAAAAAAATCACAAAATATTTCCCTTTGGCCTTCTTGCTTTGCACCTTATATACTATTGTTCTTTTTGAGCATTTTACGGTGGATGGGATTTTTAAAATATCGAAGCATAGAATCTTGTAGTCTTTCTTTTTTTTTCTTTTCTTCGTATATCTGGAAATCTATCACGCTCAATGTGGTGTATTATCAGAATATAAAATATCAGTTCATTTCTAGCCTGGGTCAAAAAAAAGCGACGCTCTTTTTGATAAATGGTTCTTTTGGATTGGAACCCGTTTGTTGAGAAAAGTGTGATCAGACACAAAGAAGGTATTATAAACACCGGAACGAGTCGGTGCCTCACTTCAAGCATGTGCTTCTGTTGTGCCATTTTTAAAAGTTTTCTGGTAAAATGTTTGTAAGCATTTTTGGACCCACTGAGAGGTACACCACTGCTTTTCTTCCATTTATCAGTATTTTTGACTACAATTCATTCATTTTTTAATACCCTTTTGAATACTTGAAAAGTTTTCTGAAAATTTAAATTCTGAAAAAAAGTAAATGTTTTGCATGCATTTTTTCTTCTTTTTTATTACTTTAGAAAACGAATCGAAATTTTAACAGTTTAAATAAATAAATAAAAAAGTGAAAATGAAAGTGAAAAATAGAACATACATAACATTAAATGGAGCAATTTGAGTAATGAGGAATTCCAAGTGTTATCGTAATCAATAATCGTATCTACATTTACTGTTGTATTTAACATTATCATTAATGCTTACTATTATTGACAATAATAAAATTTCACAGTTTATCAGTACAGAGTTTCTCGTTTAAAATATTCATAACAGTTTTTTCTTTTCTTTTCTTTTTTTTTTTTTTTTTTTTTTTTTTTTTTTTTGGGGGGGGGGGGATACAGATTAAATATCCCTCAATTAGTAATTATTCTTCAAAAAGAAAGAAAGAATTAATTTCATAGTTTGTCTTTTAGATATTTGTAATGATTTCTTTAATTTTTGTTTTCTTGAATTAAAGAAAAAAAAAAAAAGACTTTTAAATAGCATGCATATTTTATCAGTTTCATCAAAAACATTATTATTAATTTAGATCTGTCACTTAATTTTTCAAACAGTCATTTAATATTTTAAGGAAGTCATTTAACTTTTTGTTATTTTTAACTTTAATTAAAAAAAAAAAAAAAAAAAAAAAAAGCCTTTTAAAATAATGAATTCACCAAACAATGAATTAACCATACAATGAAAGAAAAGCATTCTCACAACTTTCAAATGAAGCAAGAAAATATAAATAATGTAAAACATAAAAAAGACTGAAAACTGAAAAGTTTTTAATAACGATTTTTATTTTTATCGTTATCGTATCGTTATCACCTTTCGTGGCGACTTACTCATTGTTTTTTGCATTACCCATTTATTTTATAATCATTACACTTTTGAGTAATGATTTTTATATATAAATGGCAGTTAATAATGAAATGATTACTGTTAAAAAAAAAAATAATAATATCGTGTGATAAGTAATAATACAATTGCAATATAAATTACTAAACAACCACATTTTGCAATGTATAACACAAATGAGTTATAAATTTATTTTATTTTATTTTTTTTTATTTCTTAGAGTACATTACATTTAAAGCATAAGAAACACATGAATGGAACAGACATTTTTTTAAATCTAATTTATGAAAAAATTACTTTCAACGTTAAATATTATTAAAATTAAAAAGGGAAAACAAAGTAAAATAGAATAAATAAATAAATAAATAATAAAGTAAATTCTTATTCCTCTAAAGCTCTAAGCCCATAATAATGCGCTTGTGCAGTTTATTATTATTATTATTATTATTGTTTTATAGATTACTTTATTTTTATTTTTATTTTTTTTTCATTTAAGAAAAACTTCTAACAACATCTAAGTACGTTTTCTAATTATAAACTTTAAAACATTTAGCTAATAATCAGTCAAAAAGTAAAAAGATATAGCATTTTGCTAAATTATCTGAGTAAGGATTTGGGTCGTAACCGATGATTATATATTCCGACTGCATCCATGAAGAAATAGAATGCATTTTAAAAAGATGACTCTGCAGAAACTTTTAACTTATGATTTTAATTACGATACTGCACAAACATATTTACAAACGCGCATATTAACACACATTAAAATACACACATTCTAAAATTAGCATTCCAATTGGCTTTTGAAGCCAGCTCGTTCCAACACTCCTTTTCGCCATTTCTTTTTCGAATCTCTTCTTAGACTCTTGATGCCACTTAAGAAAAACTAAAGTTCTAAAACGATTCGAATAAAGTTCGAATATGGTCTTTACAATCTGAAAAGAAAGTTTTAAACTTTTTCAAAATCACATGATAATACGTTTAGGCAGCCTATAGTATGCATAAAAGTTACAGATAAAATTAAAGAAAATAATTGAAAAAATTAAAGAAGCAAAAATACAGTATCAAAAATGAGTAAAATTGTGTCAAATATTTCAGTATGCTGCATATTAAAAATAGCTTTGAAGTAAAACTCCTCAAATTAAAAAATCTCATGTATTTATTACTGTGTATATAAACATGCTCAAAAATTGACATCGACATCGTGAATCCCAATATCCAAAACATAGATTTTCATTGATGTATTCTTCCGCAAACCAGTATAAAACCACCACGAAATATAAGTCCTGAAGATTTGGGGGAATAAATTTTCTGTTTGAACTCTTTCTGCTTAAATTTGTAGAAATTCTATTAAAGAACATTTAGTTCAGCATATTTTAAATAAATTATGAAGTAAACAGACATTAATTTGAAAGCATGCGATATTTCTTAAATGAGACATGAATATTTCCCTTAAAATAATAATAATAATAATAATTAGTATTTCAAAATGAGTACGTTTATTTACTCATTTTTCAGTAGGGTAGGTGCTCCAGTGCTTGACATGTTCCAGTAATTGACATCTTTCCCGAAATAATTAATATATAAGAAAAAAGAAAAATAAAAGCACATCTTTTACTTATAAAAATTTTAACATTGTATGTCAAACACCGAAGCACAGGGTGCCAATAACAGGTAAAATGAAAAGCTAGCAGTGTCAAGTACTAGTGTATGCTAATTACTGGTAAAAAGAAATACCTGCAGTGTCAATTACTGGAACATTGAGTGGGTTTTAAATAAAAATTCGTAAAAAAAAAAATAATAATAATATTTATCAAATGCATATATTTTAAGATATATGTGGTCCTGAAAGTCTTTCATGCCATATATATTAACTTAAGATGTCCAAAAATAGTTTCTGATGACTAAAACATTAAAAACATCAGAAATCGCTCTAAAAGTGCCAATCACTGGAGCACTTACCTTATTTCCTTTTCAACAGTGTAAATTTATAAATTATGAAAGATAATTTATCAATATTTAATTATGTCTGTCCTAAGTTACACTTGCACAGAAAGACAACTCAAAACATCGAGGCAAATTTTCCTAACGATCGTTGAAGCAAACTGAATGCTTCAAAGTTTTTTTTTTTTTTTTTTTTAATATATTTGTAGGAATTATATAATTTTATTCATTTATTTATTTATTTTATTTATTTATTTATTTATTTATTTATTTTTTGAGAAAAACTTTTTAATGTATCTAAATATGTTTTTCATAATTGTAAATGTTCTTAACTTTAGTTAATAATCATACTTAATATAAAAATATATAAAATTTATTTAAAAAAGAAATTTTACCTTTGTTAAAATCACGTGTTAATGCAGATAGGCAACCAATAATATGCAGAAAAATTACAGACATTATAAATTATGTAAGAAAACTTATCCTTTAATTATGTCTGTTCTGAGTTACACTTCAACCGCATATACTACTCAAAACGTTCAAGAAAAGTTACATAATGATCGATCAAATAATATGAATGCACAAAAGTAGTATATAAAACTGAAAGATATTTTCAATTACATAAGCACAATTATTTTTTATTGAAGTTAAAAATAATTTTTTGTTTTACAAATCTTTGATTTTTATTTCCTTTCTTTTAAGATGCTGAAAAATTCAGTAAACAACACAAATAAAAATTGAAATTAGTCAGCAGAAATTAGATCTTTTAAAGTGATAATAGTTAAATGATACATTTTCATTCAAACATAATGTATAACATAATAACTACTGAAAATACAAATGTGTAAACATTTTACTGAAATCACGTATATATTTATTTAGATGCCTTTTTTTTATTTCAACACATATTTTGGCTTTTACTTTTAAGTAATGGAAAAGAGACATTATATTAATCTGAATATTTTAAGTTAAAACTGTTCTCTGGAAAGAACAATTCACGTGAATTGAACATTCTTAAAGCAATATACACATAACAATTAACATCGAATTTTTCAAATAATTATTTCTCTGTTTTTAAGAATGAATTTTTGTAATTTCTATGTTATATTACTTTATTGCATTATTATAACATTTAGTTTAACACACTATTATATATTTTATTATTTTTAATCTAACATTATTATTATATTTTACTTTAATATATTATTACTATTATTATTATCTCATCTTATTTTATTATTGTATAATAATATTTGTCGTTTTTATTTATTTATTTTACTTTATTTTATTTTATTTATTTATTTTTGTGATAAAAATCCACTTGAAATATGCACACGTTCTTAAATTTGCTGTTAATTATCTAAAATTATTATTGTATCATCATACACTTTAATTATCTAGGTATTTTAGTAATATTATATAAAAAATTTAAAAATAATAATAAAATTGCATATTTCGTAAAAAGTGATAAACTGAATTTTAATTTTTCAAAGGGGGAGAAAGTTTATTACTTCAGCTTAGAAATATAATAACAAGATTTATTAAATGCTCTTAATTTTCTTATCATTTAAAACTGAAATTTAACACAACACTCAAGACGGAAAAGATAGTACCGCCTAGCTACTTCAAAAAGGAACATCCACGCCGGAAGTATTTAACGATCAGTAAATCAAGAGGAAGGGTATAATTTTCTTCCCCGTGTTAACATGTTCCCGAAAGTAAAGCAACATTTACAGGCAAAGTAACAACAGTTTTCTTATATATAAAGTATTAATATGCATGATATATGAAAAACGCAAGAAAACTTATTGATTTATGAATGTTTAATTTAAAAAAAAATAAATAATTAAGATTCCTCCAAGTATTTAAAATACAGTTCATTTGCAAAATATCTTCAAATTCACATATATTCTAGGATAGCTAACATTTTTCAAACATTTTAACAGAAAAAATATTTTCACACAAATATATATATATATATATATATTTAAGATTTCAATATCATTGTAAATTTTAGCAATTAATAGATACATGATAATACAACAACACACACATAAAAATGATTGTAATTCATTTTAAATGTTAGCTTAGATTTATTATATATATATATATATATATATATATAATAAAGATGATCTATTAAGCATATTAGAAGCCAAGCAACAGATACAAGATCACTGAAACACCAATGACCAATAAGATTAAAAAAAAAAAAAAAAAAAAAAAATCATCAGTGGATGAAATACATTAATGTAAAGAAACCAGATCTATTAATTAACAGTCTGCAAAAACAAACGAATCAATAAAGTAAAACAACAAATCTTAACTTAAAACCATAAACTTATCAAAATTAATGAAAAAACAACCCAAGAAACACAAGATAGGAAGAAGGAGGCAGGCGGCAAGACTTGTGACTTGCCTGTGGGGTTACACTAGTTTTACGCCGGCAACACTCCCCCAGCCTGCCACAACCAGAACAGGAACCATATGGATTTAAAAATGCAAAATTTCAAAGCAGATGAACAACAATGAAGCCACAATGAAATTCACCGATTGATCACATTGTGTTTAACAGTATAATTAGAACATTAAATATAGTTGACAACTCAAAAAGGAAAAATCTGAAATTTTATTGGAAAATGAAAGTTTGCATAGTAATACAAAGCAAATGCAACAAGCCTTCTACTTTTTTTTTTTTTTTTTTTTTTTTTTAATTTAATTTCACAAACCCACCCAACCATCCAGCCTTACAACACCACCCCACCTCCGTAATCAAACATCTGCCCACCCAACCGCCACCTTTTTTATTGTCTTTTATTATTTTATAATTTTTTTTTTTCGTTGATATACACAAGAGTGTACACAGCTTTTTTTTTTTTTTTGTACTAACAGAGACATGGTTAAGGATATAAAATAGAAAATACAAAGTTTTTAGGAAAACCCATTTTAGCAGTGGCTGTGATCAGTTTATTAATATTCTTGTTTTTAAACTTTGCAGAGCATAAATTATTAATTCGAAATAAATGGTTAATGATGATGTTTCTAAATACCGAAAGATGCAGACATGAATTAAAATGTGTAAATAAGTTGACATTAAAACAAAAATCTTGCCGTTTGTCATAGATATCTGTGTAAAGTTTATTACCATCGATGATTATTTTTAAATCTAAAAAGTTAATTGATTGATTAGTCAGAGTATTTTGAGTTAGCTTTAAATTAGGTGGATAATTGAAGGAAAAGCCATTTTGTGAGTTCTTGTTGAGATAAAATACAATAATATCATCGATGTAACGATAAAATCGAACATCATCATTGCAAATTTGCTTTTCATAATAATAAAGATAGAGATCTGCCAAAATACTGGAGCTACAACCTCCTTGTGGGATGCCTAATTGTTGCAAATAGATAGCGTTGTTGTGGAAGATATAATTATTATGGATAACAAAGTTAAGAAGAGTTTTAAATTTTTCTGCTTTAAAATTGTAAGGAAGATTAATTTGAGCTTTATATTCTTGAAAAAGACTGTAAATGATATTACTAAGATCTGATAACTCAATATTATTGAAAAGATCTTGAAAGTCAAAAGTCATAATATTGTCTATTGAATCGAGCGATTTTATGTAATGAATTAATTGAAAGCTATTTTTAAGACAGTGTAAATTATCAACTTTGCAAGTACATTTGTAAATTTGTTTTAGAATATCCAGTAGAGCTTTATTAGCATTGTTGTTATAAGTGTTACACCCAACAGTGACAGTGCGAAATTTAATTGGAGATTTGTGAAACTTAGGTATGAGAACTATATAAGGATAATTAAAGTTATTGAAGGGAAGTTGAAGTAGTTTATAGTAATTATGTATTTTTCGGTTATTAATAATAAGGTTATTATTAGTTAAACTGAAGATGTTACTATTATTGATTGATGAGTTTAAAATAGAGAGATAGTAGGATTTACAAATAATGGCATAATTATTAGGTGATTTGTCAACATAAGTGATCACAAAGTCATCCTGTAGTGATTTGATTGAGTTAAGAAGTACAGATTTTTTAAATAACACCAGATTTGAAGAATTGATAAATAATGCATTTTTGATTTTTTGTAACACTAAAACTTTCCATTGAGTGAAAGGCAATAGGTTTATTATGAGTAATAAATATTTTATAAATAAATAAATCTAGGTCATAAGAAAACTGTTGAAAGATTTGTGGAATGCTAGTTTTAACTGGAAGTCTAAATTTGGTGCCAAATTTCATGAATTTTTTTAATTGATAATTATCAATAATATTGAGATTACCCGTGATAATGTGTCCATGGTCTCTGTCAATAAATTTTGAGAAAGAAGGATCATTGCATTTACAGGTTACAGTGTTAGTAAAAGAGGTAGACTTAGATACAGAATTATAATTGAATATCTTTCTGCCAAGAGGAAGAGGATATTTGAAGGTACGAGATAGATTTAAATCTTTAATCGGAAACAAACATTCTTTGTCATTAATGATAGACGTAATGTTAATACTGTTCAATATTTGATTTGTATAATTCACAATTAATTGAGTATTTGTTTTAAATTTGTTGGGTTTTTTATTAAGTTTTAAATTAAATTGTTTGATTTTGTACATTATAATATCATAAAAAATGTCTGAAAAATGTTTATTATAGGATTGGCTTTGAAAGACATTCAGAAAGTTTACTAAGTATTTCTTTTTAATTGCAAAAATAAATTTTCGAATAATGAACCAGTTATAGTTAGATAAGTAATTAGTCTGTAGATCTGAAATGAGTTTAATAATGGCACTTTTAGAAAAGATTAAATCTGTTTTTTTACTACCTCGTTTAGTTCTAGAAGTTTTATTGTTAATTTTGTGATTAAGTTGTGCATAAATAGTCGAATAATCATGTAGAGGGTTGATGTTAGAAAATGCTTTAATAGTTTTACTAAAGTATTCGGAATTTAGGCCATATGGATAAATTGTATTATAGTATTGCATAAATTTTGATTCAAGAAATAGACGCTCACTTTTATTTTTCTGAATTTTTACAATCTCTATGGTACATGAATTAAAATTATGTGATTTAAAGTGTTGTAATTCTATAGTTGACTTAGAAGATGCAGCTGAAAGGTTTTTAGAATCTGATCGATGCTGATTAATGCGTAGATGAAGAGGAGTTGAAGTTTCACCAATATAACTAAGTTTACAATGACCACAATTGATTTTATAAATAACATTGTATGCCTGACAAAATGGAACCAAAGAGTGATTATTATTCAATTGTGTGTGAGAGGCCACAGGGCAAGTTTTACATCTATTAGAACCGCATGTTCTAAACTGAAGTAAAGGAGGAGGAGATAATAGGTAACTGGATGTCGATCCAAGGATATCCCTATAAATATCCTTGTACCGGGCACAATACTGCTGTGAAGCTAAGTATTTTTTGCCAGGATCTAAAAATTTACTAAACAGAGTCATAGAGAAAAAATGTTTTTGTATATTAAAAATCACAAGGCAAGTATGTATTTACATTAGTTTTATCGAAAGTGGGCTATACCAAATTCAATTACTAAATTAAATTGATTCTTGAATAATAAGTATCTGGATTAATGAAAAGTGGAGAGAACTTAAAAAAAAAAATAATAATAATAATAATAATAATAATAATAATAAATAATATGTACATATTTACACTAAACCTCCTTTGACTGAATCTATTGATTTGGTTCCAATTAAAAATTAAATTCCGCCCATTTTTTTTTTAAAGTAAAGTAAGAAAAACTAACCATCACAATTCACAAAATGTCAGGCACAAAATGCTATATAATAATTATTCGACTACACATACACAACATTAATTAAAAAAAATAAATAAATAAATAAATAAAGAGTAAATTATTAACGTAAGTTGCCAACTAAACAGTTAGTTAATAATGATCCAGGGCCAGTGACAAAATACTGTCGCAAAACTTCACAACACTACAAGAATCATAATATAATATAAATTTTAAATCAGTAAATAACATATTGAAAAAATTACAGAAATTACAGAAATAATACAAATTGTAAGAGCGCAAATGCAGCTTTATACAAAGTGTATAATACAAAAAATAGTGTTAATGCCAATTTAAGACAAATCTAAATATATGAAATTCATATATTAGATAATTTAAATGACAAAGCAATAAGTTTTATTAAACACAAAATACATTCAAAATTTATGCGCAATTGTAGCAGGTTTAATTTTAAATGTAAATATAATAAAGATGATCTATTAAGCATATTAGAAGCCAAGCAACAGATACAAGATCACTGAAACACCAATGACCAATAAGATTAAAAAAAAAAAAAAAAAAAAAAAAAAAAAAAAAAAATCATCAGTGGATGAAATACATTAATGTAAAGAAACCAGATCTATTAATTAACAGTCTGCAAAAACAAACGAATCAATAAAGTAAAACAACAAATCTTAACTTAAAACTATAAACTTATCAAAATTAATGAAAAAACAACCCAAGAAACACAAGATAGGAAGAAGGAGGCAGGCGGCAAGACTTGTGACTTGCCTGTGGGGTTACACTAGTTTTACGCCGGCAACACTCCCCCAGCCTGCCACAACCAGAACAGGAACCATATGGATTTAAAAATGCAAAATTTCAAAGCAGATGAACAACAATGAAGCCACAATGAAATTCACCGATTGATCACATTGTGTTTAACAGTATAATTAGAACATTAAATATAGTTGACAACTCAAAAAGGAAAAATCTGAAATTTTATTGGAAAATGAAAGTTTGCATAGTAATACAAAGCAAATGCAACAAGCCTTCTACTTTTTTTTATATATATATATATATATATATAATTTGAAGTATTTATTACCATTGTAACACTCAGCAGACAAAAGATAAATGAAGATATCAACATAAAATAAATTTTAATTGAGATTTATTTCGATTAAAATTAGTCACGGTATTAATTTAGTTTGAGTACCAATGATTAGTAAAAGCAAGTTAAAGTACTTACGCAGAAGAGAAATGACACTAACATAACACATAAGCCTAACAATGAGAGAATTTTCAAAAACTATGAATTATTAGTAACAGTCAACATTTGAGAGAAAAGAGAAAGAATAAAATCACCAAAGAGTTCCGTTAAAAGGAAAAAAAAAAAAAAAAAAAAATGGAATTCATGAATTGAAAACTGGAATTTTAAATGCTGAAAATTAGAAATGTACTCATCAGAAAACTTACATTTCTATCAGCATATGCAAGATTTCGTAAAACTGTATAGCTAATTCCAGCAAATATACAGCTTAAGTCTCTATCTTGCAACAAAACAAAAAAGAAAAAAAGAAAATTGAATTAAAATAAAAAAGGAAATTAAATTAATCAATAACACAAACCAAAATTTAAACAAGGAGTAAGTAATTTAAGCAATCCACGTGTTAAACGTTACTTACGAAGATAGTAGAAATAAACAGGTTGCCAAACGAACATTAGTAAAAAGAAAAGATTAAAAGTTTAGAAACGATTAATCGATTTAGGTGCTACTGAAATACTTTAATTGATTGCATTAGTTGTTAGTTATTAATCTTTAAAAGCTTTTAACAATTTTAAAAAAGGAGGTTTTTAATTTTAACGTTAACCTTTTTAGAGTTCAGTTTATATATATTACGTATCTCAATAAATTTATATTGATTGTTTTGATATTAAAATAGCGATAACTCAAAGTGAATCAAAAGTAAAATTTAAATAATTTTAATTCATAAGTCTTTTTTCTTGAGTTTGAAGCAAATCTGAATTATAAAAATTATTTCACATTAAAATTTTGTGAAACCTTCTCATTAAATAGTCGGAGTACATAGTCCAAACAAAGGAATGTTGGCTTAGATTTATATTATGAAAGCCTAATTTCAAACTGTGCAATTTTTATTGCATATATAATATATCTTTAAAATTATTGCATATAAAATATCAGAATTTTAATTTCAATTCAGCATATTTAATTGTATGTTTAAAAATCAGAATCAACATCTTTTATTTAAAATAAATTATGTAGCTAAGTTGTAATTACACATTGTAAATTTTCTTTCACCTCTATATACATTTTTTTTTTTTTTTTTTTTTTTTTACTATAGACATTCGATTAACTCTTTTAAATTAACCCCTCATCTGTCAAATTATCCCATACGCTAGATATACCATTTGTTCCTTCTTTTTTTTTTTTTAAATAAATTTTTGAAAAGATTAAAACCGTTGTATTGAAAAGAGAGGAAGCTATTTTCTAAGCTGTGTGAATTTGTGTTTCTTCCTTTCTGAAGAAGAGAAAAAGACAAGACGAATAACAATTCGTTGGTCGCATCTGGCTGGGGAGAGATGGTGGTGTATGAATATGAGAGAATAAGCAGGGCCACCCTTTTTCACCTAAGTGAATTTGGATGAAAGGGAGCTACTACAAAAGGGCCAGCTGCAGGCCAAATAGGCACAAGTGGCTCGCGAAGCAGGTGCCGACGTGTTTTGCGGGTCGTCTCCACAAGAGATGGGAACTTGCATCGCATCTAACGGATTCTTGTCCCGGAGAAAGTAAACATCGATGGGAAATATCTGGCGCATTATCGCTTTATTTGTCGCTGAATCTCTATTTCAAGTTTACGGCAATTCAAAAAATACTTTATTTCCTTCACTGAAAAAGGGCATATTTTCTTCCTTTCCCTAATCCTATGATATTTTTGTTGCTTCGTATTAATATATATATATATATATATCCTTCAAAAACAAAGTTTTTCGAATTCTATTTTTGTAATAATTATATTATATGAACGTGTCGCATTTTAGCTTAGTGAGCAATTTTTTTGAAAAATTAAATTTAAATATTTCTCTTAAAGATATAAATTTAGACTTCTATATTTACTTAATGAAATAAAATCTTTATTATTATTATTATTATTATTATTATTATTATTATTATTATTAATTGCCCATTAAGGTAAAAGGTGACATGTTCATATAATATAATTATATATATATAAAAAAAAAAAAAATGGGCGGGGAGAAAAAAAAATCTTTAAATCTGAAAAATAATAATAATGATGATGATGATGATAAATAAATAAATGAAAAATAAAATCTGTTCTCCAGTGGTGAGTATCTCGATGTATGTTCGTATGAACTTCTGTCTGTGACAGAATTTAATTTAGTACGACCGGACTACTTATATTTGTATTTTAACAACTTTTCAAAAAAAAAAAAAAAAAAAAAAACTGAAAACACTAGTCTTAATAATCTAATCAGGAAGTATTCAGGAGAGACCCGTTGGCTCTGTGGTCGGAGTACACAGCTACTATGGAGGAGCATCGTTTCCCTCTCTGAGGGGGTGATCCCCCGCCCCCTCCGAGTGGGTATCTTTCAAAAGAGATCGTCAATACCTTTAAAACGAATGGTTGAACCATCGGCAATAATTTAAAATAAAGTTATCAATTTTTTCCATTTAAAAAAAAAAAAAAAAGGAGGAAAAAAATGGTATTTTTTAAGATGTCATATAATGAATAAAATAGACTTGCTTTGGATATTTAATGTCATAGTACTTCTCTAGAATCGAAATTATTTGCATTCATCATGGAAGATAATTTTAAAAAACAATAATTTTCATAAATTGTTTTTACTGAGTGAATTTGTAAAGGAAAATATAGAAGAAAGTCATGTGGTGGCCACAGCATACTAGTTTTCTTTTGTACCTGCGTCAGATTTTGTGGCATTTTATTTCATATCGATTTTTCATGTACCTGGGAAGAACACATGTTTGCTAGCATATTATTGTAGCTTAAGTATCCCAAAAATTTAATTAAAATATAAAATTTAACTTATTTTCTGAAAGGGGAGTTACTTATAAAAAAAATTTAAAGAATTATTTGGCATTTCAGTAACCACAGTATAAAAATCTAAAAATTATGATATAAAAATCATTTCATGGCTTTCCCAGGAAAAAAAAATTAAATTTCAATAACAAACAGTATTAAATAAAAGAAAACTGCTCTAAAAATTAAATTATTAAAATTAATTGGAATTTTTAATATGTAGTATGTATTAAATTAAGCATCTTGTTAAGAAATGAACAATAATTGTAGTGTAATATCGTTATTAAAAAAACAAATATATGCTTTCTTTCGTTGATACTTTTCAATTATCTATATATATATAAATGAATGTTTGTCTGTATGTCCTTTATAAAATCGTAAACGGCTTGACCGATTTCGATCATTCTTTTTTTGTTTTTTTCCTTATAGGTCAGGGATGATTTAGGGGAAAAAAATTGAAAACAAGGGGGGGGAGGGGGCAAAACGTGAATTCAAAAAATCCTTCATATCTCAACAAACAAAAAAACAGATATCCGCAAAATTTTTGCTTTAAAATATTAATATATATAATGATCCTCATCTGTCATGAACGAATCCGGTTAGTACCGCTTCAAAACAGAAACTTTTGACAGCCATTTTTTCCGTTTATTTAATTCAACTTAGGAAACATACATATCATTTTCATGTTTTGTATCGCACATATTCTTATTTCCTATAAAACCTTGAAAAACTATTCAATTGTAATGCTTAAATCTCTAAATTAAGTATAACGGATCACTGGCTATTATAAACATTAACCTATAAATATAATTATGTAACTTCATGATTATAAACAAACCAAGACCAAATAAAAACAAACCAAAACTGTTGCCATTCAGAAAATACAAATTCCAAATGGACAACTTTTTAATTCCGAATGAACGACTCTTTGACTGTTTCATTAAAAAACGCTTAAAATATTTCTAAAACATATTAAAGCCTTAAAAATCTTAAAATATTTGTAAAAACGCATTAAAGCCTTTAAATATTTTTATCAAACTTTATTGTTTGCTTACATTGTAAGGTATGATTGGCGCCGAGTTTAGTACGTAAATGACGCCAGTTGATTTTAGTTTTGAAATTAGTGTAAAATGATAGTTGGGATAGAATGTTTGGTTGGGCAAGTAAAAGTCACCAGTTGAAATGAGTATTGAAATTAGAGTAGTCTAATGTGATAATGTCGAGTCAAGGTAAAATGTTCGGTTGAGAATGAGAAAGTCCCTAGCTGGATCCTGGATATTTTGGCGATGTTGAGGGTGAGATAGCTGGTTGGAGGTATCGAGTAGAGGTGAATTTGGGTTAGCATGGAGTGGATAGTTAGTTAGAAAATTTGAAAACAGGATCTACGATAGTCTTAAAAAAAAGTATTTTGGTAAAATGAAGTGAATCGTTTTTTCTTATTATGAGGACTTTAAATAGGCAAGCGAAGTGATGACGTCACTGGCAGGTTCGTGGATACAAGAAAAATATTTCCTATATTAAACGCCCAATGGATTTTTCGTAAAAAATTATTAAAAATCGAAGGAAATTATTTCCCGAATTTAATCCCCATATTTAGGTTTAGATATGTATTAGTTATCATGTGCATGCGTTAGATTAAGTTGTTTTTGTTCTAAAATTGATAAAATTTGAATTTTAAATTTCAAAACTTTAAATTTCAAAAAACTTCCATATTCCATTGAAAACATAAACATTTCATTTCAAAGGATGATATTACACAATAAATATCCAACTAATATACTAATTAAAAGGAAAATGATAAATATTCTATCATAATTTGAAGTGAAATTTGTTTTCAAATGTCTAAATAAAGTATCTGATATAAGATACTAATATGTTGCAGCGGAATAGATTTGATATCGGTCATCCTTGGCAGAATATATATATATATATATATATATATATATATATATATATCGCCAAATTATCTGGCGAATATAATTTAATTCCTTTCAAAAATCATGGTTATTTTAAAAATTTATATTAAGAGAGTAAGGAATAATATGAAACAATATTTCGCACAACACAAATTACGAAAATATACATCTGGCATGTATATTTTCGTAGTACGTTTTTGATCGCCAAATACAAAAACGCCAAGGACAACAGAGTTTTGAAATTTAAAATTAAAATTTTGTCAATTTGACAGCAAAATAACTCAATCTAACATATGCACATGATAACTAATACATATATATACCCAAATATGGGGATTAAAATCGGGAAATAATTTTCCTCGATTTTTAATAATTTTTTACAAAAAATCCAATGGGCGATTAACATAGGAAATCATTTTCTTACATACATGGACGGTCAGTGACGTCACACTTCGCTTGCGTATAGAGCCCTTAATGGAACACTGGGATGTGTTGTTGCTGTTGTGTTGTCGGGCCTATATTTTTTGTCAACCAGCAGTTTTTTTATTGTCATTCATATTTGTTGATCGGGTAAAATTTTTGAAGTGAAAACTTCTTTAGGCGCGTTGAGCACTTTTGGGTGAATAAAAATCATTGAACTCCCATCATCGCCAGCTAACGCTTTCCATTTGAAGTGAAAACTTTTGGGTGAAGAAAAATCATTCAATTCGCGTCATCGTCAGCAAACGCTTTTCATCCTTGTATGATACAAATAATGTATCACACAATTAACTTGCTAATGTGATGTGTTAATAATTATATACTGTATATTGTTTTAAAATCTGGTGCGGCGTTACACGACTTCTCTCATCTCCGGGCACTGTCTCTATTGCAGTTAGACCTCACAAAACAGTGAGAAAGCCCAAAGCTGCCATTTTTCTCACGTTTTTACAATCTGGTGCGGCTCTACACGACTTCTCTCATCTACGGACACTGTCTCTTAAAGATTGCAGCCGGAAACGTTGCAGTTAGGCTTCACAGAACCATGAGAAAGACCAAAGCCGCCATTTTTCTCACGTTTTTAAAATCTGGTGCGGTTCTACACGACTTCTCCAGAGCTTCCAACCTAATCCGGCAAACTGTTAGTACCGCCCCTTTTTCTTCACCACTTAATTTTTAGAGTATTTTTCTTCTTAATTCATTGTAGATACATTTGAAGAGAATTTCTCTAAAAATTAAGTGGTGTAGAAAAAGAGGCGGTACTAACAATTTGCCGGATTAGGTTGGCAGCTCTGCTTCTCTCATCTCCGGACACTGTCTCTTAAAGATTGCAGCCGGAAACGTTGCAATTAGACCTCACAGAACCGTGATAAATGCCAAAGCCTCCATTTTTCTCACGTTTTTACAATCTGGTGCGGCTCAACACGACTTCAATTAACTTCGGACACTGTCTCTTAACGATTGCATCCGGAATCGTTGCAAGTAGACTTCACAGAACCATGAGAAAGACCAAAGCCGCCATTTTTCTCACGTTTTTAAAATTTGGTGCGGTTCTACACGACTTCTCCAGAGCTTCCAACCTAATCCGGCAAATTGTTAGTACCGCCCCTTTTTCTTCACCACTTAATTTTTAGAGTATTTTTCTTCTTAATTCATTGTAGATACATTTGAAGAGAATTTCTCTAAAAATTAAGTGGTGTAGAAAAAGAGGCGGTACTAACAATTTGCCGGATTAGATTGGCGGCTCTGCTTCTCTCATCTCCGGACACTGTCTCTTAAAGATTGCAGCCGGAAACGTTGCAATTAGACCTCACAGAACCGTGATAAAGGCCAAAGCCTCCATTTTTCTCACGTTTTTACAATCTGGTGCGGCTCTACACGACTTCTCTCATCTCCGGACACTGTCTCTTAAAGATTGCAGCCGGAAACGTTCCAGTTAGACCTCACAAAACCATGATAAAGGCCAAAGTTGCAATTTTTCTCACGTTTTTACGATCTGGTGTGGCTCTACACGACTTCTCTCATCTCCGGACACTGTCTCTATTACAGTTAGACCTCACAAAGAACGAAAATTATAAAATATCGAAACACATTTGATTTATAAACAAAAATTGAAAATACATTTAAATGATCACGTGGTAACCATCATGATCTAAACATTGTTTTGAAGATTTATCGTTCACATTCCGTCATTTTTGACGGGTTATATACTAGTAGCTAATATAAATGTCTAAAAACCAATTTCTAGAATTTTCGAATTTTGGTCCCCAAGGGGGGGCTGGGGGGAGGGGGGCAAAACGGGATTTCACATGCGTAAAACGCGATTTCGCATAATCCTATATATCTCAAACAAACAAAAAAAAAAAAAAAAAGATATACGTGAAATTTTTGCTTTGAAATATAGCTAATACAAATATCTAAAAACCAAATTCTGGAATTTTAAAAATTCAGTACCCAAGTGGGGCAGCAGGGGCAAAAACAATTAGAAATACAGTTAGGCCTTTCAAAATTGGTACAGATAGGTTTCAATAGCCTGCAAGTCGAATGGGGATATTTTCGAAAGTGTAAAGTTATTAGGAGGGAAGAGAAGGGGGAGGGGATGGGGGGGGGGCAAAAAAATAAAAATAGAGTTAGATGTTCAAAATTGGTACACAAATGGTTTTCGATACTTAAAATCGAATGCGGATATTTTTGAATTTGTAAAATTATTAGGAGGGGCGGTAAGGGGGGGGGGGGGCTATGGGCAAAAACAAATAGAAATGCAGTTAGGCCGTTCAAAATTGGTACAGATTGGTTTTAGAGGCCTCCAAGTCAAATGGGGATATTTTCGAAAGTGTAACGTTATTAGGAGGGACGGGAGGGGGGGGGGGCGAAGGGGCAAAAAAAAAAAATAAATAAATAAAAATAGAGTTAGATCATTCAAAATTGGTACATAGAGGTTTTCGATACTTAAAAATCGATTGCGGATATTTTCGAATTTTTAAAATTATTGGGGAGAGTGGTGGGGCAAAAAAATAAAAATAGAGATAGATCGTTCAAAACTGGTGCATAGAGGTTTTTGATATTTACAAATCGATTGCAGATATTTTCGAATTTGTAAAATTATTAGGATAGACGGTAGGGGGGGGGCGAAGGGGGAAAATAACAGAAATAAGAGAAAGAGCATTTTGGGATTTTTTTCTGAAGGCAGTGAGAACCCGGTGCGACATTTTTCCTAATCAGATTTTGTTTCGCTTTTTTTTTCACGTGATAAAAATTAATACAATTTTGAGAATTCAGTATTTATAGTGATTCATTTAAAAATAGGGTCCAGCGAAGCGGGCGAAGCCTGCTAGTTCTATATAAATTATCGTAAAAAAAGAGAAAAAGAAAATAAACACACGTTCTTAATAACAGTTAAGGTTTATTTTCATTTATTTATTTGTTGGGATTAGATTAAGGGATTACGCATATAAATATATATATTGAATATAAATTTTGGCATTTTGTAAACCCTTAATTTGAAAAAAAAAAAAAAAAAAAACCTTAAAAAATTGCTAAAAGCATGATTTTATGAATCCTATTTTAGTAAGCGGGTGGTCAACGAGCTTCACCCTTTATGAAATAAAAGTAGTATAATAATGAAATATTAAAACCCGAATAAACTACTACGTCAGAAACGCCAAAAGAAAAATATTTGCGATGCAAACAGCTGTTTCGGTAGCCTTAAGCGTACCGTTTTCAGCGCAAAAATAATTCTGAATCTGGAGAAGTGCTCGTATAGATAGGAGAGGGACCGAATTTAGTTCAACCAATAGGATTATGGGAAAGGTGGAGTGTGTGGTCAATAGGAATTTAGGAATGTTAGCTGTGTAAACAGTAGAAAATTTAAGAAAATGTGGACTGAATGTAAAATTTCCAACAATCAGACAAATAGGGAATAGCGAAATCACAATTTACAAGGTTTTTAAATTTTTTATAAATATGAAAAGCTTCAAAGAAATCGAGTTCATGAATGGATTTAGGTCTGCAAATTATTTTAGCTGAATTAAATTTAAAATTATGATTTTCTTCCCAGCAATGTTTAGAAATAGCCGATTTATTGGTTTTTTGTTTGCGGACGTAATTCATATGTTCTTTTAGACGAAATTTAAGACTGCGTTTAGTTTGGCCAATATATGATAAACCACACTGACAGGAAATACTATAAATGCCCCAAGTTTATTCGGGTTTTAATATTCCAACGCCAAGTCTCCTGTTATTAATAATGAAATATGTTTTTCATGCATTTTTACAATATAATTAGTGTGTTGCTGCATTTGTGCCTACATCTTTTTCCTAATGAAAGATCACACTCCCTAAAACACTTACCTCTTCCTAAAAAAAATACAGTGAGTTTTTATAATTAATAGCTTATAAGGTTTTCTATATCTTCCTTGGATTCAAGCATTTAGGTGCGTTTTGCGCAATATGATTCATTTCTATTTTATGAAGGAAGATATAGTTAGAATTTATTTCAAAGATTTCATTGACATCGTAAAAATTACTATCGATGATAAGTTTTTTCTTCTCTGTGCCTACACTTTTATTAATATTTCTGCAATTTAAGACCCTCTGAAGTTTGCCTTGAAAGTCATGTTGTATTTAAATTAAAGTTCCTCATTAAATTTCATGAATCCCCTCTTGTCTGGAGGTATTCATTTTTATTTAGTAATGACAAGTTAATTTCATATGAACTCTTTTTAACAAATAAAGAGGACTCGACTATACAAGGCTATTATATTAATTTCGATAAAGAACAAAGAAAACAGATTTTCTGCTACACAATCCTATTCCTCCAATTCATATGTTTCAATTATAATGGAAAATTGAGTCCATTTAAACCAGTTGTCAAATAACTATTTATACTTGAAGAACACGGGAAAGCAAACTCCCTTCTAACTCTGTGAGAAAGACAGTTTTATACCCTTAACCCTTTGCAGCGCAAGACAATTATGATCATTAAATTTATACTGCCACCGGAATTCATGAACTAAATTAAATTTAAAGAAATTTTTAATTTTAAGGTTAAAAAAACCGGCCTTTTCTGCTATGTTATAAACGTAAAGTTTTGCTAAAAAATGTCCGGGATGAATTTTTGCAGTTGTATCTTAAATTTTGCGTCCTCGCAGCGAGGACACCGCGCGTTAAAGGGTTAAATGGCAAGTGCTTTTAAATTAGCATCTCAAAATCTATTGTTACAAGATTTTGCCTTTTCCTTCTATCCTGAACGTAAGCTCACCATCGTGATATCTACATTCAATAACTCTAAATTCCTCGTTTTGTGAATCTTTGCTAATATTTTTCACAGAATAGACATACAAATTCGCAAAAACGACCAAAAACTTTCAATTGTTGCTTTCTTTACCAGACTACTAGCTCTATGAAACTTTACAAACAATCCTAATAACGTTTAAATATATTTAGTCAATCTATTTTGCAAATTTTAATGCGCAATTTTTAATGTAGAAAGTTCTCTATGAAATGTATTCATTTGCACTAGTATTTTTCACTGTTGAAGCAGAAATTTGCACTGTTGAAGTTTGTCTTTAATAAAATCTAATATTGAAAAAAATTTTACTAAAACATACAAATAGTTTAAATTTTATTCGCAATTAAAACTTTCTGTATTATTCTTAATATGGTAGCACTTTCATTATATCAAAAATACTTTTTATTACAGGCTAATATTTAAGAGGTGATCACAATTGCAATTTAAACATTTCAAAATTGTATTATTCATTTCATATTGTATTTCAAAATTGTATTTTAAAAATGTTTGTGTAAGTTTATAATTCCTGAATTATTTCTTTACTTTATTTACCAAGGTATTGTATTTGATATATTTTGCATACAATTTCAAATCCTTATCACTAAAATGCCTAAAATATAATTTGTCAAATGAAAATGTTGATAATAATTACATAATTATTATTTTAAATAAAGAATTAAAATTACGAAACATTAAATCATAAAAAAAGATAGGCTAGATTAAAGTAAGACGCCATAGTTTATATATATATATATATATATATATGTGTATGTATGTAAAATCTCTTGTTGTTTATATTTCTTATTTATTGATCTCTTGTGAAAATTTATATTTTTGAGTAGATATTAAAAATATATTTAACTTTAAAAATATTATAAAAACTTTGAACTAAAGTTTTTCTAAAAGTTTTTCTTAATGCTTTAGTTTAGTCATCTTACCCCAATTTTGGGGTAAGATGGCTTGTGATATTTTAATATACAATGCACATTTTTATGAAACATATATTTATTTTTAAATTCACGATTGATATAGACAAAACTAAACAAAATATTATATATTATCTTATTTATTATTTTTCTAAAATTAATGCCCAGACGTAAATTAAAACAACCAGGCATTTTCCCTCAATATGAAACTAATGGCATCTTAACCCAACAAAATTTTGTCATCTTAACCTAAAAAGTTTAACAAGATGTTAAATCCGCTTTTAACTTACAAAATTAAAAATCGAATCTCTTTATAAGATTAGCGGGAAGGCCAGACACACTGCTTAATATATATAGATAATCAGAACGTACAGTAGAAATATGATATTATCAGCACATACAGCTGGAATTTAAAGAGGATTTAATATCAGTATTTAACCAATTAATATGATCAAAAACAAAGACCACCCAAATTAAATAAATAAATAAATAAATAAATAAATAATAAAAAACAAAAGTCAAATCTAAATGAATTAAAGCAAGTTGGAATAAGAAAACAGCATTATTTGCATTTTAACGTATATATATCCAATTTTTTTCTTCTGTTTAAGTTATGGTTCACTTTACTAACTAAACAAAATACTAATAATTTTTTAATACTTACCAAATAAAGAGATTATAGATTCAAACTAATCTAAGAAATTCCTAAAATTTTGCAAAAAATACGTCACTTTACTGGTGTCCACTTACGGCGCCTGGCTTTGAGAAAACTACGTGATATGATATCTTGTCCAACGTGTGGCATTTTACCCCCAACTTATTCTATATTTTAAAATTTGAATTTGCTACTATTGAAAAATAGTACAGCACCCTGTAAATGTTATTTATTTATTTTTAAATGATTCAATAATTTGATATATGTTTAAATGATGAGCAGTTTGATAGCTTTAAAAAAAAAAAAAAAAAAAAAAAAAAAAAACACTCTTTTTATCGTTATTATAATGTTTTCAGGTATGAATTGTTCAAACTTTTTATAACAATATGAAAGTTCAAATTTCATGTATGAAATTGAATCAGTTCTTTATACTTTTCATTATAAAGATTTTTCAATCTTATGATTAATTATATGTTTTATTTTATCAATAATTATTTAAAAAATATTTAAAGACGTTCTTATTTTCTTTCAAGAATCATATCATAAAATAAGAAATTTACTTGCATTAATACCAGTTAGCATTTTCATTTTGTTAACATTTTATTGTAAATGTGTTTGAGCATTATAGAAAATGAAATGTGTGAAATATATTAAGAACTATACATTTGCACATACATGCTACACAGAAATGCATACATACAAACATAAATAATAAATCCATAAAATTAATTCAATAGAAAAATACACATGATTAGATTTAAATTTGACATTCGTTGATTTGTACGCTTATTATTGATTTTAACAAATAATTACAACTTATTAAAAAATTGTGTATACATACGTATTTAAAAAATAACTCTTTTAAACACATACTATATTTATAGATAATTCCTTTTTTTTTAACAGTATATACATATGCACATATATATACTATTGAAATTAATTTATTTGTTAGAATCAATAACACACACATAAAAAACAACAACAACAACAACAAATATTAAATACTTATATATTTGCAGATTGGACATCATGATGATACTTCAGCTTAACTAATGATCATATTTATAATTAATTTCTTAAGATATCAAGATGCATAATTTTCAATTTTCAAAAATCTTCATTTTCAGTTACCAGCTATATCTTTTTCCAATCATATCTCTTTAAAGCTAATTAATAAGCTTTTCTTCCCCGTGAGTGAAGCTAATTAACGATCCGTGTTCATTGTAATAATGCTTTGTCCTCTAAAGACTTATTCGGTAATCATCATTCATTTCAGATAATGCGTTTGGTTTACATAGAAAAGAAAAAACCTTCCTAAAAAAAAAAAAAAAAAAAAAAAAAAAAAAATAGCTGGATCACAATTTTAACTGCATTTTTTAAAGGTGTTATTCTCAAAACCCAAACTGCTGCTTTCGGATCCTATATCGAAACATCCATAATGAAACCTGTTATTCTTTTGTTTTTCATAAAGTAGTAATAAGTTTTTTAAAAAGTAAGGAAAATTAGTATTTTAAAGATATTTTCAATTCACAATAAAAAGTATAAAATTGGCAGCATGTCAGCTACTAACTTTAATGAAAAATGTATACACTTATTTGTAAAAGTTTATTTTTTCATACTAAAATTAGAAGTCTGGAGATTTCAGAAATATAGGAAAGGAAAGGAATTTTAAGTCATATATGAATAATCTTGAAAAATAACTGTTGTTAGTAAATCTAGTTGTTAATTTACTTTTTACTCACATAAAATGATGTATGATTTTTGAAAATAATTTCATTTTGTTTTTTAACGAACCTATTTCATTGTATATAATAATAAAAAAAAAAAAAAAAAAAAAAAAAAGGGGGGGGGAGGTGGGGAGGGGGGGGTAATATTTTGACAAGTAGTATAGAAGGGTTTTCTCTTTTCTTGCATTTTTAAAATAAGCAAATATTTTTCTAGATTTTTTTTAACTTACTGGATTATAAATGGTAACTTGAGAATAAAATAAAACTTTCTAGCGAAAAGCTGTCAGCATTTGAGATTTTCTATCTAGCGTTCTTGGAAAAACAAATTGAAACATGTAAGAAATATAAAAGATTTTTTTTTTCAAACATATATATTATTAAATTTTAAAAATTGTATTTAGAATAACTTTAAATGGATCTATTTCAATCATCAAATTAATTTTTAAGTCATATTTGACAATCACGTTTACATGAGATATTCACGTTTTACAATATATTTAAAATACTGCTACAACCAGAAAAATTATACAAAAATATATATTGATACAATTTCAAATTTATAGCTTGAAAGTTTCTCAACATAGATTTTCAGTTACTGTATAGCGTGCCACAACAAATGGCATTGTCTTTGAAAGTTTTTCCAGTAGTGTATCTTTCACCAATGGAATTAAAGCAAATACTAATTTTGAGAGATTTTTCATTAAAATTTGGAAAGCATTTTCTTCTTGTAATGTTTAATTGATTCTTTAATAATGAGAAAAATAGATATAGTTGCTGAATATATATTGGAAAAAAGAAGCAAGATGAAACATACTCAATTTTTCAACAAAATTAAATTGTAACAATTTAATAAGTATTTTTCTCATCAACCGATTTTTTGATGTGTTATGCGATGAAGTCTTTTTAATGTACTGAAATTACTTCAAGAATTCAATTACTTCAAGTTTATAAAATTCCTATAATCTGAAAAATTTAATAATCTTATATTTCTTCCACATCTCCTAAGAATTTTTGTAGAATTCTTTTCTACGGATTAACTAAGAAATTTTATAGTGTGCATTAATCAAAAGCAAAGTATAAATAAATAAATATATATATATATATTAAGTAATTTGTATCTATTGTACTTCTAATTTAACATTTTAAAAATGTTTCTGGAGAAAAATGTTTTTTCGAATTGTTTCAGCTTGTAACAGATATGTTGTAATGCAAAAAGTGTTATAGCTGAAGAAAAGGCAAAAACTGAAACAACTCACTATAAAGATTGAAGAGAGGAACATGTTTTACTTCAATTGAAACTTGTGTTTTAATAATATAAAAGAAATCATATTACTTAAGGCTTCTCCCTCTCTCTTGCAATTTAACTGTTTATTGCAACAAAATCCCATGTAACTCTAAGGAGAAATATATATATATGTATATATAATTACTCATCACTTAATGTATTTTTTTGTATGTGCAACTTCGTTTTCACATTCTTAAAATTCAGAGCCTTTAAATTAACACTTGTTTTCTAAAAATTGATTTTTAATTTTAATAATTTAATATTGAATTTTAAAAGGTGAAAAACTAACTGAGAGCATTTTTCTTATTTTTTAGCTATAAAACGAAATATTAAAAAAAAAAAAAAAATAAACAATAAATTTTTGAAAAAAGAGTACTAATTTAATGGTTGTTAATGCTTTGAATGGGAAAATAGAATTTTAAAAAATGCATTAGGTAATGTGTAATTCTATAAAAAAAAAATTCCAAAGAGTTACCTGGGATTTGATAACCGGAAACAGAGAAATTGTAAGAGCGAGAGAAAAGCCTTAAGCGCAATTATTATTCTAGCAAATTTATATAACACATTTCATCAAAATCGATTTTAAAATGTGTCCTATAATTGTATACAGGGTGATTATAATTAAAGTTGCGATTTCAAAACGCTCTAATTTTAAAACTACCCATCAGAGCGATTGGATATTTTACCAGAGCAATCGTGAGGCCCTGAAATTTAGTTTGAGGAAGGAAAAAAGTATTTATAAAATGTGCCAATGGATGGCGCTCTCAAGGTAATAAATGCCTAAATATATTCATTATACACAGGAATGTTGCTAGCAATAGACTAGAATAGCAGGAAACAATACACTTTAAGGGTTTACGACAACTTTTTACTTCCATTACTCTACTACCGTAGGTAATGGAAGTATTGTATTCGGTCTGAAAATTCGATATCGGGTTTTCACCTGATTTACACGTTTTAAGGTCCCCTGAGTCCAAAAAAGTGGTTTTTGGCAATTGGTCAGTGTGTATGTGTGTGTGTGTGTGTGTGTATGTATGTGGAGAATCTTCTGGCTATTATAGCTCAGAAACTAATAAAGATAGAGCTACGAAACTTTAGAATTGAAATACGTCTGGTGTACAGATGAAATTTCCAAATTTTGGTGAAAATTGAAAAACCGGAAGTGGGACCGTAAGTCCGTATCTCAAAAACGGCTCTAACGATTTTCTTCAAACTTGCTATATAAACACTCTATTAGATGTCCTTTCGAATGATATAGTTGGTTAGTTCAGGAAAATTGATAGGCGTCCTGTATAAATAGCACAATTTCAGGCCTCGCAAAGGCGTTCCTTTAAAAACGGTTGTACGGATTTTTTTCAAACTCGCCCTATTAACTCATTTTTAAATATCCTTTTGTATGTAATTATTGTTTTCCGGTCAATAATTGATTTTTTGTAAAAGTGGGTATCTCAAAAACGGCTCTAACGATTTTCTCTTTAGATCACTTTTATGTTTTCTGATCACATTATCTCTCAAAAATGCATATAATACGTGTAATAGTGGGTAATGGAAGTCGTGTGGCTGTTTCACACCAGATTTTTTTTTTTTTTAGCAAAAAGACAAGAATACGTGTTTACAGCGGAAACAGTGATAGT
This sequence comes from Salticus scenicus, assembly GCA_963930645.1. Classification (NCBI taxonomy): domain Eukaryota; kingdom Metazoa; phylum Arthropoda; class Arachnida; order Araneae; family Salticidae; genus Salticus; species Salticus scenicus. The sequence goes on along the minus strand of OZ005648.1, from coordinate 36,155,354 downwards.
GACAAGAGAAAAAGAGGAGCTTCATGAAACAAACATCTTACGAATGATTAACGGTACATTTTGGAACTTCTTTTTCTCCTTTGCCAAACAAAATTCCATTGCCTAACAATTGTTCTGATGAACTATCAAGCCATTCTCAACGGTAGTTTTAAAATTATAGCGTTTTTGAAATCATAACTTTAATTACAATCACCCTGTACTTAGAACATATTATATCAATATAACATGAGTTAACTCATCGTTATAAATCTAATAATTTAAATAATAAGAAGTTAATTTTTAAAAAGAAGCGAAGACAGAAAAAAAAAAAAAAATCAGAATAATAACTCTTTGGCGAAGTTCGTAGCTATCGCCAAATCCCTCGGTAACCCCGCACTTTAAAGCAGAGTTTATTCAAAAACCTTTCCTTAAATATTTTCGGAGCATTTTAACAACGCTTTACAAAAATCCTGAAAAGAGCCCGGATTCTGTTATTTAGAAGCGGAGGCATTGTTCAGGGAGACTACAGAAAATAAAGATAGAGCAATAAATTTGTATAGCAGCAGAAAGCGAAGATAGCGCCTTGAATACTAAGCCGACTATAAGCGATTTCGTATACGTCGAGAAAGTTTACAAGATTTCTTTCTTTTTTTTTCTTCTTTTATTATTATTATTATTATTATTATTATTATTCAAGGAATATAAAGGGCCTTTCTTCCCTTTTTGTGCACTTACAAAATTCTAAATGCGTTTTAACAAGTGGGAACTTATTGTTTTAAAGAGGTCCTATTTTTAGGAGAGAAATAAAAGGCGCACACTTCTTTGATAAAATACTGCATAAACTGCAAAAGGCTTTAAGTTTAATAGAAAATGAGACTGTTATAGCTTAGAATAATGTATAAAAATCGCAAGTGTTACATTTATGAATATGTAAATTCTTCTGTTTGAAAAACGTTTGATTATTAGATTGTGTCTCCAGAAATTTTCCTACTAAGTCATAAGCTTTTATTCATAGGAAGCCACAAAAGTTTTTGCAAATAGTTATATATTTAAAATATAATATATATATATATAAATAATTTTTTAAATGCAGTAAAAGCCGAGCAACAGATTTAAGGCCACTGAAACCGCATAGACCAATAAGAATAAAACCTCCTCATATTATAATTACTTGTGTAAACTGATTGTTAATTATTGAAACAATGAATTTTACTTTTTAACTTTTGAAATAATATAAATTTTACTTACTGATTTTTGTATTTAGCTTAATTTAACTTCAAACTTACCTTAATATTATTCCTAGATAGTTTCTATTTAAATAATGTTGCCTGTGCGTATTTATACCAACGTAATACACTGTAAAAAAAAAAGTAGTACCTGTTGGTCATCTCAAAATTCTCTTCGATATTTTCCTACACAAATTCACGCAGTTACAATTTATTTATTAAAATTTGTTTTCAATAGTAACTGAAGACGATTTTTACCTCAAAAAAATATAACACCAAAGCCACTCTTATGCCTTACAGGCAACATCTGGACAATACTTAAAATAAATAAACAAAGTCGATAACTTTATTTCAAATTATCACAGATGTATGGCTTATTTCAAAGGTAACGACGACTTCTTTTGAAGAATAGTCATTTGAAAATTTACAATCTCCGTAAGTGGTAACTGCCACTACCAGTGGCGCGACACATCATCTTATAAAAAAAATTTCCAGTTGACTATTATGATTATACTGCTCTGCATGAAAATTGCCCCCAACACCATTTTTGCAAATTCTTATGTAAAATGACCTCCTGAATCCGATTAGGACGTCCATTTTACTCTATTACCCACCGTTTTTTAGGGACGGTCCCTATTTTTATCGCTTTTTAGTAATTTTATGGCTATAAATTTGATTTGTATGGGGGGGGGGGAGGATTATTTTGACTGTTAAATATTTTCTGAGGGCCTAAAGAGGTGAAAAATTCTATAACATGAACATTTGCAGCAAAGGGAAGATTTAGAAGGGGATTTGCCACTGAAATTAAAAGTTACATTTATTATATTTTATTAATCATTTAGTATTATCACTTACTATACATTATATATATATATATATATATATATATATATATATATATATATATATATATATATATATTAAGATTTAAAATAATTATTTTCCATTCTCCAAATCAAATTCATGGCCATAAAATTGTAAAATTACCGAAGAGTGATAAAAATTGGGGGAAGAGGTGAACTCCCGAGAAAATGGTGGGTGATGGGGCAAAATAGGGGTCATATTTGGATTCAGGAGGTCATTTTACATAATAATCAGCAAAAATGATATCAGGGCTCAAGTTTTTTTTTTTTTTTTTTTTTTTTTTTTTTTGCAGCGTAGGGTTTTTCTATCTATAATATAACATATATAATTGTAAATCATAATAAAATTTAGTATACAAGAAGTACATTATTAATACCAATTTCATCCAAAAAATTGAATAATTGGTTAGTAAATTAAAGATGAATTAAATACGCACGTTATAATGACAGATTAAGCCTACTCATGATGAATTCATAGAACCAACAACAACAACAAATATATGTATATATATATATATATATATATATATATATATATATATATATATACATATATGTCATTCAGATACATTTTAAAGTATAAGAAGAACCTAACAATTTTAATAAGAAGTGGAAGTGGAAAATGCGGAAAACAAATATATCTAAACAAAGAAGGGAAAAAATAAAGAATTTAAGGCTTGTTTCCATCTATTAATTATATATATTATCAAACTAAATTAATAAATGCATTTAAGTGATCTAAATTGATTAACCCGTTATCGCCCAGTGTCCTCATTTGAGGACAGCTAATAAAATGGCACGTATAATTTTTGTGGTTTGTTGGAATGATTTCTGCTTTTTAGTGACAGTTTATAGCGTCACTCTAAATGAACCCTGAAAGTTTTACGTGCCTACTATTAATTATTATTTCATAATTTGGATAGTCATTTTATGATTTTTCATTCGTCGCACATATTTGCTTTTTGCGCAGGTATACTAACTTAAATCAAGTTGAATAATAATATATATTATAATTATTACTTTCGAGATCTTTTTCAACATATAATAATAAATTAATCTGTTATCTCAAAGTTTTTCTATCTGTCTTTGCTTTTTGCGCAGGTATACTAACTTAAATCAAGTTGAATAATAATATATATTATAATTATTACTTTCGAGATCTTTTTCAACATATAATAAGAAATTAATCTGTTATCTCAAAGTTTTTCTATCTCGAAGTTTTCTCGTTAGAACACCAAACGTCAATCAATGAGGATAGGCTTTTAAATTTAAAACAATCAGAAGAATTGCTTAAGTTAATATATTTTACTGTCAGTTGTTTATATTAATTAGGAAGTGAAATAATCAGCTAATAATATTTTGCAAAATTAATTCGGGCATTAACGGGTTAATAAAATGAGCAGTTTTTCACAAATAATAATAATAATAATAATAATAATGAAAATTTGCTTTTTTCAATTATAATATTCTCTAACAATTTCAATTTTTTATACTATAATAACCAACCTTATTTATGTATAATATTGTCCTCCACACCAAGATAAAATTACTTAAATGTTAGAGAACAATTTTTAACTTGCGGCCAAGTTGTTTACAAGATCTTTTAATGCAAATTGTGTTTATTATATGGAAGAACTTTCAGTATCATCTGTCTAAAAATATGTATAAGTCAATTGTCGATGTACAAAATATCTGACATAAAATTTTGCAAAACGATATTGTTCTTCAACAGAAAGGCGTAAAGCCGGGTATTCTTTTGCGATTGCTATACCATTTTGCATGCCTTTGTGCCATATAAATTATATAAATTTTATTATGTATATATATATACAAGTTTTATTGTGTATTTGAGAATGTTTAAAATATCCCTATACTTTTATTTATATGTTTAAAGAGAGACTATTCTTGTCATTGCATTGAATTTTTGCATAAATACATATCAGCATATCAAAAGACATTGTGTAAAACCAGAAGATACTATATTAAATCCTTCATACAATACAGAACTTTAAGTTGCACCTTTATTTATTAAATTTTCCCATCGAATTATTATTTTATTTCTGAATATCTACCATACCTATCGAATAAAGAATGCTTATTTTCAGTAAACGCGAAATAAAATAATACAATATAAAAGCATTGCAAATTAATTTTATTTTAAAATAAAGTTATTTTAAATACTAAAATAAAAGCTGCGTCTAACTCAACGTCTTATATATATATAATTTTCATTTAATTGATAAAGTAATCGCGTTAAATAGAAATTGATGATAAGTGTTATGTTAGTTTTAATCAATTTATCACCATTGTCAATCCTAATGAGTGCTGTGGGATTCATATAAAGAGAGATTTCCATATTTACTTTTTTAATACTATAAATTCCAAATATATCTTTGATTACTCATATAAAATTATAAAATATTATTCTTGAAAATAATAGTACTTAAAATGTAAGAGTTTTTTTTTTTTTTTTCCCCTGATGTAAACGTTCATATGAGTATGCAAAATTTGCTGTCAGATATTTTGTATATTTCGGCCGTAAATCCATACATTTTATTTTGAGTTTTATGAAACATTATATGATAAATGGATCTAGGTATCAACTGTCATTAACACGTTGTTGAGAGTGATCATCAGTACAATATTATCAATTTTTCTTTTCTTTTCTTTTTCTTTTTTTTTTCTGAAAGGAAGTTGATTAAGAAATAAGCATGATGAAAAACACTTTAAAACACTAAAAATTTATAATTTGTAATAGATTTTTATTTAATGTATAAATTAAAAATCGTATAAGATGAAGAAATAATGAGAAAAAAAAAATGTCTAAATAATAAACTGTAACTGTAAAACTCCTTTACATTCTTAAAAAAAAAAAAGATAAATAAATAAATAAGATAAAATAAAATAAAATAAATAAATAAAATAAAAATAAAAATAAAAATAAATACAAATAAATAAATTGGACAAGCTAGAGGTAAGACTATCTGTACTTATTAAAGAAAAGATAGAAAAAATTAAATTTTAATATACTTCTAATATTATTTATAATACAGGGTAACGAAAAACGTTATTATTCATTAGAACAATTAAATTTAAATTCTAATCAATATTTACCATTGTTAAAACATTTTTTGTATCATAATATTTTAATATTGATACTTACAAAAATTACTAAATCCGTTAAAAAAAAAAAAAAAAAAAAAAAGCATACGTGAATGATGGTTTGCACACATGACAACGGGAATAATAATTTCTACTAGAATTAAATTTTTAATATTACTATATATCCGGGGTTCCTTTACCTAACAGTTTTCAAATAAAAAATCTTCTTTTTTTTTTTTTTAAAGACAATAGATTTCAAGATAATTATCACACATTATTCAAAATGACATATAACTACATCAACTGGATATATATTGCATAATCTATAAGTGTTTATGATAAATGTTATAAAATAAACGTTTAATTATTTATCAAACACATCGCACCCTGGCAATAAAAATGATGCAGGTCAAAAAATAGAAAATTTAAGTCCATGTTACTGAAAAATGCACACGAAGTGCTTCAATTTGTTAAAAAATACGTCATTTCTTTATTTCAAAATTTTACAGTCAAATCTCCGAATTTTACTGAAATTTCTTAGAGTGTATTTTGTCGGTAAAACTCATCGTATCGCAGAAAAAAAACAATGGTTTTCGGATAAAAAAATACTTCGGTACGGAAAAGTGGAAATTTGTGGTAACACTCCTTGACGCACTAATATATTTACCTGAACTTAATGAAAATAAAACAAATTTCTATTACTCAGTTACCGCTAATGATCATCCGACATGTCTTAGTCTGTAGACAAGAAAATTCCTAAACTGATTCTTGAAAGTTGCACAATTTTGGAAGACAGAAAATTAAGAATCAGAAACATTTCAAATAATGATATAAGTAACTGTTATCAAAATATTTTAAAATTAGTTTTTGAAAATGAAAAGAAGTTATTATAAGGAAAGGGCTTCATTAAAGTTGAGCTTCATATGTATAAAACGAACAGTGACGCATGCAATTCAACTGCAACTTAATTTGAGAACAAAAATTAAAAAAAAGAAATAAAATGTGTACATTTAATAAAATACCTGTAAAGTAACCCGACACTTATGCGGTGGACTTACGATCTTCCGGTTTCTTAAAGCAAGTTTTTGAAAAATGGCATCCAAATACGTTCGATAGCATTTTTTAAAACTGATCAAGATTATGGGCGTATTAATCTACGATCATTTTTCTCACATTAAAACTCACTAAACCGCGTCCTACAGTTCAAAGTGGATTTCAATCCAATATGAACATCCCTGTCTCAACCGGTATTTGAACCCAGCAACTGGCTTGAATTATAAAATGAGCAAGAGAAGTGACGCAAAACTTATACGATGGTACTCAGAAAAAATAAAAATTACCTTTTATAAAAAAAATTCAGAGTGCAGCTATAAATAGATAAGAAGTAAAAATATCAGATTGAAACAATTAACATAAAAAAATATACATATTTTACACAAAAATAAAGTAGGCACGAGTGCTGCAATCAAAGCAGCAACGCACCAAACATTGTGAAATAAATATATAATTTCTAATAAATGAAATTAAAAAATAAAAAATAAAATAAGATATAAAATCTAAAATATTTAAAACTGAACGAAAAACTAAGCTACGTGAGTAATTTCCAAGCATCAGACAAGAAAGGAGCGGATGAAATATCATTAACAAGATTTTTTGAGTTGCCGCTTTGATTGCAGCTCTCGTGCCTACTTTCTTCGCCTGACGAAAGCTCATGTCTTCGTTCGACCGAAACAATTGTTGCGAGTTCTAGCATTTTATGGTGTTTATTCAAAGTTTTGTACTTATTACTTTTAAATTCCAGTTTTGTGGTGCTTTTTATTACTATTTCTGTTTCCTGAATTATTTTACATAAATAATGTAAACGTTAAATTTCTGTATGGCTGCATCATGTATGAGTAATTCTTCATCAAATATAAATATATACATAATCATGATCAGATAATTTAAAAATCATCGATATAAATTTTGACTTTTCTAAAAATAACGATACATGCAGGAAATGAATCCTCCACATTCGTAAGTTGCTATTAAATCAAATGAGCTGCCGAATTTTCAAGAACAATAGGATGTTCATCGCAATCTCTGTAAACATTCACATTGTCGGCAAACTGTGATTGTCGGGATAGCTGACACATCTACGTATCTTTCTTTCAAGTGTCGGCTATCGAGACTTCCTTTTGTGCCCGTGCGGGCGTGCCGACCTGAAGAGTGCACCCTTACAAATGTTATCGACTCTGGTTTGAATATATTGTTGTGAAACCTTGTTCTATCTACAAAGAGGTGCGGTTTGTTTCTTTTTTCAATGCCGAGAATACGATAACAACGTGGCTCATTACTGATGACTTGCGGGGAAGATAAAGTTGATAGGATCTACAAGTGCTACGATAACAAAGTTTCCACGCGAAAATATCGGTTTTGAAAAATTCATATACTCTAAAAAACGCGCCAAAATCAGATTATTTTTCATGTGAATATATGAGATCACTACATTGTTATATAAAATATAAATTCTGATATGGAGGAACATAGATAAATCTTGGGGATCGTAAATATATTTGTGGGAATTTTTTGTAACGGATTCTTTCTTTGGAAATTGAGAGGTGCTAATGCAATCATACCATTCTAATTAGTATTCTGCAGTATTGTTAGCAAACGCCTTTTATTTTACTCCAGTAATTTTGGAGAGTATTTTTTTTTTCTTATTTAATAGTAATTACAGTCGGCAGCAAAAATATTGAAGCACGCATCCACACTTTTCATATATATATATAATATATACAGTGTGTCCTAAAAGTTCCAGTACTCCAACTTCAAGAACTCATTGTGTCCATGATTTTTTTTTTTTTTTTTTATTTATATATATATTAAATTTTATCGTCTGCTTATTATTGCGTCAATTCTTTAATTTTTATCGTTTGCTTATTTTCTCGCTGAAGTTGTGTGAGAATAAAGTTTTATGTTATTTTGTTCTTCATAGTGAAATGAGTTTATCTCGCATTCAGAGAATTACGCTGTTTGAAGCTTATTTTGAATGTAAATCGTACGAAAGATGCAAAGATGTTTGGCGATATAAATATCCAGATGATGCAATACCGAGTAAAAATATGGTATATCAGCTCGTTCGACAATTTCGTAATACAGGTTAGGGGTGTGCAGGTTTCTCTACAAGAAGCATGTTAAAACGCGTTTCTAAACACATGCGCAAACGAGTTCAGCTTTTCCTCCTAGAAAAGGATGGGCATTTTGAACATTTATTATAAATGTAAGTTCTGTATTTTTTCCTCCGTTATTTTAAATGTGCCTTTTATCATTAGGATAAAAATAATCGTTTTAAAGTTTGTTGTTTTGTAAATAAAAATTACATCAGCGTCAGTACTGGAACTTTTAGGATACACTGTATATATATAGTTTGATCGCTAATATTTATCACCAATTTACTTTTTTATAAACGGTATAAGACTAACAAGGAAACATTAAAAAAGTGTCGTCTTCAAAAAATATTGAAAAATATATATCTGATTCTACTCTTCATAAAACACCAGAAAGTGAAAAAATTATCGACTGAAATGAATTACAGCGACTGCAAAAAATTATAAAAATTAAGCATTTTTGGCGATTTAGCGCTGTTAGGCGATAAGTTCGAGGTTGCCGTGTACGAACAGAACCGTGTTTTGCTTCTCCGCCAAGTACTCAAAACCAATTCCGTGCGCCTAACAGTGTAAAATCGCCAAATATGCTTAATTTTGATAATTTTTTGTGAACGCTGTAATTCATTTCAGCCGATAATTTTTTTCCCTTTCTGGTGTTTTAGGAAGAGTAGAATCACATATATTTTTTTTCAGTATTTTTTGAAGACGACACCTTTTGAATGTTTCCTTGTAAGATCATGACTCGACAAATATTTACTTACAAAACAGTATTAGATGCGCATCTTTTAAGTGCTTCAATAATTTTGCTGCCGACTGTACATTTGGAGTATATTACTGTATATATATAAAGCAGTGTGGATAAAGGACATGAGTAAAACATGCTACGGAATATTAAATAGAATGTTGACAAGTATGATACAATAATTATGTCTAAAAGTATTATCCGAAAGAAGAAACAGTTTCGAATGGCAGAGTTTATATCTTTCATTAAGTCAGGCGTACAGGTTTTTCAGATTAATTTCTCTGCCATTCTTTATTTCTCTTTAATTTAAAATTTTTATTTAGATATCTTAATTAAGATCAAGACAAATAGATTTTGCACATTTCTTTGTGCTTTGAAAATAATATGCTTGCATCTTTTTTGTTTAACATGAATATGGCAAACTGGTAACGTCAATACGGCATATTTTTTACTTCTAGTATTCAATTGAGATCATATTGCTCAGGGAAATTATTAATGTCTGGTCAGCACTTGGTGTTATAAATTTTTATTTGCATTTTTTTCCCATTCCAATATTTTATATATATAATAAATAAATTTATTTAATATTGAAATATTTCAATAGTTTAAATTATCTATATAAATAAAAAGAAAAATCTGTATGCCTGCGTGTCTGCGGTCTGATGCTCACACTACTCATAGCAGAGCTACAAAACTTGGCAAATGGGTACCTGGGATATTGCAGGTATGCACCTCGTCGAGATTTTTTCAAATTTCGAATTTGAAATTTTTTAATTATTTTTTTTTCATTTTAAATATTGGTTCATTTTTCTAAAATCCCTTCTTTCATTTCAATCGTCTGCGTATTTTAGCAACGGCTATTACGCTATTTATTTTATTTTTTGCTTATTTAATTCATTTATTTAAAGGTGAAATCTTTTCTCTCTATTTTATTTATTTATTTATTTTTTTTTATTATATTTATTGAAAATCAAATGGTAATACAGTAGAAAAAATTAAGTACATTAAATTTTAAATATAAAAACGTATTTATAACAGTTATGTTTATGTATAATTTTTATAGTATTACAACTTTTCATTTTTCATTTTTTTAATTAATTCCTTTAAAAAAAAAAAATATATTTATAGTATTTATCGAGGAAAAAATGGTAGTACATAGTGGAAAGGATTAAACTAACAAAAATTTAAGCTTAATTAAAATTTATTTATTTATTTTATTCATTTATCCTTTATTTAACCCCGGTGATGGGGCACAGTGATCCACTTTGTGAGTGCTCACAATTTCTTTTTTTATTCATAATGTATTGGAAATATTGTTATAAAAAAAATTATGACATATCAAGAAGGGCTTAGAGGTTGTTTGCTGTTTTTTTTTTTTTTTTTTTTTTTTTCCCCAAGTACACTGCTTTTCTGTTTTTTGTGAAAAAAAATTAAGAGTGTAAAAGTGGTCCATTGTGCCCCGGTCTCCCCTATATGCAATTGCTTTTTATTATGACAGATGTGAATAAAATATGTTATTAGTTTACATTCAGTTTTTTTTTTTTTTTTTTTTCCAGGGAATAAAAATTAATTTTCTTTTTGAATTTCAGACGAACGAAAATACTATTTAGAGGAAAGTTTTAAATGGAGATATTTTTAATTCTTTAAGTTTTAGATTGTTAACATCCATCTCATTCCATGCACAGTAATAAATAAATAAATAAATAAATCATGTAATAATGTGATATAACATGTGACTAAAAAAGTTACCGACTTTTTGTGCGGTAAATTTCAAGCGTATACTAAATAAACGTGTGACTAAATTTTTGAAGAGCACTGAAAAAAAAAAAAAACCCTCAGACTGCAAATTTGTAAAAAAAATAGTTACGTTTGACCAACCGGGAATCGAACCAAGGTCATCCACGTAGGAGGCAAAGGTGTACCAATAGAGCACGGATCCACATGTTATTGTTAACATGCATACCAGTGATTCTCAATAAATGTGCCTATAAATATTTGAGTGAAATATAAATCCGAATATATATATATAAATAAATAAAGTTACTGCATTACACCATTCTATTAAGGACGCACTGATTTTTTTTACTTTCTTTTATCTACATAAATAAAGAGAAGTGTCTGTCTGAGCTCTGGTGCTCACACTACTGATCGCAGAGCTAGAAAAGTCGGTAGGATACCTGGGACCCTAGAGGTGTGCCCCTCATTGAGTTTTTTTTTTTTTTCTTTTTCAATTTTAAATATTGGCTACTATGTTTCATTTTCCTAAAATTTATTCTTTCATTTTAATCGTCTGCGTATCTAAGCGACGACTGCTATTACGCTATTTATTTTTTATTTATTTAATTCATTCATTTGAAGGTGAAATCTTTTTCTTCTTTTTTTAATTCATTATACTTCTTGAAAATAAAATGGTAATACAGTAGAATAAAACTAAGTATATTTTGTTTATTATGTTGGTTGGAATCAAATCGTAAAATAGTGTCAAGAGCGGGGGCTAGAAAAACATGGTTCAAAAACTAAAATATTTAATAGAGGCTAAGATACAGCTATCTTTAAAATCGTAGTTATTAAATAATAGCAGATTCACATGTCGTCGATAAATACCCTGATTGAAGTGCCCGGAAAAGATATCTTTTTGCAGGCAGTGGGAACCTGGTCCCGATGCAATGCGGGCGGAAAAAGAGTTATCGTAGGAAGCGGGTACTCGAAGCAAGGTTTAAAACGATTTCAATTTAGGTTTTTTTTTTTTTTTTTTTAACTTATGATGTGGTATAAAAAATAAATTGTCGTTCAATTCTTTTGAAAATTCATTTAAATATAGTGATCAGCGAGGCGGGCGTGGCCTATGCTTGCTAGTACTAAATAAATAAAAAACAAAGGAACAAAATCGATATAATTAACGAGAAAATTGAAAAAGATCAAAATATAACAAATTAAATGAATACTGAATTCTCAGTTTAATTATAGGAATTGTGAATACAAATTGCAGTTTTCAAATTGTGCACACAAATTATGCATACAAATTGTGTGCATATTGCTAAAATTTCTTTATCCTAATGCCCTGACTACAATTTAAAAAATAATGAAGAGGAACATAAATTACAAATTATGAGGAAGGTTATAAATTTAAAAACAAAAATGTACATACATCATAGCAAAATGTATGTAATATATAATAATAATAATAATAGCAATTCATCATTATAATGAAAAAACACCTTGAAATAAAACTTGAATTAATTAAACATTTACATATAGAAGTGAAGCTTTTTACAAAGCAAAAAATATTAAAAAAGTTAATAATTGTAGAAAGATAACTTTGATACCCCCCCCCCCCCCAAAATAATAATAATAATAATAATAATAATAATAATAATAATAATAAATAAATAAATAAATAAATAAAATTAAAAAAAAAACTGCTTTAATCTTTATAAATAGCAAATGTATCAGCAGGGTAATAAATGATTTGTTTCATAGACAGTCGAATATGAGATGATCTAAAATCTCTATAATTCAAAAGTTCGATGTCTAATAAAGTGAACCTAAAAATTAATATAATGCTACAACCTTCACACAGGACTATTAAAAAAAAATAATAATAATAAAAATAAATAATAAAAGTTGCATGCAGAAAATAAAGGATGGATGAATTATGAATCAAATTTATAAAGGAAATGTGATTTTTTATTTTTCTTTATTTCTCTCTAAAAAACTATAAGTGGCACGTATTTCACAATTCATACAGTTAATGTGAAGGGGATCTATAATATGTATATAAATGTTCAACTCAATCGGATATGGCGTTTAGACGCTATTGCACTTTAAAGAATTTCAGCCCAAAAGGCATAATGATAAAGAATTTTTCGTTATGTCCCTGTAAAAAAAAAACTATACGTGCTAGATTCACCAAAATCTAAGTACTTCTTGCAACGGTGACCTATAGTATATGTATAAATTTTGAGCTCAATCGAATAATGCGTTTAGACGCTATCACACTTTAAAATATTTGGATCCATATAGACCATAACGATAAAGAATTTTTCTTTATGTCCCTCTAAAAAAAAATTAAGTGGTACATATTCCAAAATTCATACAGTTAGTGTGACGGTGACCTATAACATGTGTATAAAATTTCAGCTCAATCGGATACGGCGCTTAGACGCTATTGCACTTTAAAGAATTTCAGTTCATAGGGCTAAATCATAAAAAAAATTTCGTTGTGTCCCTGTAAAAAAATTATATGGGCTAAATTCACCAAAATCTATACAGCTTTGCAACGATAACCTATAACATGTGTATAAATTTTCAACTCAATCGAAGTAGGTCTTTAGACGCAATCGCACTTTAAAATATTTGGTTCCATATAAAACATGATGATGAAGAATTTTTCTTTATATTCTTGTAAAAAAAAAAACTATAAGCGCTAGATTCACCAAAATTTATACAGTTCGTATGACAAAAATTTATAACATATGTATACATTTTCAGCTGAATGGAGTCAGGCATTTAGACGCAATTGCACTTAAAAGAATTTGGGCCCATAGACCATAATGATAAAGAATTTTTCTTTGTGATCCTGTAAAAAAAAAAAAAAAAAAAAAAAAAAAAACTATAAGTGCTAGATTCACCAAAATCAATATGGTTCGTGCTACGGGGACCTATAAAATACGTACCAACTTTCAGTTCATTGGAACAAAATATTTAGACGCTATCGTGTTCACTTGCATATATACATACATACATCATCATAAAAATAGTAAATATGAATTAAGGGGACCTCAAAACGTGTAAAAACATCAAAATCTCAAAATCGGATTTTTGACATGATTACAATACTAAAAGTTTTTTTTTTTTTTTTTTTTTTTTACGTATTGTATACTTATTAATTTTGTGGTGATTTATCCTTTTTCAAGAGCAACACTCATTTTTGAGATTTTATTTGAATTCCTGGATAAAAACAGTCTGGAAAAATACATAAGTAACGTATTTATCATAAATCTACTTTCAATGAACGAGGATCAAAATTTACGGATATTGATGTCAAATGAACTCGAAAAAATCATTCCTCCTGTAATACCTAATGTAAGATAGTTCATCAACAATTTTTTTTTTTTCTTGATATAAATTTATATATTTGTATTACTTATAGTTTTGTTCATGATAAAAAGTTGTATATGAATGACCTGTAATTTTGTTCTTTATAAAAACTTGTACATATATTTGTATTACTTCTAATTTTGTTCTTGATAAAAACTTGTATATTTGTATTCTTATAATTTTGTTCATGATAAATCTTGTATATTTGCATTACTTATAAGTTTGTTCTTGATATAAAATTTTATGTACATTATATTCTGTAACTCTTTTACTCTCCGAACATACATATGTAGGAAAAGTATTGTAATCATGTCAAAAATCCGACTTTGAGATTTTGGTGCATCTACACGTTTTGATGTCACCTGAATTCATATTTGATATTTTTACAGTGATGTATGTTTGTATGTATATGTGTATGTATGTGAGTGAACACGATGGCGTCTAAAAGCTTTGTTCAAAAGAGCTGAAAGTTGGTATGTAGCCGTAGTCACCGTAGCACGAACCCTATTGATGCTGGTGATTCTAGCATTTATAGTTTTTTTAGAGGGGGCACAAAGAAAAATTCTTTATAATTATGGTTTATGAACTAAAATTATTTGAAGTACGATAGCGTGTAATTCGAATGAACTGAAAATTTATATACATGTTATACATTTCTGTCGCTCGAACTGTATAAATTTTGGTGAATCTAGTGCTTATAGTTCTTTTTACAGGGACGCAACGAAAAATTCTTTATCATTATGCCCTAAGGGCTCAAATTCTTTAACCCTTTCAGGACCATAAGATTTCCAAGACTAAATATGCCAATACAACACAATATTTTAGCTATTGTGGGTGTAAAGTAAGAGAATATCACCAGAAAAACATAGCAGGGTGTATAGGTTTCCTATAATTTCATGGGAAATATTTTCCCTATGGACCATAAAAGTAAATAAACGAAGAGTTAGGTTTATTATATCGGTATTTTATTTATTGCTTTGTAATACAAATTTATTGCTTTGTAATATAAAAATTATCAGAAAAGTAAAATAAATAGCTAGTTATGGTATTCTACGAAACAATTTCGTTTACTTGTGCAGCACAAGTGGACATTGCACATAACACATTTATTATGTGTCCTATTTTCTATACGTTTTTTTTTTTTTATTATTATTCGTTCAGAAACACATTTGCTGCCTTGGACGTACGTTTTATTTTGACATTCAGTAAAAAAAAATATCGATTCAATAATAACTGAATAATCGATAACGATTTTTGTAGAAGGGAAAAATATTTCCCTTAGGCGTGAAAGGGTTAAAGTGCGATAGCGTCTAAACGCCATATCAGATTAAGCTGAAAATTTATATACAGTTTATATATCACAGCCGTCAAATTAACTATATGGATTTTGGAATATATAGCACTTATAGCTTTTTTTACAGGGACACAATGAAAAATTATTTATCATTATGCCCTATGGGCTCAAATTCTTTAACGTGCGATAGCGTCTATACACCATATCAGATTGAGCTGAAAATTTATATAAATTAGGTAACACCGCCGTCACATAATCAGCACTTATAGTTTTTTTTAGAGGAACACAAAAAAAAAAAAAAAATTCTTTAACATTATCGCATATGGGCTCAAATTATTTAAAATGTGATAGAGTCTAAATTTCTCATCCGACTGAGCTGAAAATTTATGTACAAGTTACATGTTACCGTCACATGATCTGTATAGATTTTTACAGGGACACAACGAAAATTTCTTTATCATTAGGATCTATGGGCTCAATTTATTTGAAAGGCAATATCGTGAATTTAAATAACATACTATACATACACACACACACACACACACACACACACACACACACACACACACACATACACCATATATATATATATATATATACTCAAATACCCTATTTTAATTTTCTCTTTTATTTATTTAACGATTTTTCTTACTTTAATTTATTTATACCATTGTTAATTATTTAATGTTAGGAAGGTCACTGGAGTCACTCTAGATTTTTCAGCGTATTATCATTTTTATTCTATGTAAAATAAAAATACATTGTAAAACGTGTTAAAAGCCTACATAATAAAAACTTATTAAAAAAAAAAAAAAAAGAAAAAAAGAAACAAATTGTATTAAATAAAACTGTTTTTTTTTTTTTTTTTTTTTTTTTTCTTTCTGCTTCAATTATTTATTTATTTGCTTATTTATTTTGTAATCATCTTAATAGCATTTTTTTAGGTTACTCAGCATGATAAAATTTTACTATTTTATAACACTTAGCTTTCCTTTACGCTATTGAAGTCAAATAACTAATATATATTTTTTAAAACTTGAAAAACTTCTTCACGCGCGATAAAATTAATGGAAGCACTACTGGTTTCGAAAAGACGTGGTCTTTCTTCTTCAGGTGCAAAATATGTACATGCAAGACACTTTTACCCTGCTTTTGTCTCCAAGGCAGCAGCGCGTATTTTGCACCTGAAGAAGAAAGACCACGTCTTTTCGAAACCAGTAGTGCTTCCATTAATTGAATGGTGTGTAAAGAAGTTTTTCAAATTTTAAATATTGATTGTACATCAGTTCTTTAATTTAATATGCATTTTATATTTCATAGGCGATTGGTTATTTTATATCTTACATAAATGTACAATTCCTAAAATAAAAATTAGAGTACTAAAATGTGTAATTGTTCATTTTTCCTCTTGAAAAGTAATAAAAATTTCAAAAGTTTAATACTGGATTGAACAAAACAAGAAGGAAAAAACTATCGATACTTTTAGCTTTTTGTGTACCCTATTTTGCAATAATATTGTGAAAAGAACACTGAAAACTTAATATTCTAATTCTAGAACTAATTAAGCCGCGATGGTTTTATCAATAGAAGGACAGCAAATGTCAAATTAATGAATAGAGAAAATAGCATTTTAAAATTCTCTTCAATATGGTAATAAAATTTAATTAAATTGTCTTTTGATAGTGTATAAAACATTAATGGTTTTTCGTTTAGAAATCCTTTATAATGCATATAAAATTTTCAGAGGACGAATATTTAATTTTAATTTCTTAAAAATGTTCATCAGTTTATCTTTCTCAAATGCTTATTAGATATTCGTACAAGAACAAAATATAAACTGATATAAGAATTTCTTATTGTTAAAATAATTATCTTCGTAACCTAATTTAACAATCTTTGTCATAATCATAAACGTGTAATGGCCTGCTCTTAATGATGTTTTATTGCATTAGTTTTTGCTTTTTCCCATTTTTTTTATTCTTTGAACTCACACAAAGCTTACTGTATTTCGTTTCTATGCCTATTTTTTCCAACTGTTAGGTAAACAAAATATTTACTTGGGATTCAAAAACAGACAACAATAGATGCAATTTATATAACATTCATTTCTTATGAGTACAATAGGAAACGATATCCATAAATAGGGATATTATTTGATCTTTTATTATTCCTAAATAAAAATTTGTCACGTAACAGTTGCATCAATAATTTTGCAATATTCTCCCTGCCCCCCTCCTTCCATACTCGAAACTTACACTACCATGTGTCGCGGAGAAAACTGAGGGACTCGTGTGTGCGGTTTCACGTATTGATGAGGATCTTCTGACAATGGTTTCATTGTACCGCGGAAAATGAATGAATATACAAAGCGATTTGTCAAAACATGTATCCAAAACACAATACATCATGCTTGTGAGAAAATTTTTAATCTACCGGACGTCAACATTACGCTCTATTCACCATTCAGACTGATCGCATTCGAAACATTTTCCAGAAAAGAGATTCGATTCCTATCGTAATGTCCTATTCAATGAATAGAAAAGGATCCTTTTAAATTTAAAAGGTTTCGCGACCCCCTTCGAATGGCAGTCGCTAGCACCAGCTGGCATGCATCAAAACAGAGTCCAGGACTGTGGGAACCGTGTAAAGGCGGTGCCAGGTGTTATGTGTTGAATTCGAATCTTCTACGCAACCATCACATAATGGAGAAACGGTATTCTTTCACTGCCTATTATGCGAACAACACATAATGTGGCAGCCCAATCAATAGGCCGGTCACAGAGAGCATTGTGTGGTATGGATCTCTGTGACAAATCTCTTGTGGACCCAACAAAAGCCCCCCCATTGTCTAGAATGGGATACAAAGGCTTGTAAGCCCAATCACCAAGTTTGGTAATAGGCGATGTAAACAAATGTCGATGCGTAGAAGGAAAAGAGGGATGGGGGGAACTGCGTCAATACGAATTTTCGATTACGAAACGGAGAGGCGTCCAAGCGGACACGATCCCGATCATCGTTTTGGGTGCGATGTTTGCAGAGGGGTTCCGGAAAACACCCCTCTCAGAGAGTTTGTCGTAGAACGAAGTGCAAAGCTTTATTTCTACACGGATGGGATGAGGGTATTCTTCAACAAATAATGTGGTATAGACTTAATAGAGACGCTGTCACTTGGGGACATTGACTTGGAATCACAATCGAGGTCTTCTGGCATTAAATAGGTAGAGAAGATAGCAATATTCTTGTCCTTAGCTGGTAGTTAAAGTTACGTTTATTTAGTTTTAAACTGTCGATGGGGGAAAAAAAAAATATGTATTTTACTTTGCGTTGCAGCAGTTTAAATTTTTATAAAATTTTTACATATTCTTCTTAAGATAAATATGCAAGTAATTTTGATCAAAAAGAGTAAACCGTTAGAAATTAACATATCATAATGTAAAACTGTTATTATATTTAAAAAAAAAAAAAATGTAATCTGACTAGTTATTGATAGACAATTAAGGAAAATTTAATTCCAAAAACATAATCCAAAGCCTCAAAAACTATAATAGGTTCCATATATTAATATTTTATTACATATAAAACTGCGGGTACTACATAAACAATGAAAATAACAATAACAATAATAACCCATTAAATGTTTAATGCAATTAATACAAAATTTTCCACGTAATTTTTCTTTAAAGCTATTTTTTAATATCTATATTTATTGCATAATCTTTTATAGATCCAATAATAACTAAATCTTTCAGAAAATTAATCTTGAATAACACATTTATTTGTTTGTTTGTTTGTTTTTAACATTATGACTGTTTAGTTGGTACAATAACATTAGTTTATAATGGCTATAAAACAAAAAGAATAATTGATGACTAAAACAATTAATAAAAAAACATTTTCGAAACAAAAGTGTATATATTAAAAAAATATTCATTAAACATAGCAAAATACAGAATAATAGAAGAGAAATGCCATCGAAAGCCAAAGAATTAATTTGTAACTAAATTAAATATCCTGTGAATAAAATAGTACTTATAAATGAAAAGAGTTAAAACAAATAACTTTATTAATTGGGCTATATTAAATTAATTCACAATAAACTTACCATAACTATACTTCTTTTTTATTTTCTACAAATTATTATGCTATACATGACGTGTAAATGAAAGTAAATCAAGATAAAAAGAAAGAAAAGAAATCACAAAGTAATGACAAAAGAACAAATTAAAATTATTTTAAGACCAGTTAATTTGAGGGGAGGGGGGGGGGGTCGCTCATAACTGTGGAGATTTCTCTTCGGGAAAAAATCATCCCCACAGTTGAGTACATGAGTAATGCAAGATTTTGAACACTAGTTGACATTAAAGCAAAATAACCAGCGGGTTTTCTTATCTTGCATTAAAACCACAAAATGATTGGATAAAAATGGGAAATAGATTTGACATTATCCTAAAATAGAACCAAGTAATTTTCATATATATATATATATATATATATATATATATATATATATACATATACATATCTATACATATGTGTGTGTGTAGTGTGTGTATAATTTATGATTAAATATATGAATAAATATTTATGTCATTATATATATGTGTGTGTGTGTATTAATTTATGATTGAATATATGAAGAAATAATTATGTCATTATATATATATAATGCATACATATAATATGTATGTAATAATACATATCTATACATATGTGTGTGTATAATTTATGAATAAATATTTATGTCATTATATATATATATATATATGTGCGTGTATCAATTTATGATTGAATATATGAATAAATATGTCATTACATAGTGTCATTCTTTCCTCTATGTTAAATTCAGTTCTATATTTTTGTGTGCTGTTATTGTTTTAGTTCTATTAATTGCTAAATTTTAAGATTAAATTTTATTACGTTATCTATTATTTATATATATATATATATATAATAATGAGTTATCATACGTAGTAAAAGCCAAGCAACAGATACAATATCACTGAAACCACATAGACCAATAAGAATGAATTTTTTTCAAGTAGGAGAAGCTCAGAAAGGTGAAAAAAAAAATCATCAGGGGAGACCTTTTTCACCCTTGAGCACAAATGTACGATTTCGTTCACTAGTGGCTATAATAGCAAATCACTGGTGGGCCCCCTATCGTACATGAAATTTATTGAAATGAAGTTTAAAATGGAATAGACTATTAAATACAAATTAACAAAGAATCTAACAGAAAACAACCTTAATAAACAAAATATATAATAAACAGACAATACTCACAGGATTATACATTTGGAGTCACGTAGATTAAAAAAAGCATATTAATTCAGAGGTTTATTTGCTAATGGAGTAAAACAAGCAAAATTTAAGGTTTAGTGGTTCATTGCTGATAAAGAATAAGGAAATTTTATAGCAATATGGATGTTTATTATGTGTGTAAGAGTATTATTACTAATTTTAAGAATAGTTGACAACTCAAATGAAGAAATTGAACTTTTAAAGGAAAAAGAAATAATTATACATATAATATTACTATATTTCTTCCTATGATATGTGAGAAAAGGTTTTCATGTTTCATGAATATATAGTAACTGAAGTAATATACGAATTTACAATTTACAATAAGTTCATTAATTATTTTTATTAAATCATGAGTAATTCCAGTATATTTCAGTTAGAGGTATCTAGATAAAATATAGGAAATAAAGATAATTGATTAAACGCTTAAACAATAAACATTCTATTAGAAAGAATAATACTATACACACTGTAAAAAATAGGTTTTTAAAAATAAGTATATATTGTCTCAAAATAGCCCCGAAACAATATATACTTAAATTTGAAAACCCATGTACTCATTTTTGAGTATATTGACAGGCTCAAAAATGGGGTTGATCAATATGAATCCCAATATCCCCATGTTTGACATGTCAATGTACTCAAAAATGAGTACATGGGTTTTCAAATTTAAGTATATATTGTTTCGGGGCCATTTTGAGACAATATATACTTATTTTTAAGAGCCTATTTTTTACAGTGCACTAATTAATATAATTAAATCATATTTCATAAAAAATAAATGTTAATAGTTAAATTATCATAATTTGTTTCCTATCAGTTTATTTATTTATAGTTATGTAAACGCAAATCGAACAAGTATGCTGTGGTCAACACAAAATTTTCTTCTTTATTTTCTAGACAAATTAACACATTGCAAATTATTTATCAAAATTATTTTCCATGATGCGTGCCTACGATTTTCATCTCAGAAAAGTATAACCCTAAATATCGAAGAAAGCCATTTTTGTATCCTATAGCAAACAAAATTTTAAGAATGCATGTTTTTATTATTATTATATAAGAGAAAAAAAAAATCCATAACTTTGTTTCATAACATCACAGATCTATGTTTCAATGATTCGTTTCAAAGATTTTGACGAATTCTTTTGAAAAATACTCATATTTAAAATTGACACCACCTTGGTTCGGAAGCGATGCTCCTACATATTACTAAAATTTTACTTATTTTGTTCATTATTACTATTATAAATAAATATTTTTAATATCACAGTGATTGGTTAAAAATAGCCCTCATGAAAGAAAATAAGAAATTTTGTCCTATGTTGCGATATTAAGAATTATGATAAAACGGGACGATAAGCGTCACCTGTGAGCGACATGCACCAAAAGTTGATAAGCACCAGTTTATGTCAAGGTGCATCTAAATACAACTTTTTATGAAATTCTCTGTATTTATTCTCGAACTAGAATTTATAAAATAATAATAATAATAATAATAAATAAAAAATTGTAACACACACAAAGAAGACAGACAGAGATATCTAAAAATGTTCAGAACCTACCAAAACGTTTACATCCATCGAAAACTGGATTTTTTTTTTTTTTTTTTTTTTTTTTTTTTTTTTTTTTTTAAGACTCTAATATTTTATTTTATCGAATATAGAAAAAAGTAATAAGTAAATAGTGGATGGATTTTACTCCCTCTAAAATTAATGAAATAAAATAACTACCAAAAATGTCCCTTTTCACGCTATCTACCATTATGTATTTGGACACATTCGAATGTAGACGTTTTGTAAAATATCTAGACAAATTATTTAGGAATCATCTTGAAACTTTGGGAGTATAAAGAACATTCTACAGCACTCATATATTTCAGCAAAAGTTGTGTCCTGAAGAGTAAAAGGTGATCAGTAAAAAATTAAAGAAAAATCAAAACGTTTTGCATCACCCTGTAAAAAGTGACGCTTGAAATGCGTTTTGCCTGTAGGATGTGATTATGAGGATTCTTTTAATTGTAATTGTGATGCTTATTCTTATTATCTGCATAAATTTTTATGAGGCTACTATATAATTATGGAGATGTAATATTTTTTTTTTTTTTTTTAAATTGAAAAAAAAAAAAAAAGGTCACTTTTTTAATTATAACACGTAGGATTACATTTAATACAAAGCTATTTTTAGAAAACTTGACATACTACATTAGCCACAGCATAGTGCAATCAGCATGCAAAAGTGTTAAATATCTTACAAAATTTGAGCCTTTTTACTAAATAATTTTTAACTACGCATGTGGAAGCTTTTAAAAAATTTCATTTGCGCAATTTAACAGCCAAAAGTATTGAGCTACTTATTTGATAACCACAAACAAATATCGTGTAAATTCAAAAAATTATGAGAGATAGAATGAACAGAATTTCACTTCCTCTGAAAATAAAAGCCAAACTATATGTGGTTTTACTCACAATTTTGACTTAATCACTGCCCGTTGATAATACAGTATTCGCAGATTGTAAATAAATACTAGTAAAAACCCATGTCATCTACCTTTATTTATTTATTTTATTTTATTTTATTTTTATTTTTATTTATTTATTTATTTATTTATTTTTTTTTTTTTTTGAGAGGAACTGAAATTTTGTTCATTATATAATTCACAATTCTACACGATATTTGTTAGGAGGTATCATTTAAGTAGCTCTTTCTTTTTCTCATAATCACATGCTACAGTCAAAACGCATTTTTAAGCATTACTTTTTGCCGGGTGATCCAAAACATTTTGCTTATTGTTTAATTTTTTACTGGTCCTCCTTTCCCGTTCAAGAAAATACTTTAGTTGAAATACATGAGGTGCAACATGTTCTTTACATTCCCAAAGTTTTAAGATAATTCGTAAAGACGTTTCTTAGATATTTGACAAAACGTCTAAATTCCAAAGTTCCCAAATACTTATTGGTAAATAGAGAATGAAGTTATAAAAACTATTTTTCCTTCCTGTTTATTCTTTTTAAGAGTAGGCAAGAACGAAAAATCGTACCATTCACATAGATTATTAACATTTTCCAACTGTACGCACGAGTTGAATCGTTTAATATTCGATAACCGTTTTCTACGTGATCCCACAACGGACAGACAGACGTAAAATACAGGCAGATAGAAGAATGGAATTCATAATCCTTTGTAAATGTTATTGAAAAGTATAAAAAACGCTTAACACAAACGAAACTGTAATTCCAGAAATTTCCAATTGTAGCTTTTAAAGCAATAGAATATTTTTGTGTGACCCTGTAAATCTTAATGTTAATCTTTATTATATTATATAAAAAGCATTCTTTGTGCCTATGAATGATAAATATCAATTTCATTATGATTTGTACAAAATAAAAGTTATAAAATGGGATTTATAAAATAAGCTCTCATAAAACGTAATGTTTTGGAATATTTTTAAGGGGTGTCCCTGTAAATAAACCAGTGGTTATATTTACACCATTTTGAATCGGGAACATTCCATAGTGAACTTAAATAACGTACATCAACTTCAAGAAATTGTTTGTATATTTACGGAAGTTAGACAGCGGACAGGCAGGCGGACAGAAAGACAGACAAATACACATCATAATCACTCTTAAACATCGTTAGAAAATGTTAAAAATGATTAATGCAAACGAAAAGGCAATTCCAGCAATTTCAAATTATAGCCATTAATGTAACTGAATATTTTTGTGTGGCCCTGTAAATTTTAATGCTAAACATACTACATTCTACAGCATACGTATTTTTTATGTCAATTTCATTTTGATTTGCACGAAATAAAGGTGTTAAAATAGGATTTATAAAAATACCTCTCATAGAACTCATACTTTGAAATTTCTTCGGATGCCCTGTAGACCCCATTTTCAATAGGGAACATCTCACAATGAACTTGAGCAAATATCAGTTTCAAGCAGTTCTATGAATATTGACGAGAGTTAGAGAGCCGTCAGACGGACAGATAGACAAACCGAAGTCATAAACACTTTTCGACTTTGTTGAAAATGTGTTCTATAAAAGATAATATGCTGGCATAAAGTATAAATAAAATGCGATTTTGTCTGAAATCTGTACAATCATTTATTCAGCACGGCCTAAGATAGATGTTTAACGAAAAAAAAGAACCACCGGATAAAAAATTCAGCTGTAATTTCAACATTGTTTTAAATAAAACGTTAATGGAGCATGTTTGGTGCATTACATCAGATTTAAAATGGATTCATTGAAGGATTGCGTGATATTTCATTAACTGTATTTTTTTTAAATTTAAAGAATTAATAAATAGTTAATTTATTAGTTAAAGCCATATTTACTTAGAACTTAAAAAACAATCTGGTGTGTCACTCTCACGACTTTCTCTTACCCTGCATTTCAATATTATAAAGTTATAAATTTAAAATATTTAAAAAATCATTACGTCTCGTAGTTAAATTAAATTTTAATCACATTAAAACCTGAGACAGACAATATATACTAAAAATATACCATTTAAAACATTTAAAACACAAAACAAAAATTTTAAACGTTTCGAGCCTTTTACAGGCTCCTCATCAGTAAAACACATCAAATGTAAATGCTGAGAAGAACAACAGACTTTCATTAAGTGAGTACAACGTATTCATTGGGAACTGCGCATGCCTCATTAAGGGGTGAAAAATGTTGATTTGTGTACCAGCCCTCCAGGAAAATTACTGATCATATTTAGCCCTCATATAGCTGATGATATAGCCCTCCAGGAAAATTACTGATTTAGTACTGATTTTAACAGTACTAAAATAATCATATCTAACTGATTAAATTATCATTCAAGAATTTCCTGGAGGGCTGGTACACAAATCAACATTTTTCATCCCTTAATGAGGCATGCGCAGTTCCCGATGAACACGTTGTACTCACTTAATGAAAGTCTGTTGTTCTGCTCAGCATTTACATTTGATGTTTTTTACTGATGAGGAGCCTGTAAAAGGCTCAAAACATTAAAAAAAAAAAAATGTTTTGTGTTTTTAATGTTTTAAATTGTATATTTTTAGTATACATTGTCTGTCTCAGTTTTTAATGTGATTAAAATTTATTATAAAGGTAGATTGCATATCAAGTCGTAAGATCAATAAAGTCATTTCATCTACTTAAAAAATGATCTAAAATAGGTTTAGAAATAGTTTTATTTAACGCATGCTACCGCACCCTCAACCCTCTGTTCAATTATAATGCTTAAATTTGTTTAGGGAAAAAAAAAAAAGAAGAAGAAAAAAAAAAAAGGCTGTTATTAATTTGTTTTCAAACTTGTCAATCTTGATCCAATTTTTCAAATGGAAACTTAATACGAACTTTAAAATACCAAATTTGATCTTACTGTATTTTCCTACCTGAGCAGTGTTCCTCGACATAGTAAAATGTAGCAAAACATTTCCATCAATTACATTCAATAGAAAAGAACATTTAACTTAATTTTCAGTAGCCCTGTATATTTTCTATAAACTATATCAAATGACATTGTGTACTTAATATTAGTTTTATATGAAAAACACTTAACAGAAAATGAAAAACACTTCCAGCAACTTCCAAATGTAGCCCCCAATATATCCAAATACTTTGATAACCCTGCAAACGAATGATGAAGGATTTCCCTACCACAATCTACACAAAACATTCTTTTATTGATATAAAAAAGAAAAAAAAATATGTTCATTCCACTTTGTTAAGTATAGCCAACAGATTTTATACTGTACTTACCAGAAATTTCCCCCATAGTCGTAATGTATTTGAATTCTCTTAGATGGCCCTGTACACGAACCATTTGTTTGATCTCTACGAAAAGTTTCGTATAGCATCACTATATGATATAGATTTAAAGAACTGAGTGGGACTTCCTGCTACTAATTATTTTTGAGATATGCTGATAACAAACGCACACAGAGACACATACACAGGCTAGTCGCTAAAAACATGATTTTTGGATTCAGGGGACCTCAAAACGTATAAATATAACAAAAAAATAAAATTCGAAAAATTGACCCAGGAATAATGGTTTCTCTACCATATATATGGATAAGAGAAATAAAAAACATTACACTGAGAAACAATTCTGTAACTGACATCTAGAATCTAAGTTGTGGCTCTAGAAAAAATAGTTCCATGTCATCCTTATAAATTCTAGTCCCCTTGAAAAGCGAGTTCTAGAAGCCCCTATTAGAATTCTAGAGCGTTTGTCTATATTCTCGAGGGCAAAGTTATTTAAAAATCTCTGCAAATAAATGAGACTACAAGAGGCGGGTTTCAGCAACTATAATCTTGGTTTATTACCAAATTCTAGAAAATCAAGCGAGAATTTCTCGCAATACAAATGATTCAGACTATTTAAAGTATTCACAATGTTGTTTCACCATCTAGAAATGTGTACGCTAGAAATTCTCGATCATTTCGTCTATTCAGTTTATTGGCGTGCCTTACGCGCATAACTCGGAAATCTATATTTCTAGTTAAAGGATTTAGAAAATGGCCACTTATTCATTCTAGAGAAAGGCGGTATATTTTTTTTTCTCAGTGTAATCTTTCTGCAGATTATTTCAGAGCTTAATTCTGTTCGAGAAATGTCAGCTCCTTACAATAAAATTATAAAATGTTTTTAGTTTAGGCAGAATTTTCTCGCTGATTATCTGTCTATTAGCAAGAAACCAATCGCAAATAATATTAAATAGCAAAAAAAAAAAAAAAAAAAAACAGAATTGGGACTTTCTGAAAGAGGATGGAGCAGGAGTAAAATTCTATTGTAAAATTCTATTGTAAAACTAATATTAACAAGTTTTTACTTAATACTGCCAAATGCTGCATTAGGAATTCAAAAGTTTAAATTCCTTTTATGCGATGAATTTAGTCAACAGGTTTTATCCAATTTATCCAATGTCACTTTTATTCGAAAATTCTCTTACACCAACAGTCCATCTGGTAACCGAATGTTTAGAGCTCTGGCCAGGTGCTGGGTTCGAATTCTAGTTCAGGCATAGATGTACATAGCGGAATCCACTTTAAGCCTTAGATCCCAGTCTAATGAGCATTGATGTACATAAAAAGACGGTAAATCATTGCCCCAAACCCAGTCCTTCCAGCAACAAAAAATTTAATAAGAAAAAATTAGTTCATAAAATATTACTATCGTAATAAACAATTTGACGAGTAATATTTAAATTTCGATTAAACTAACTAATAAATAAAGACATAATAAATAGTTTCTCAGTGATATTTTAGTGTCATGGATATTAAAAATTTCCATTTCCATGATATGGTGTAACTTAAATTATTCAGATTATTCTTAACAATTACTTGTATGTAAAAAAAGTTTAAAATTTTGTGAGTTATTAAACGCTCTTCAAATCACAATTTTATTTTTTTTTTCTTGTAATGGTTGCTTAAAATCATTGCACCAATTGTATTAAATAATTGCTTTAAATTGGAAAGTTATAAACCAATAGGAATGTCCGAATATAAATTAGAAAAAAAAAAAAAAATTCGTATATATCTGTTTTATTGTACAATTTAACCATATTGTTAATTTCAAAATCATTTATAAAGTAAATTTTACCAGATTTTCTGTTTAATAGAAATTTCACATGAAACTGAACTAAAAATAGTAGTTTTGAAAAAAAAAAAAAAAAAGATTGGGGGGGGGGGGGGAGAGAGAGAGAGAGAGAGAGAGAGAGAAAAAAAGGAAAAATGTGATAGGATTTCTTTACTCTATTTATCGGCTTAAGTGAAACAAGTTTTTTTAAAAAATTAATTAATTAATTAATTAAAAATAAATATATAAACAGAAAAAATCTACTACAAGAAACTATACAGAACAATTAAAACACATTATGGAGTTTTTAATTGCAGAACTGTGTGGCTTATCGATTGTGATCTTATTATTATTAATATTATTTTCACAATCATGCATTGAAAACAACAATTATTACGATTTCATTTAAGGGAAAAAAAAAAAAACTTTACAACTAAATTATTTTGTACATAATCGCATACACTAAATCTTTATCGATTAAATGAATTAACTGTATTCATAATATCAATAAATAAGCAATATTCCTCAACGTAAATTAGATCAATTTTCAATTACTGAATTTAAAATTAAAGCTTTCAATATAAAATGAAAATTGAGAGAGCTCTCTTTAAAATCAGTCAAATATTAGACACGAGTTCGCAAAACATCCGACGCCCTCCAACATTCGCCATAAAAGCTATATCTAATAGCTTTTCCTCCAAAAATAAAAACAAAAACTGAGCCTCAAATTATCAACCACTTTGTTATACATAATCTCGGAGGAATCTTTATAATCAAGGGACTGTGATAAAAGTGCAAAAAACCATTTTAACGATCCTCACTTTGATGCTGTTCCCTGCGCTCATCATCGGAGACTGAGAGATGAGAAGAGAGTGAAGGAGTGAGGCGGGTCCATTTATAATTCAGCGCGAAAAGTTGCCGCTCCGAAGATTGCAAGAAAGCGCCCCGCTTTGTATTGCCAGCAGCCTGTGCCCGTTCTTTTGCTGCGCCCCCCTCCCTTATACTCCGACCATTGAAAAGCTGAGGCGTAATACGCGCACTTTGAACACATATGCAACAAAAGTGCTGTGCAGAAAAGAGAAGAAGAGAGAGAGGCCCCCATGAATAGGGAAACGGAGAGGGGCCTCCTTTTGTGGCTCGCATAATGAAAGACACGGGACAAATACGTCCCCATTCACGGGGAATCGCTGGTTATTATTGCAGCGTGTAACGAGATCAATGGGGGAGCCCATTCAACCTGATTTGCCCATTGTCTGATCTAAAATTGAAAAGCATTGAGACGAACTCGCTCAAAGGCCTGTCATTCAAAGCCGCCTCAATGCAAGGTAAATAAGCAAGGGCCCGCGACACTTCTTCGCCAGGGACCCGGATAATTTCGTTTTTTAAACAACTTGGGCTGATGCTTCTTACTCTCCACCACCTCCACCCCCAACTCCTCGTAACTTTTTTTTCGTTCTATTTATTTATTCTTTCTGCAACTCTTCGAACGGTCTCGTTTACCGTTTTAGGATTTATTCCGCTCAGTGGAATGGTTTACACTTCTTGTTGATGCATTTTTCTTCAATACTTGAACAGATAGATTTATGCGAAATTCTGTGTCATTCTTTCACTTCATGCATTATTTTTCCAGACACCCACAAGAAACGATCGGTATAAAGAAATATTTATAGGGTGATTATGTTTTTAGCTTTTGACAACAGAACTACTGGAACATATTGTTTAAATTACAATAAATTTATCTTGTTTTTCTTTTTAGCGCTGTGTTCAAACCAACTGCTGTACCACAAACCTGAAAAAGAGGGATGATTTTCAATGAATACTAGTAAATCCTCTGATTTGAAGTAATATTGAAATATTGATGAAGGAAAGGAAAATCAATTACTCATCATTAAAAGTTATTAAATAGTCTAAACATCAAAGTCCAAATGTTTCAGATAAGATAATTCAGTTTCCAAATCCCAAAGATGTTTTTTTTTTTTTTTTTTTTTTTTAATTTAAATTTATTTATTTTTATTTATATTAACATTGGATTTTGCACTTCTTACAATCGGTAACAAAAGTGTCCGAACACTAGCAAAAATTCCTATGTAAAAAAAGTACCCTTCATACAGTTTTGTTAAATAAATCCTTGTCGAATCCTATTCTTAGTCAGTGTAAGAACATGATTCAATAAGGATTTCTTTAACAAAACCGTATGAAGTGTACTTCTTTTACATTGGAATTTTTGCTAGTGTTCGGACACTTTTGTTACCGACTGTACCTTGCTATTAAGAAAAATCCTCTTACCTTGAGATTTCTTTCTACTTCTTAAAATTCCCATCTTCGATTTTCAGTCACCAAATCCCATGTAATTTTATGGACAAATTTGGTACTTAAATTACTTATTATAATTATAATAATTATTATTATTATTTAAAAATTTATGTTTCGCATTCGGAAAAATCACAATCGTCAAATTTATTCTTATTTTCCAAAAAATTTAATTACTTAATTTTTGCTATTGTATATTAAATTTTGAAACCGGGAAAAAAAAAAAAAAAAAAAAAAAAAACGCTTTTAGTTTATTTTTTGCATTTTTTAGCTCCAAAATAAAATACAAATAAATATTTTTCGGAAAACAAGAACAAATTTAACGGTTGTGAATTTTCTCAATGTGAAAACGGATTTGCGACGATAAAGTATCTTCTTAATATATATCTTTATTTAGTTTGAATGTATTTCAATTCAAATTTATGTTTTCCACTATTTTTTTAATCTCATGTAGTTATAATATTTTCAACAAATTCAAACTAAATTAAATGAGAGATCTTGTTTCAATTGCAGCGATTTACACTGTTTTCAAAATATTATCACTTCTTGGCGGAGACACTACCGTTGTTGTAAAACCAGTTTTACAGGCAATGTTCAGTATCGGGAGAAACAGGACGAACAACAAGTCAGATGTTGGCGAGTGCGAAGAATTTTTTGTACGTATAATATTGAATAAATGAACGCAAAATGAGATTATTTAAAAATTAATTTCTAAAAAAATTACTATTTTAAGCCCAAGATTGTAAAATTATTGCAGATAATGAAAACAATTTTATCGAAAATTTTTATGATTAAAAATTATTTTAGTAATTTGTTAAACGATTTATCAAAAAATATAAATTTTAGATACACGACTGCAAAAATTCTAATATTTACAGAAAAATTAATGAAAAAAAAATTAGCTTACAAACCTCCCACTTGACAAAATATTAAAAGTTCAAGATCCCGAAGAAAATTTTTGTTTTTTTATTTGTGACAAGCGCGAACAGGCAGTGAGTCGATTAAACTTAAGCATTTTTTTTATTATTATTTATTTCCCCTTCTCTCTCTCTCTCTCTCTCTCTGTATATATATATATATATAAATAAAAGATATCGTAATAAAATTTAACCTTAAAATTTAGCAGTTAATAGATACACAACAAAAATAGAACTGATTTTTAACTTATAGGTAAGACTGACACAAAAATGTTGCGATACAGATTAAGAACCAATAAGAGACAAAAACAATTTAAATTACTTACGCCGACACGAATGATAATAATAAAAAAAAAAGAACCATTAAACTTAATGACAGAGAAAATAAGTAAAGGACCACAGAAATAATAATTGGATAAAAATGCTTAAAATTAGAAGTAAAACTTCCTCAGGAGCATGTACTTCATAAAGATATACATATATATATATATATTGCATTTTCCTCTTTTGCATCTAAACTTTATTATTTTAAATTAATAGATCTAAAGCAACGATCTGTATCTATCAATTCATGTGCGAGAAAGAACAATTGAGGTTATCCATATGGATCCATATTCCTGATATAGAAAGCTTTCTAACAGACTTTAAATTATAAACTTCGACTAATAAGTCTTTTATTAAACATGTACTATATATATTCGTTTATCTTTTTTATCTTTTAACAAACGGTTATTTAATGTCACTTCAGTTCAAATTTATCTACACATATTACTTAGAAATATAAATTTACAATCAATAAATTTTAGAAGTAGGTAAAAACTACTTTTTATGATAATAATTGAATTTAAAAATTAGGTTGCTCACATATAGCTTATATGAATTTATGTATGAGAAGACAACTTAAGTGCTAAATATTTATTATAGATATACGGAAACGGAATCTATAAATAGGAAATTAAAAAAAAAAAAAAAAAAAAAAAATCGAAAAAAGAAAAAATATAACATTGAAGATCTTAAGAAAAATTAGTATGTCTATGTATAAATCTGTATAAATAAAGAGAAGTGTCTGTGTGTGTGTGTGCGTCTGTCTGCGCTCTGGTGCTCACACTACTGATCGCAGAACTTCCAAATTTTGCATATAGGTACCTGGGACCCTGCAGGTGTGCACCTCATCGAGATTTTTCCGAATTTCGAAATTAAATTTTTTAAATTAATGTTTTTCCGATTTTAAATAATGGCTTCTTTGTTTCATTTTTCATAGATTTATTCTTTTGCTTCAATCGTCTGCGTATCTTAGCAACGGCTATTACGCAACTTATTTTTATTTAATGCATTAATTTGTAGGGGATTTTTTTTATATATATATATTTATTGAAAATAAAACCGTAATGCAGTAGAAACTAGTATGTTGTGGCCACCACAAGACTTTCTTCTATATTTACCTATACATATTCAATCAGTAACAATATTAAAAAAAAAAAAAAAAAAAAAAAAAGTACGATTTTTTTTTTTTCTAAGTTTTTTTTTTTTTTTTTTTTTTTTTTTTTTTTTGTTAAAAGTGAAAAAAATCGATAACTTTGTTTTAAATTATCACAGATTTATAGTTCAACCATTCGTTTTAAAGGTATTGACGAGACCTTTCGAAAGATACCCATCTTGAAAATTTATCCCCCCCCGGGGGGTACTTCCCCCCAGGGGGGGAGCGATGCCCCCCCATGCAGAAAATTTTTTTCCTAGTTACATACTACTATTATCAATAATTCATAATAATTTTACAATCACAAGTTTAAAACAACTCTAATTATGCACATTTATACGAATTTTTGTCCTATGCTGCCATGTAAAAATTTAGATAAAATGCTATCACAGCGCCACCTGTTGAGCTATTGATCCCCAAACATAATCAGCACCAGTTTTTGTCGGGAACCAACTAAATACCAAGTTTGGTTAAATTTCGTTAAAAAAAAAAAAAATTGCGATATTTTTCTGTTTTTTTTTTGTTAAAAGTAAAAAAAATCGATAACTTTGGTTTAAATTATCACAGATTTATCGTTCAACCATTCGTTTTAAAGGTATTGACGAGATCTTTCGAAAGATACCCATCTTGAAACTTTGCCCCCCCGGGTGGGAACTTCCCCCCCCGGTGGGGGGGGCAACAGATGCCCCCACATGCACAAAAATTTTTTCCAAGTTAACTATTACTATTATCAACGAGACCTTTCGAAAGATACCCATCTTGAAAATTTACTTCCCCGGGGGGGATTTTCCCCCCCGGGGGGGGGAACCGATGCCCCCCCATGCACAGAATTTTTTTCCTAGCTAACTACTACTATTATCAATAATTCATATTAATTTTACAATCATAAGTGTAAAATAACTCTCTTTATGCCCATTTATACGGAATTTTGTCCTATGCTGCCATGTTAAAAATTTGCATAAAATGCGATCACAACGCCACCTATTGAGCGATTGATCCCAAAATCTAATCAGCACCAGTTTATGTCAGGGTGCAACTAAATACCAAGTTTGGTTAAATTTCATTCATTGGTTCGTGAGATACAGTGTCCACAAAAAAATGATACAGACAGACAGACAGACAGACAGACATTTTCTAAAAACTATTAATTCGTGTTCTCCATATCCCAAAACATGTAAATCCATCAAAAAGTGGACTTCGAAAATTTTCGCGAATCCAATACTTTCTCTATATTACATATAGAAGAAAGTAAAAATTAAGTATAATTAGTTTTAAATTAAAAAACGTATTTATAACAGTTATGTTTAATTTTTTATAGTAGAACAACTTCTTATTTTTCATTTTTTAATTAATTCCTTTAAAAGAAAAAACTTTTATTTGTTTATTTTTTTTTTATTTACAGTATTTATCGGGAAAAATGGTAGTATATACATAGTAAAAAGGATTAAATTG
This sequence comes from Salticus scenicus, assembly GCA_963930645.1. Classification (NCBI taxonomy): domain Eukaryota; kingdom Metazoa; phylum Arthropoda; class Arachnida; order Araneae; family Salticidae; genus Salticus; species Salticus scenicus. Next base: position 36,120,854 of record OZ005648.1, on the reverse strand, counting down.
ATTAAAATTTATTTGTTTATATATATATATATATATATATATATATATATATATATATATATATATATATATATATATATATATATATTTATTAATCTACTTTTTATTTTATTACATTGTTCGGAATCAAATCGTAATATAGTGTAAATGGCATGGGCTATAAAATACATGGTTCAAAACTAAAATATTTAATAGAGGCTGAGATACTTTAAAATCGTAGATCTTAAATAGTAGCAGATCCCCCCTGTCGGCGATAAATATCCAGATTGAAGTGCCCGGGAAAGATATTTCTGCAGGCATGGGAAACCTAGACCTGATGTAGTGCGGGCGGGAAAAGAGCTGCCGTCGACAGCGGGTACCAGAAGCGAGGTTTGGAGCAATTTCAGTTTTTCTTTCTTTTTTTCTTCTTCTTCTTCTTCTTCTTTTTTTTTTTTTTTTTTTTTTTTTTTTTAAGTTTTTGTCTATAGTGTGGTATAAAAAAATAAATATTAATACAGTTCTTTCGAAAATTCATTTAAATATAGTGACCAGCGAAGCGGGCGTAGCCTGCTAGTAAATAAGCCTTCCTCCTTTCCATACACATATTTGTTACCATTTATCATCTGTATCTTATTGTCAGTTATCATAATTTACTTTTTAACATTTGAATCCTTATTTTTGAGAAAGTATCCAACATTCTTTCGAATTGGAGTCATTGTTTCCAATTTGTTATACAGTAACCGCCGCTTAATATATTCACTGGTTAATATAATGAGTTAATAAACTCAAAATGTATCTCTTCAGAAGCAAAAATGTCATTCATGCACGCTAAACAAATTTTCATGTGCACTGTTATTTTTTATTTTTGAAATAAAAGAGTAAACAAAATACAGCAATCTATTTTTGTCAAAATTTTTACTTTTAAAGCATACTTACAAATTAAACACGCCCATTACATGTCTTCGTAACAATTTCAAGAAATGTATTTTTTAAAGCGCGGTAATATGAGTTACAAATTTGACTTGGTTCGCAAGTGATACATTTCTTTTTTTAATTTTTCAATTATTAAAAGATAATTGCTAGTTCATAATTAAGAAATAACTAAGAAGCAAAAGGTCCAAAAGAAAATATTTTAAATAAAAAAAAAAAGTGCGTGACTTTTTGATAAAGTAATGATGATTTTCCTCTAAGGAAAGCGTATCGAAAATTAGGATGTGCTTAATTCACTTATTCTGAAGGAACAATTAATTATGTGTCAAAAATTAATTAATATTGTTTATTAATTTCATTCCATTTTGAATTTTTTTTTTCCAAATTTAGGGAAATAAATACCTTTTTCTAGAGTGCAGGAACGTTTACCGGATATAAAAATCAGCCGCTTTATAAAATCACTTTTGCTCAAAACGCAGGTGATATTAATAAACGGTGGAAACAGTGTTCAATATCCATCATTAATTTTCTATTGTAATGTTTGTTTAATTAACTATCCGACATCATTCTTTAAAATTAGTGGTAGTTATTAAGTAAAAAAATCTCTACAGGTTGGCAGCACTGTTCGGAGTCCAAAAATTCTAGGTGTCTTTAAATAAATTAGCCAAATTAATTATAGCTACAGTTTATTGACCAATTTTTCAGTTTTTTATTGTGAGGGAGTTTCTTTTCTCCGAGTAGCTTGAAATTCTTCATTTTTTGCAACAAATTTACCACCTTTACTCCCTGAGCAGCTGTCAGTATATATATATATATTAATTTCATTGGGAGAAGTTAATGCTGTACCCCACGGGGTTTTGAAACCTTCCATTTTCTAAAAATAATAAAATCTGTCACTTTTTCCATTTTTCGTTTTCGACGTATGCGTTTTATGTATATTTAAACATTTTCTACAGTATTTTGTATTACATGAACATGAAAATTATTTGCTCTAATTATACGACTAATATGTTCATACCACACAGCTAACCTTTTTTTTTTTTTTTTTCAATGTGTGATATTTTGCAATAGAAGGACAAAGTATTTTTGTATCATGCTGAAAGACATTATTTGTTTCCTGATTTTAAAGAATATTAATTTAAAACTTTACACGTTGTGAAGTTCTTATTTTTATATGCTGTAATAAATAAATATATATAGAATAAAATAGAACAGCGTAAATAAATACGTTTCTCTTCCATGTATAACTACTATGTAATAAAAACTGTACTCGAGTAAAATTATAAAACATGCATTAGTTGCATTTGCTTCTAAGTAATTTAATGAATTACAAACAATAAGGAACCTATAACATAATATTTTTAAATTATGAAACTAATGGAACTTAAATACAATAGAAAAAATTGGTGCGATTTACGTTTATATTTCTTTTAAAGTCCCATACAAAGATGTGAATAATTGGGAATATAAACAAATTGTGTTTAGAAATCCGACTAAATTAATTATTTAGATGTATGTAGTTTATTGTATTTTATATACTTATAGTACTATATCAACTTATAAATATTTATTTTGGGCTTAAATACACACAAAAAAAAAATAACTATAAATAATTATAATTATAATAAGGAATAAAATGCAAAGCTCTTATAATTTAAATATAACGCTCTATTCTCATATTATTCGAAAATATCCCATAATCTCAACGCGATGTATAATTTTTATTTCAGTTTTAATAAATAAAGTAAATCTATTCCTATAACTTATCCTATTTACAGTGTTATAATATTATTATTTATACTGTTATATTTATACTATTTACATAGTTTTATTAACTTATTATTTATTTATTTATTTATTTAATTTATTTATTTTTATTATTATTTTTTTTTTTTTCAGAATTAATTTTACAAGGGAAGAGAATGTTTATGACGTATACCCATTGCTACATCTGAAAAATGATGTCCCTAGATACTTCGAAAACTCTAGCCTGTACTTACTCTATCTAGAAAGAAAAATATTGTTCTTTAAAAACTGTATATGATTATTCATCAAAATAACTTAAATTTGTTACTGTTTTTGTCATAAAGCTTTCTTTGCCTAAACTAATGACATGTGATGTTTGATTTGATTTTTTTTCTTTTAATATATGAATAAAACCTATGCTTGTAACTTATACTATTTACATTGTTCTATTTATTTATTTATTTATTTTTGGATGATTAAGCTTACGATGAAGGAGATAACTACCCATTATTACACATTAAAACAAGGTCACTATATTTATTGAAATTTAATTTTTCCGACTGAGTGAAAATAATGCCTGGACTGGGACTCGAACCCCGGATCTTTGACTTACAAGGTCAAGGCTCTACCAATTGAGCTATCCAGGCCGACATCCCGGTCAGCATTACTCACTCAGAAAACCTTTTAGGCAGAAACAATCTGGTCTATCATTTAGATAGCTCAACAGAAATAAGCCGCAGGAAATGGAAAACACCATTAAACAATGGGAGAATGAAATACAATTTTTAATATAATCACACAATCAACTGTGGAAGAAAATCATATTTATTGAAATTTAATTTTTCCGACTGAGTGAAAATAATGCCTGGAAAAATTAAATTTCAGTCGGAATTCAGTTAAAATCAGTCGGAAAAATTAAATTTCAATAAATATGATTTTCTTCCACAGTTGATTGTGTGATTATATTAAAAAAAGGTCACTATATGATTCTAAAACTGAAGTCTGCATTTATTATCACTGTAAAATATGCCTGTAAAAATACAGCATTATCTTAAAACAAATGCAAAAAGAAATTTCTGTAAATTTAAAAAGCTTATTCTGTAAAAATAATTGAAGTCTGGTTTGTTTTACACTGTGGTATAAATCGATGACGAAATTATTGCAGAGCCTTTTCTGCAAATACCACAACTAGCGGGCTTTTCCCGTTTCGCTAGTCACTAAATTTAAAGAAATTAAAAACAGAGCCCCTTTATATACATACGCTATCTACCAATAAGTATTTAGACGCATTCGAATTTAGACGTTTAGTCAAATATCTAGAAAAGTTCTTTCAAACTTTGGGAGTGTAAAGAACATGCTATATCTCACATATTTCAGCAAAAGTTGTGCCCTGAAAAAGAAAAGGGAACCAGTAAAAAATTAAATAAAAATAAAAATGTTTTGGATCACCCTGTAAAAAGTAATGCTTTAAATGCATTTTGGCTGTAGCATGAGACTATGAAGATTTTTCACATTATCTGTATAAACTTTTATGAAGATACCACATATATTCATGGAGATATAACGGCTTAAAAAAAAAAAAAAAAAAAAAAAAAAAAAAAAAAAAAATCCACTTTTCTAATTATAGCACGTAGGGTATTAGACCCAGTGCAAAGCAATTTTGGGGAAATTTGGCATACTACATCAAACATAGCATACTGCAATCAGAATGCAAAAATGCTAAATATCTTACGAAATATGAGTATTTTTACTAAATAATTTTTAATTACGCATGCGTTAGCATTTAAAAAATTCATTTGCATAATTTAAAAACTAAAAGTATTGAGCAACTTATATGAAAACCCCAAACAAATTTCAGAAAAATTCAAAAAGTTATGAGAGATAGATCATTTATGTGACTATTATTTCTGTTTCAATAGTTTTTTTGTAATATTTTATAATTTATTTATATGTTTAATGCGCTACTTAATTTAAAATGGCTGCTGCTAAATTAAAGTTCTGGACAAAAAATGTTCAGCGTACTTCAACGCGAAAATTTAAGAAATCGCCTATGAGGATTTATAAATAAAACTTATAAAATTGAAAAACATGCTTATTATTATTGTTGTTATTATTTACAGAAAAGTTGTAAAAAATACAATACACGGGAATAAAAATTACAGCAAATTTATTTTACAGCACACAGTAAAAATACAGCATTTTAGATAGACATTACTTTTTGCCAGCATACAATTCTGTAATCTTACGCAGTATATTTTTATCAACTTCGATTCTTGTTTTTTTTATTTGTTTGTTTGTTTGCTTGTTTGTTCGGTACAAATCTTGCAATCGAATTTTAACTAACTTCCCTACTAGCTAGACATTTGAAACTTTCAGAACAGCTCAGAACCCGATGAAAACACAATACTTCGAAGCCCGATTTTCGAATTTTGGATTAGTTTTCTTTTAATTTATTAAAATATGAAAATAATAACCTCCTAATAGCTTTAAAAATAGCCATTAAGATATTAGCTATAATTTAATTGTTGCCAAAAGAATTTACGAGTTCATTTTCTTTCGACATAAAAATAAATACATTTAATTAAACGTGAACGTTAAAAAATTGTAAAAAGTTAAATTATGCCTCTCACAAAAATGGACGTCATTATCTCTTTAAAAATTTTATACACATTGATAAAGTACTAATGTAGTTCTATAGTTATGATTCAACAGAAAATTTAAAAACATGGTATATAAAATGTTTTTTAACTTATAATTATTACAGTGTACATTTAAAGGAAAAAAAGAGGTAGGTTTTTTTTTTTTTTTTTTTTAAATAATGTATTTTATATTTCTAAAAATAATTTAATTGTAAAATTTTTTTAAGTATTTAATTTCTTATGAACTTACTTTGTCACTATATATTTCTAAAACTGCAGCTTGCTTTTATTATCACTGTGAAAAATGTCTGTAGAAATAGAGCATTTTCTTAACACAAACGCAGCACGTTTTTCTGTAAATTTTAAAAGCTAGTTCTGTAAAAATAACTGAAAGCTGGTCTACTTCACATTGTGATGTAAATCGATTACAAAAATTTTCCAGAGTCTCTTCTGCGAATATCATGGGATCTATTAACTAATAAACCCAATACATATGGGAACCTATGTAGCTGTACATTAATATTTGCAAGGACTTTGTTATTTGTAATTTGTTTAAATAATCGATTTGGCTTTTATAAAATGTTTGCTTCTCTTATTTACCTTATAACAATTCATTTTTCTCCTTAAAATTTAAACATTTTTTTTTTCCATAAATATTTCGCCTTTAATTGAGGAGTTTTTCTATTAAATTATGATATTTTTATCATATTAATGACAGAGTCAATAAACATGTTTATTGTGAAATAATACACTACTCGTTTTACTTCAAAGAACTTTTTCATTCCAATTTCACTTTAAAGTCAGCCCATTCATCAAAATTTAAGCAGTGACTCATTATACAAATGAATGATGTTTGTGTTATTCGTTCTTTTTTTTTTAAAGAAAAGTATTTCATTACATTTTTTATTTCATAATCTCAAATCATTAATTTTAACCTTCTTTTGAAAGTAAATGCTCTTACTCCAAAAGATTTAACAATTTTGCTAGAAAACCATTCGCTTAAAACTTATTTTATTTTTAAAGCGATGAAAAATAAAAGATTTCTGGAATTTTTTTTCTTCTCTTTTCGTCTTCAGAAATGTTTTCAGCAACATTCTTTGAATCATATATTTAATAAAAAAATATGTCCTTTCAGAGAAATAAAGTGAGGGTATAATTCAAATAGGTGTTAGTAATTGCTTTGACTCTACATATCTGACACTCCGGGAAGCATCATTTTCAAAACGGTGCCATTATATTACATCTAAATATTTTTAACACCCAAAGAAAATGTTAAGAGATATCTTTTTAAAAACGGTGTCGGATCTCATTAAAAAATAATAAACCTCAACGAGCCGGCGTTTTTCAATGGGTATTGGGGGGAGGATATAGGGGTATAACCTTTTATACCTTTCTATTGAAAGCGTCACGTTTATGCAAGTGTTTACCTGTATGCCGCCCCATTAAGGACTCATTAGAGTGGGAGAGGTGTTCATTAAAGAAAGCTGCTCTAATTAGTAAATCGGAGATAAACGCTTTAACGCTGCTTGGAAAAGGAGACCATGATATTGCCCCCCCCCCTCTTCTCTCCCGAGTAGGAAATTAGAAAGAGAAATTATTAGAATAGCTCGCTTAAATCATAAATTGATAGAGACGGAGATCTCTGAAATAGTAGTTTAAATAAAAAAGAAATTGCATTTGACCATTCAGAGATTTCTGTTATTTTTTGCATTTAAAAATGTTTGATAAAAAAAAAAAAAAAAAAAAAAAAAAAAACGCATTTTTCAGAAATGTAGCAAAATCGAGATAAATTGTTTGGTGCTTATATTATTTATATGTAATATACAGGGATACTCAAAATGTCTTAAATAGTGTGGGAGGCAATTCTGTAAAGGGCTTGAAATACACTTTAAAATTTGTTTTATAAATATAGCTACAATATTCAAAAAGGAGGTTGAGAATGCCCCCTTCCCTTCCATACAGAAATGTATGTTAAATAAAATGCTTCAAAAAATAATTTTAACTGCTGTTTAAGAAAAATTAGACACGTTCAAAGTAAGTGCTTCATATTTTATAAGAAATAATATTTATATTGTAATGTAGAGTAAGAGAAAGTAGTGATAGTGTTACACCAGATTATTTAATGTAGAAAGATTTTATTGCATAAAAATACTTTTAAAGTTTTACAATAATCAGATATATTGTTATCAGTTATATTTAACACGCGATAGTATAAAGTAAAAAATATATTTATCCCTTAAATGCCGAGTGCTGCCTTTTGTCTTCTAAAGCATTATTAGAATAACATTGAAGCTCAATGTCTCATGTTTGCCAATTGCCAACAAACTGCGTTTTAGCTGTAAACCATAGTTAAAACAAAGTATGACTTTTTAAAGTATTTTTCCCGTGATTTGTTTAAGAAAGGAAAGAATGAAACATTTTTAAATTGATTTAAAAAATAATCAAGCATTTAAAGGTTAAAATTTGGTGTAGATCCTATTAATTTATGTCATGTAATACATCCTTTGAATTATAAATTAAAATGGATCTACTATTGTTTGATGCCGATTTCATTGATAAATTTCTTTATAAGAAAAACTTGAGTATACAGAATTTTCTCATTTTTAAGGAAAAGTCTGATATATCGAAATAAAAAAAATAAAAGATTCGTTCTATGTATTCTTGTTTTAATCTGTACATGAATAAATCTGTAACACAACTTTTCATAGTGTAATCGTGTACAATAGAAAAATTATCTTTATATTACTGATAGATCTTAACACTTTATATATTGAACTTGATTGCAGTTTTGAAGCACAATTCGTGTTTCCTGTAAAACTAGTTTTTTTGCAGGATCACCCTTCAGAGTGGGAAAAAAAGATGAGAGGTTGCAGTAAATACAACGCTTTGCATTTGATATATTGATTAGACAATGCATCGATATATCGACATATTGATGCATATCAAATTTGATATTGCTATAGAATTTTAACATTTGTATCTATCTTGTAATGAAGAAATGGGTTTATCTTTCCCTAATATTAACATTAAAAAAAAATTATTAAAACTTAGTAATAAAGTTGAAGAGAATTAATTGGACTGGTTTGTCGTAAAAAGATGCTATATGGCTTATATTAGGTCGTTGCAAAAGTTCGTGTGGTTTTTTATTGCTTCATTTCATAAAAATACATCAAATCAAATGACAATTTTTAATCAAAATACTCTCCATTACTTTCTACAACCTTTGCCCATTTTTCGGGTAACAAATGTATACCACGGCGATAGAAGCTCTTGTCTTTGGAGGCAATAAAATGATCCGCGTCCGCATGAACTTTTGCAACGACCTAATACATTACAAATCATTTTTACAAATCACTATCGTAGAGTTATAAATATATTCATACATATGCACTGAAATATAACAATATTAAGTATATTAAAAAATTTCTGGAAAACTATTTAAATTAAAAAATATACATTTATTCAAATTTAAAACATTTTGAAATTTTTTAAATGCTTCCTGCTAATTATTTTTTTTCACTCGCTTTTACATTTTTGTAATTTAATTATATATTCGGGTATTAGTTTTTGTATTCTCTGATAAATTATTATTATTATTATTATTATTATTATTATTTTAATAATTTTGATTGAATGTTGAAATTCCATTCAAATTTTAAGCATTGAAATATAAAAAATGTTTTGAAAAAATAATTTAGAAATGATTCCACAAAAGATTCATTTATGTTTAGAATACATTATTAAACTATAATAATATAAATCGAGGAGAAAAAAAATAAAAAATCAGTTGACAGAAACATTAAAAATTTTAAGAAATTTGAAATTTTTTATTTAGTTTTTTTTTTAAATATAAAAATTTTTCTAGAAATTTTAACAAATTTACTATTGTTTGTTTTATTTCAGTGCATGAGCTTGTTTATGAACATTTGTTTAATTCTAAAACAGTAATTCACAAAAACGGATTTATAATGTCCACCATCCTCTTAAATATTTCTAAAATGCCTTGACAATGACACATTTCCTATAGGTACATTATAGTATATTTTCTATTGAAATTGGTATGAATAACATAATTTTTTTGTGTACAGGGAGACACAAAAGAATTTGGATGTATTAGAATTTATAAAAAGTGTTTCATTAAAGAATATTTTAATAGCTTTATGCTTCACAAAATATAGTAAAAATAGTATACATTCTTCTGATGTCTAAAAACGTGTTTCCTGTAGAACATAGTTAAATTAGCATTACTGACTGGTTTTTGGTACTATACAAAATATTGAGATATATTATCAGATATAAACCAAAACTGCAATAAATGCATTTTCATCCCCCCCCCCCCCTCCTCTGTTTTTGTTTTTTTAGTCATGTTCTTTTTCAATAGCGGTGAGAATCGATTAAAGGTGTTAAATGGGTTAATTGCATAGATATGGTAAATTATATAGATTAATCATCTCCATGTTATCGGCCAAAGATTTTTGATTATGTTACTTCTGAAGTACGTAAAAAATGTAGGAATCTTTCTAAATTGGTTATTCAATAAGCTCATATAATTTATCCTTGACAGATTTATTATTGCATTGCTTAGAATTATTTTGATAATGGCAAACATATCATTAAAAATTTTAAAAGCAGCTGAACATTAATTCGATTAACTTTACATTAAATATATATATATATATATATATATATATATATATATATATATATATATATAGGTGTTTTCGTATTAATTGTATGCCAATGATTAATCACCGTTGAGAACTGTATATTGTAACACAATGTCGCCAATATTGTTGTGATATAACGTAAGTATTGAAATATAAAATATATCATAGAAATGTCCAATTCTGTAATGTTAAAAAATTGTCAGTGCGAAATTAGAAGATGAGTTTATATATGAGTTATATCAAAACGAGTACAGTAATATATATGAGTTATACGAGTCATTCATAAGTGAGTTTGACTCTATTTTTTTTTTTAATGCCAAAATGTATTCGAAGTATTTTAAAATATACTTTAAAATAAAAAAAGATAAATACACTTTAAAGAGAAAAAGAAATGCAGTCAATTATACTGACACGACATTATTTCATTATTCACACACACACACACACACACACACAATATATATATATATATATATATATATATATATATATATATATATATATATATAATATATATATATATAAACAACATAAAAGATTGCTTGTAAAAAAATTAATTTTAAAAATGTAGAAAATATATATATATATTTGAAGACGATTATCTACTTATAGCAAGATTGACATTTATCTTGTCTTTTTTTTTTACAACATGGATCATATTTTAATTTTCCCGTGGAAAGTGACGTAATGACAGCATAAAAAGTCATAAGAAAACTTTTTTCAATGTGGCAAATAGAGTACTTTTATAAACCCGATGTTTTTAATTAATAAATTCGTTAATTATAATGATAGAAATTTGTAACAAACTGAAATTTCTTCCATGGAATATTCAGAAAACATTGATACCTCTCATGATGCAAAGAACACTGCTCTCCGCGAGGAGATGCGGTCGCAAACAAAAAAAAATTGACGCCAACGGCAATAGCTTTTTTTTTTTTTTTTTTTTTAATATACAGGCATAAAATCAGGTAGAACATGCAAAACAAAGAAAAAAGGGCAACATAATTCAGACTGACGACTTAAAAAGACTAAAAATCAATGGAATTTCTTCTATGCTTTATTATTAATTAATTAATCAAGCAATTAATTAATTTATATGCTTTCCTAAAAAGAATCTTTATCTAAATCGAATAGTAAGAAAATATGTCCGGAAAAAAAAAAAAAATTATATATTAACCCAAAAAATAAACATATTACAAAAACTTTTGCAGAAACACAGTTCGTTCAGATACGATATTGGGTTTTCAGATACGATATTTCGTTCAGATACCATCTTGAATTCCTTATTTATTTGAAAAAACATTTGGAGAATTTTTTTTTTTTTTTTTTTTTAGAAATTAGAAATTTTTTCTGTAGTTGTTCAAAAAGAAATGAAAAAATATTATTTAATTATTTATTTTTGTTTTGACAATACAAAATTCTTTAACAAACTCAAAAAAAAGGAGAGAGAGAGGAAAAAAATACAAAAATTAAAGTTTTTAATTAGTTTTAATATAAGAAACAGAAAAGGAAATGCATCACATTCCTTAAAAAAAAAATGCTATGTAAATCGTAGGATTAATTATTTTTGCCTTTATTTCTACGTATTTTAGGTTAAAAACTATATTTATTATTACAGATGTTGTTAAAACCATTGCTATTGTATTTCATTTTCATTGTGACTAACAATAATAATATATAATGCTCTCCCAGTAAATATTTTTGAATGAATCGAGCTTTCGCAAGAATTCTGCACCGATGAATGACTACGGAATGATTCATAACACGCTGAATATCGCTTACTCGTCAGTAAACTCTAAACTGTATCTTTTGACAATTCACCGCTAACAGATTACTTTATTCGATATATGCCCAAGGAACTCTATACAACTTCAGAACAAATATCATGTTTACATTTCTCCCGAAACGAAGCCTAGAAAACATTAATGGACGCTTCCTATATGAATTACGATGGTCAACAATGTGCTTTATTCAAAATACGTGCTATTACTGCAGGCATTATATCCTTTCCTTCATAGAAAGCCTAGAACAGTAGACCGTCTCAATAGTCACCAAAATTCACAGTTCAGTTGTCCGGCAGAACTTTTGCACCATAACATCCAGAAACAATTATGTGTCGGACACAATCCGACGACACATTTCTAAATATCTCTTATTGTAGAACTGACCAAACCTCAAGCGTCCGAAACTAAAGCAATCCCCTCGTGCTTTCAAGAGTTTTAACGACTCACAATCTCGCGCGGATAACAAAGAGCGGGGATGGTAGAAAGCAGATCTGCGAAAAGTGGACACAAGAGACGGTGTTTGTGTTGCTCGGACAATGGGCAGTTGAAGAGAATAACGATTTCATGACACTGAAATTTAGAAATGAATTCTTAGATTTACGCTATTTAAACGACATCTTCTTGTTTTCTTTCCAAAACAGTTAGAATGGGATGCTTTGAAAATAATTTTAATGATGCCGAGGAATCTTTCATTTTCTAATACAGGAAGGCGAAACAACATTGCTAAGTCATTATATGGAAGTGAAACTTTAATACGAAAGTTATAATTACATTTCTTTATAATGTAATTTAATGAGTTATAATTTTATTAAAAACTGAATTTATGAAGGATTTTTTCTTTCTTTGTTCAGATATTTTAAAAATATGTTAAATCTAGTACTACCTTGTGAAGAAATACTGACTTTTAAATTATTAGTATTATTTTAATATTATTATTATAATTTGTTTAATTTTACTTATTTTATTAAGTTTATTTATTAATTATTATTATAATCTTTTTTTTTTTTTTTTTTTTTTGTAATATTATATATAGTGAAAATTAACTGACATAAAATTATATTAAAAGAAATCATAAAATATAGAAACATAGGACTTTCAAAATTCCAAACTCTGTATAAAATTTGAAATTATTAAATTATATTTTTAGATTATTTTAATTATATTATTGTGAATATTTAAATGCTTACATTTTATGCAAACTAATTTTCAAATTTCTGTGCAGTATATAAATTGTAAAGAAGAAAAAAAAAAAGGAAATTTTATTTTTGTTAAAAAAATTAATAAATAATCAAATTAATTGGGCTTTTTAAAAATTATTTATTGTGTATAAAAAAAACTATGCTGATTCAATTTGGGGTGCATATCGGACGTCAGGAGGCCCTGCTATATTGCAGTATTTCCCGTTTACGGGAAGGTTACATCTCAGCTTTTATGATATATGTACCAAATTTATTTGTGAAATAGATGTAATGAAAAATTATGCTTATACAATTTATGCTTATACCACAGGTGGCGACATTTTTATTCGTTTTCTGCGCTTTTTTGACGCATTGTTTTTCAATATCTATCGGCCAAAATTACACAAAACTGCATATTTTAAATTTTTATTGGGAGGAGCTATGTTGATGAAATTTTTATACGTGTTAACCAGTGGGTGATGCTGCTACATAAAATTATATAGAATAAAGTTTTGTGATAGCCACAGCATACTATATTTTTGAAACTTTCGTTTAAATTATATATGTAGGTCGTATGTGTTATTATGCCTTCCTACTTCTTCGATAATACAAATTTTGAAGCCATTTCAGAAAATAAATCCCCGAAAATATTTTGTGTTAACGAGTCTAATGATTAAAAATTAAATATTTGTTAAAAGAACAAACTCTGTTTATCGAATTTAACACTTACAAAACGCTATTATACTGTTGTTCAACTTGGGTTAAAATCGATTCTTCTTTTTGTGAAATAGAATTCGGCTAAAAGAGAAGATTTAAGTTAAAGTTCTTTTGTCTCCTCAAGACATGTATAAAAAAAATTCCGAGATAATTCTAAAAGTATATATATTCGAAAATAAATAAATAAATTAATTAATTAATAATAATAATTTTCTTATTTCAATTAAGTCAAAAATAACAATTATATATAACAGACAAACTGATAAATCGCCTTTTTATAAATTTCAAAATATTATTATTATTATTATTTTAATTTTTAATTTTCTTTTTTAGAACAGGTTATAAATTACTTTGCCTATGAACATAAATTTACCTACGCCCATGAAAATGCTACAAATTTTACTACTAGGTTACTATGTTAATATATGTAAAAAAATATATTTTGAACTTACCTCTAGTGCGTGTCAGTTTGAATCAATTAAAAATAAAGTACTCATTCTGCACAATTTTTTCGACTTATACTATGTTACAATAATATGTATATTTGTATATATATGTAAGAAAAGAATTTAGTCACAACTGTGAAACCTGACATACAAGCAGAATTCGACGAATTATGCAAATTATTAATAGTGCATCATAGTGCCCACATAAATTATGAAGCGAGCATAATTTAAGAGATCTGGTGAGTTCAGTGATGGACATTTACAATCGAATTGACTGGTCAGTTAGATGACATTGACATGAAGGATGCCCCCTAGACGTATCCGAGGACGTGACATTACGAGGGTTGCATGAGAGAAGCGGAAAGGTCAAACAGAGAGATCGGCCATCATCTTGGACGAAACGGTGTGGAAGTTCCTGAGAATTAACCCATATAGTACCAAGCATTGAAAAAAAAAATTTTTTTTTTCTTTCTAAAATCTTAAATATAGGTTTCTTTAAGCCTATGTATACACACAAAATCAAAAAACTTACGAACCTTTCGTTAGCTTAATCGGTACAAGCTGTCCTAAAAATAGGACAATGGTTTAGGACAGTCGTAAATATAAGGAAAACAGACCCTCCATATATATATATTATATGATTGTTTTATCAGTACAAAAGTGTAGAATATTATCTCATTTAATTTATATTTCCGTTATTCTTGAACGTAAAACCTTCTTAAGTAATAATGTGTTGAAAATGTAATGAATAAATCTTCAAGAATCGTCATTTTAAAAATTAAAAAAATATATATTAAACGTTAATTTCAACTAACGATAAAGACACATATATATTTATTGAACTTTTAAATAACATATCGTCTTTAATTTGAATTAAAATATTCAAAAGAATTTGTATAAATGATATTTATGCATGGTGTCCTATTTTTAGGACGATGGTGAAATGTGGGTTAAAGCTTGTAGCTGTCCCGCTGTCCAGCTGTATTGTAGAAGGTACAATAAGCTGTCGCCTGTCGCAGTAACTCGACGTACTCGAGATGCAAATGCGTGCGAAGATCGTGTAATCACGACTCAACCAACACGTTTTCAACAATTCTTTATCGGCTAGCTCGTAAGCATAGAGTAATATCATAGAGCAATAGGGAGGTCATTCAAACATGACTTTTCGAGAGACTTGGCTCAGGAAGTGATGATCATTACCTCGACTGGCTCTGGGTATGACATCTTTCTCTTTCCTCTATTCAGTGTCGTCTGGGATGATGTTGTTCATGATCAAACTGAACAACATTCAAATTGAAATGAAAGAATATCATCTTTAACGACGAATTTCCCTTCCATTTGATGATGATGATCGACGTAAACGTGTAGAGAAAAGATGGATCAATTAACTAATTTAACATTGGTTACGGAGAGGCATACAGTCATTACACATGGTATGGCAGAATGAGAAATAACGCTCAAAAGTATGTCGGTGACATTTTACGACTCATGGTTTTGGTAGAAAAAATTTCGCGGCCAGGTTCTGTTTTAGGGCAGGAAAATTCTCGACCCCATTCTGATTCATTGTTGCAATGATCTCTTCGATGATCCGATTAAGATGTTCTCAACTAGACCTGAATCGATCATGCTTGGAATATGTTGGGTAAGAACCTCGACCGCCTTATAATACTCTCGAATTCGTTTAGCAGTTGCTGCATTTGCAGCGTGATATACGAGTGCGGGATTTTGGGTTATTTCATCGACTTCGTTTCTCAATGATTATCTTCTGCCTATATCGCCAGATAGTATGATTTTATTATCTATTGAAGAGCACATTTTTGTATTTTTACTTGTTTATAAAATAGTGCTTTCTTTCGTAGTTTTGATCATCTGCTCCTCTATTAGGACACTATACGTATGTTGAATTTCGTAATTATGGCCCAAATCCTTCTAGGTCAATAGATATTTTTACAGCAAAGTATAAATTAAATGTATTTTAAACAAAATATTGTAGTATTATATTATAATTTAAAAAAAGTTTTTATTTTTTGTGCACAATTCTTTAAAATAAATATATATTTTTATGTAGCAAAAAAGACGAGATTCTTTATAAAATACAAGTTCCGTTTCCATACACAAACATTTAACACAGGTCTACATCTAAAATTTTGATTTGATAATTTTGGCTATTCTTTATGTGCTTTGCTGAGCTGAAACCGAAATTGAAGTCAGCTTTTCTCCATCCCCTATAGATTTACAGTGTGCCCACCAGCGACCAAGAGGTTCTGCGCTCAAAGCTAGTAGACGTGAGTTGTAGGGTTCGATCCCAGATCGTGTGCGTCGGTCTAGCCGTTCGGAGTTTCTCGTGGTTTTCTCTGAAACTTGCGTAAATACGGGCTAGGACTCCTTAGAAAGACCCCCATGGAGGCCACCCCTCCTCAGGCCTAGGACCCTAGGCCTGAATACAGTCAATTAACCTCATTCCTAAAACACAAACACAAACACAATTAACGCAGGCCGTCAACCGACACAATTTCTTCTGTGACTCTTCAACCAGTATAATTATTCATTAATTTTTGTAGTATATTTCCATGATTAATTATAATTATTCATGGAACATACTAGAAACTACCGAAAATGAAGAAATCGTGCCGGTAGACACCCTGTATTGGCAAAAATCTATACATGATAGAGAAAAACTGCCTTCATTTTTGGCTACAGCACACCATGAAGAATATGTATCAGCTAAAATTATCAAATTAAATTTTGCCAACGTATTTTTGTAGATCTGTGTAATTAAAGAAGTTTGCACAACGGAAGACTCAATACACAGTTAGAAACTGAAATGTGTCTGTAACAGGAAACTTTTTGACGATTCCATAGCTTTTTTTCATACTTTCCCCTCATTTGTAGGGTTTCACAATATTTTAAAGTAGTCAAATTACTGTTATAGATTTCTAGAAAATTTCCTGGCTTTGGAAGAACCAAAAAAAAAAAAAAAAAAAAAAAAAATATATTTTGCCTACAACAAAAAATCGCTCTTGTCAGATATTTACTTATTTGAAATTTCTTGAACTTTGAAATCAACGAAGATTGAATTCCAGGAAATAAATTCTTTTAAAATATGATACACAATTCAAAATACTTATAACCAGTAAAAAATGCTGTTTTGTTTCTTTTGAGGGGAGAGACATAATCTATGTATTCTTGGTTGTATCTTATCCATCAAACGAAGTTTTTATTGTTGAAATATTTTTCTATACACTTTATTATTTTTTTATTATTCCTTCTGGAAAATATAAAACCTCTATGAAAATACAATAGTATCTATTTCACCTGTTTATGTAAATATTCTTCCTTTGATCAAATGTTTACACCTATATATTCTATTTGAATATGTTTGAGAGCGGTTTTCTCTCAAAAAGCATTACCATTTTTCACCTTTGCCAGTTAACAAAGGCATCGAGGTCCAGCGCTTGATGAACGATTCTCGATTTTATGAACGGTGAATGCGCAAATTATTCCCTGGCAACGATTTTCCCATTGTGAATATGAATATCAGAAACATCGCCAAAATATGTAGAACAATGCGATCGAGATGTGATGAAAGATAGCAGATCAGATTCAGCAGATTTCTGACGATGAAATGAATTTTGCCCGGAATGAATTTGTCTATCGGGGAAAAGAGTTGGAAGGTGCTGACAATGGTTCTGCAACTGCAATCGTATCCGACAGAATTGTATTTGCAAGGATTACAGGTTACAATAGCAAAAGCGGGTATATTGTTCCATTTCTGTAGATTCTATTGAGGAAAACCATTAGGCTACTTCCGTTAGGTCCCGAACTGAAAGATTCAGAGGTGTCGATTATTCATTATTTTCCACCAATGAAATTATTTTCCTTTTGTTTGGTGCAGTGTAAATTCAAAATAATGAAGAGGGAATAGAAGATAGAAGGATATGGTTTGAATGGTATAACTTAAATTATGATCTTTCTCTAAATAAAAGATTTTGAGTGTATCTTCGGGACCATGTTTTTGAGTGAGACGTTAATTAACAATTTTATAATCTAGACATGAGAAATTTGTTTACCCTTTTAATGATACAACACTTAACATTTTAGTTCGGGATAATCAAAACGGAAATTTCATAAATGAGTTAATTTATATAAAGATACTCTGTTAATTCTTATACAATTCTTAAAAGTAAAAAGAGTTACATTTTAATGCTTTAAAATATAAATGTTCTCAAATATCTCACCAACATATCATCGACAACATGAAATATATGTATATTCCAGTATGTGAAACAGTTCAGATATATTCTCTAATGAATCAGGTACCTAAAATTAGCATTTCTTTATATTATTCAAAAGAAAAAAAAAATCTATCAGTATTTTTCATATTTATTGATACGTCCTAAAAAAAAATATTTAAAACTTCCCGCATGTTAGATTTTTCTGAAAATATTTTTTAATACTACTCAGTTTGTTATTTTATTTTATTTTTGTTATTTTTGTTATTTTTTATTTTTATAGAAATGAAAGCCTCTGTGTTATCTCTTTCTCTTTCTCTCTTTTCCTAAAATATAGTTAGATCAATAGATAGATTGTTTGATAGATAGAGATAGTTAGATTTAGCGTCATTTTAAAATGAGAAATAAGACCGTCTATGTCCGCAAAAATGCACTTGTAAAATGTTAAAAATGATTATTATTCATTAATTGATGTAATTAAACCTTTCGTTTCTTTTCTGTTAGTTAAAGGTATCTCTCAGATTTAGTCCTTTCCACCCAGCGCTTCATTCACACAAAGTTCCTTATCAACATATCCACTAATCCCCCCCCCCTTTTTTTTTTAATTGTTTGAGTAAATTATTTGTTTTATATTTTGAAAATTCAGCTTTTAGAACACTGATATATCATGAAAAATATAAGCAAATATATTTTTCAGTTCATGAAAAATATAAGCAAAAGCCAGTTCTCATATAGACTGTATAAACAGAAAAATTTAATAGATTTCACGACTAATAGTGCAACATGTATGTGAAGATTAATTAATCAATTTATATATATTTATTTATTTACTTTACAAAGACTTGTAAAAGGAAAAACGAAAAAATAATTCATTATTAAATATCATTTTATCATCTTAAATTATAGACATGTGAAATTTTTAGGAATAAATGTGAAATTTTAATTTGACTTGTTTTATTATTTTTTAATTCCTATAAAAAATTCAAGAAAATCATTATTATTATCTTTATGATGTAATTTATATTTCGTTCAGTGAGAATAGTTAAATAATGTTTTCAAGGTTTTCCAACAATTTTAAAAAGTGTTTTCATTTCCAGAAATAAAATTTCAGAAAACTATTATATATTACTCAAACTTTTCAAATATACTGTAGAATATTCCCTATTCAAAGTAGTAGTGCATATAGCACAAATGTTTCGTGCGCAAGGATTCGGAAAATGATTCAGATACATTACAGTGTAAGAGAAGTATTTCTTATAAGCACATTTCAGCATTGTTATACTGCACAAAATATACGAAAATCAGTTTACATTTCTCAGATGCAATAAAAGATAATTTCTAGAAACTTATTTAATTAACATTAGGGCTTCATTTACAAAGCTGCACAAAATTATTGTAATTCAATTACGGGAACTGCTAGAAACAGATGTGCAGTTTTGTTCTGCGTTTTCTACGCTTGCTAATTATGTTGAGAAGTATTTATTTTATAACTTAGTATTTATTATATGACAGGTACAAACACATTCAGTGAGCATTTCATGGTGTGCTATCTCTAAAAATATTTATAGATGTAAAAAGGCGGATATACAGACAAATGAACCGATGTCATAACACTTTCAAACGCATACACAGTTTGTTGGAAGCTATCTATATAATATTTCTCAAACATGGTCCAGTAACGATTAAATTTTGTCGAAATGATATGATAATGATGTAATTAATAAAACACGCTAGGATAAAAAATAATATTTATAAATGGACAATATTTACGCAAGCAGACTCAGCTCAGTGACCTAATAAGAAAAAAATGACGACATTTGATAAGAGTATTTTATGGAAAAAAGTATTTTTAAAAATTGAATCTTAAGAATCTTTGCAAACGTCCTTTTAAACCTAGCAATATTTTAAAGATATATACAGAATATGAGTTATTATCATAAATTGACTAAAAAATAGATCATAAAAAGTTTAATCAAAATAACAATTAATTATTATTATTATTATTATTATTTTAATTATGCCAAAATAAATAAATAAAAAGTCATCGCCAACATGGCGACAAAAATTTAAAATTCGTTCATGGGTGTCCTATATTAAAACAGTACTGTCTTGCGGAAGTATAAAAACTGGGTTGTCAATCATGAATTTTATTTCGAAACCTTTCTTTGTATGATTTTAGTTTCACTATTGCACAATATTAATTTGTTTCTAATAATAATTTGGCGACTGATGAATAAAAATTTGAATTAAATGGTGAAATTCATATAATATTTATGAGCTTCAAATTTTAAAGGTGAATAAGAAAAGAAATAAAATGCGAAAATTTCGCATGGGTTTGCTAGTTAAATATATTCTCCAATTTATTCTTAAATAATGAGAGATAAAGTTTATAAATAAGTGAAATTATTTTTGTTGAATTATTGCATGCATTAAAAAAATTAAAATAATAATAATAATAATTGTTCTAATAATTTTCCCACGTGTCTATATTTCACAGTTACCATCTTTCTCCACAGATTCTTTCTTTTTTCTTCTTCTCCCC
The DNA here is from genome assembly GCA_963930645.1 of Salticus scenicus. Classification (NCBI taxonomy): domain Eukaryota; kingdom Metazoa; phylum Arthropoda; class Arachnida; order Araneae; family Salticidae; genus Salticus; species Salticus scenicus. The sequence goes on along the minus strand of OZ005648.1, from coordinate 36,099,994 downwards.
CCCCCCCCCCCCTCTCTCTCTCACTTTTCTCTTTCTTTCTTTCTTTCTTTTTTTTTTTTTGATAGGTGTGTAGTAAAAACTGTCGAAAGTAAATATTTTACCCTCTCCGCCTTCGAATGCCATCATAAGTAACGTACCCTTTCATCATTCATCCTCATCCTCATCACTATGGCAAATAAAGACGGGGTGTGGAATCGTTCCCCTCCCCGGATGGTGTTTGTGGTTTGATTGTCCCAAGAGATTTCGTAAATCAGCCGTAGGAATTTATCCGACAATTAGATTGCAGGGAAGATTAAATCTCCTGTTGCAGATTCCCGTGAATAATGACTTGTTTCAATCGTCATTTAATGAAGTATAATCTATAGTGAAAGGTGCTCCTCATGAATAACGATTCACCCATGATTTTCGTTACATTATTAAGATATTTTCAGATTTAGAGAGATTTTAACGAATAAGTTTTGTTAAGATGAAAGTTTATTTCAATGATTCCCTTCCTTTGTTCTAGGAGTCCGTTGCATATTAACTTTTTCTGTATTTATTGTTCAAATACGGTAAAATATGCCGCACCATAATACGACTATACAATCTTTCATTTATTTATTTACTTATTTTTTAACTTTTCAATATTTATTTAAAGAAAATAAAATAAATATTGTAATCATACAAAATTTAGATTTTTGATTTTCAATGGATTTACATGTTCTGTAAGGTTTAGAACACAATTTTAACATTTAAAAACAATTGTCTGTCTATGTATGTTACAAAAATTTTGGGGCAGAGCTAAATCAAGGATATAGTGAACAAGAGTTTATTTAAAAAAAAAAAAAAAAACTAGTTGGCATAGGTGGACTCTGCTCAGTTCCCCATCATATTTATGTTCTCAGAAATTTCTAGTGCGAGACATATTACTAGTGGATCTGCAGATCAGGAGCCTCAACGTCCTATTTGCATCAGACATTATTCAATAGGTCATTTTTATTTATTCCTTATTATATAATAGTATATATTGATTCGATCGACTTATTACCAAAATCAAATACATTCCTGAGGGGGTCGGCAGCCCCCCCTCAACCCCCCGCTGTATCTCTCTTTGTATACCTATTTGTATATGATATAAAGTGTTACGAAATTGTAAATAATTGCATTTATTTTTGTATAAATTCTTTCAAAGAGGTTTAGTAAGTTGATAAAATGCTAATTTTGTGCCTTTATAGTCGTTTTAGCGTTAAAATAGCCAAATTTTCCTTTAAAAACGCATTAAAAAGCTCCTACAAGGGAAGAAATAAATTTGGCGCCAAATTTGGCGACTATTTCCCTCCTTGGCGATTTTTTTGGCGATCTTGGCGAGAAAATCCTTATTAGGGATATACCAAATATGGAAGCTCTAATCTCATTGGCTGATGTGATACGAGAATTTTCCAGAACAGTCTGTTTTCGATAGAAAAGTATAAAAGGAGCATTATTTTCGCCAAGGCGGTCAGTCTCAGATCTATATCAGTTTCGTCAAATGCTTGCTCAATGGGCTCATGAATATGTGTACCAAATTGCAAGTCAATAGCGTTATTTTGGGGGCCGCTATCGCGGTACATACAAATTCTTCCCATAGGCCATAATGGTAAAAAAACTTTGGCGTGTCCCTGTACACGAACTTACTAATGGAATGCACACCGAAAACTATACAGCTAATTTCGTCGGCATCATAAACATGTGTACAAAATTTCAAGTCAATAGCGTGATTTTTGCGGCCGCTATCGCATGACAGACAGACAGACAGACGGAATCCAAAATCCTTTTGAGTCTCAACAGAGGGCCTCCATTCACATTTCGGCAAAAATTGGAAGTCAATAGCTTGATTTTTGCGGTGGCTATCGCGGTACATACAGATTCTTCCCATAGGCCCTAATCATAAGAAATCTTTGGCGTGTCCCTGTACACGAACTACAAATGGAATACACACCTAAAACTATACAGCTGATTCCGTTGGGCTCATGAACACGTGTACCAAATTGCAAGTCAATAGCGTGATCTTTGTGGCCGCTATCGCGGTACATACAAATTCCTCCCATAGGCCGTAATGATAAGAAAAACTTTGGCGTGTCCCTGTACACAAATTACAAATGGAATACACACCCAAAACTATACAGTAGATTTCGCGGGGCACATGAACACGTGTACCAAATTGCAAATCAATAGCGTGATTTTTGTGGCCGCTATCGTGATACATATAAATTTCTCCCATAGGCCGTAATGATAAGAAAAACTTTGGCGTGTCCCTGTATACGAACTACAAATGGAATACATACCAAAAACTATACAGCTGATTTCGTGGGGCTCATGAACATGTGTACCAAATTTCAAGTAAATAGCGCTTTTTTGGCGGCCGCTATCGCGCGACAGACCGACAGACAGACACAGCCCAAAACCGTTTTGAGTCTCAACAGAGGGCCTCCACTGACGTTTCGGCAATAATGTTAAAAGAAATCAATTTGACCAAAGCTTCATACAGTGACAGAATGAAATCCCCGCCTAATAGGCTATCCACCGTTCATTTCGATATATTTATCTTATTCTAATCTATTAATTTATTTTATCAGGGTCAATTTCGTTGTTTAGTTTTCATGCTACTATTTCCAATGCAATAATCCTCAAATTCATATTTATATGAAAAATTTACAATTTCGCTATGTTGATAAAATCGTAAATTACGAATAATTTACGAAATTTTCCTATTAGAATATTTGTATTCAATCATGTTCAAACAAATATCATAAACGTAATTTTGAAGTTGTCTAACGTATTTAGGATCCTCAAAATGGAAGTTTATGCTCAATTTTGCTTTATTCTGACATGTTAAATAAATCGTAAATTCCAAATAACTTACGAATTTTTTAAATTGGAAAAATCATAGTCTATGATATCCATGCCAGTATCCTAAATATTATTGCGAAAGTGGTATGACATCTTTACGATGAAAATATCCCTCAAGATTGACGTTTATGTGAAATTTTGCTCTTATTCAGCCATGTTAAGAAATTCGTAAATTTCCAATAACTTACGAAATCTTTATATTGGAAAATTCATAGTCATTAATATTCATGCCAGTGTCCTAAATAATGTTTCAAAAGTAGTCTGACATCTTTACGATGAAAATATCTCTCAAAATTGACGTTTATGTGAAATTTTCCCCTATACTGCCATGTTAAGAAATTCGTAAATTTCCAGTAACTTGCGAAATTTTCAAAGTAGCATATTTATAGTTACTGATGTTCATTCCGGCATCAAAACTGATATTTTAAAACTGGTCTGACATTTTTACAATAAAAAGTTTTCATTTAATGCACGTTTAAGTGATTTTTTGTCCTATTCTCCCATGTTAAGAAAATCGTAAATTTCGAATAACTTACGAAGTTTTTAAAATCGAATGTTGCAAATGAATAGGGTTCTTGCCAGTGTCGAAAGTAATATTTTAAAACTGATTTGACCTCTCTGCGACAATTTGTTCTTGAGATATCGTGTACACAGACTAACAAACTAACGGACTGACCCACTAACACACTAACAGACTAACAGACTAACAAACACCCTACAGACAGACACCATAGAAATTTTGTCATTTTCGGATTCCTCACACCTGAAAACGTGTAGAAAAGTCAAAAAACCGAGGTCGAAATTTTTCACGATTACCTAAGTTCCCCATACCTATAGTATGATGGGGAACTAAAAAAAAATGCTTACTTTGATATATATTGGTGTCTATCAACTTTTGGTACACATCTCTGTCATATCCTCCTTTTCCACTTTTTTTCCCCTATAATTTTTAATACGGCATGTCGCTTCTCCACCCCTTTCTTCTGTCCCGTGAAATATAAGTTTTCCAGATTAATATTTTTCATACGAACTCATCAATGTTTTTAAAATGAATAGTTGAAGAATATTGAATCATATATCTATGTATATTAAAACAAGCTTATCAATTTTGTTAATTTTTAACCACTGTATATATATATATATTAATTTTCTAAGATGTCTGTCAGATGCAAAATAAATTCATTTAATATTTAGGGTTATACTGTTTTGAAATGAAAATCATCTCCACTCATCAAAGAAAATAGTTTTGATTAGTAAAAAAATGAATAAATAATTATCACTCCGTGAATTAGCATAGAAAAATTCACAAGAAAATTCTGTGATGGCCGAAACATTCCATTTCTATTCCTTAAATCTAAAATGCATTATTAACTAAATTCCTTAATAAGATTATTTATTAGTGTACTTCTTTTATGTAAAATGTTACAGAAAACAGTGAGAATAACTTATACAATTTGACCCTAAGGAACTGTAAGCATAATTTCATATGTTAGAACGTATAGCTTTCAATCTCTTTTTTAATCACTGGCAATGGAAACGTAAAATTTGACTCCGCCATGGGCGATGTTTGTGGCATAATCCTCTCAATTGAGGTTATGGGAGTCAGACGTACGAACTTGGGTACCTAGATAAAGCAATATAGGCACCCTAGCATGAACTATACAGTTGGATTATAGGGGAGTATAAATCAGCAGTTGACAATCTCCGTGAACGTAATCGTTAACGTTATGCACTTTGAAATGTATAGCTCTGAAATATAGTCTACATATACTATCCAATGTTTGAAATGAATAACAAAATGGTTAACATTGAATATTATAGGTGTTTATTAAGAATGTGCTTTTACAGTAAACACTTCTTTTATTTAAAAAATTGAATAAAATTTCATAAGATTTTTGATTATTTTATTGTTTTTGATTTATTGGTTATTGAGTAAGGTGTTATTTCATTAAATAATAATAATTAAAATAATCTGGTGTGTCACTCACACGGCTTTATCTTAACCTGCATTTCAAGATTGTAAAGATAGATTGTGCCTGTTAAGTCATAAAATCAATAACGTAAGATAATAAAGTTCGGTACAGCTATAGTATCTCCCCACAACTGAATTTGGCGAATTTTCTTTGGCGCCTGTTTGAACGATAATGATGTCGTTCTGGACTCTTTGCGATATAATATGGCAGCCTGCATGCTGTTTATTTTGGATTTATGATTTATGATTAAGCTTAAGATTTATGATTTAGCTTATGATTTTATCTATTATGATTTATGATTTAGCCATAATCGCCAAAAATAAATCGCCAAATTCAGTTGTGGGGAGATACTATAGTTGTTCCTAAAGTTCAATGAATTAAAAAAAAAAATAACGCGAAATAGGATTAGAAACAATCTTATTTGACAGATAATTCTGTGTGAGGGGGGGGGGGCTGACTCCCCCTCAACTCTCCGTTCCATTATAGTGCCTACAATTATTTAAAAAAAAAATCAAGGCTGTTGATAATTTGCCTTCAAACTTGCCAATCTTGATCAAATTTTTATGTGGCAACCTAATACGAACTTCAGAATACCAAATTTGAGTTTCCTTCAGTTATTTGTTTTTAAGTTATGCTGATAACATATATGCATACCAATCAGCTGTTAAAAGTTGGACTTTCGTAATTAGGGTAGGCCAAACGTGATTCAGAGTTGAAAACTGAACTTAAAAAAAAAAAAAAAAAAAAAAAAAAAACTCTGTATATACTATGGGTATGAAAAATGAATTTTCGCTCCTGAGCAATGGCGTCGACATAGTAAACGACATGTCGACTATGTCGAGTTCGTCGACATAGTAAAATGTAGCAAAGCACTTCCATCAATTACATTCAATGCAAAAGAACGTTTAGCCTAATTTTGGTAGTTATGTATATTGTCTGTAAACTATAATGCCCATCACATTGTGTCCTTTAATTTATATATAGTTTTATATGAAAAACATCTAGTAGCACAAAATGAAATACATTTCCGTCAATTTCCATGTATAGTCCAAATGTATCTGAATACTTTGTGTAGCCCTGTCAACGAATAATGAATGATTTCTATACCACCATCAACACGAAAAAATGCTTTTATGCACATAGAAAAAAGTCTATTTTTTTTTTTTTTTTTTTTTTTTTTTTTTTAGGGCAGTCTATAGATGTTATATTGTACTTATCAGAAATTTTCTCATAGACATAATGTATTTCAATTCTCTTGGATATCCCTGTACACGAACCATTTTCTTGATCTCAACAAAAAGTTTAGAGTAGCATTATTGTATGTCACAGACTTAGAATGCCGAGTTTGGAATTTCTACTACTATTTGGTCTTGAGATATGCTAATAACATACACACAAACCAACCGCTAAAAACGTGATTTTCGGATTCAGGGGACCCTTGAAAGTGTAAATATAACAAAAACTCAATTTTCAAAATTTGATCCAAAAATAATACTTTCTCTACCATACACGTTAAGAGAAAAAAAACAGTAAGATAAAAACATTTTAGGATACTCCGATTACGGTTGATTTTTCAGTTGAACTTTTCGGTTTCGTGGTCGCATGCTACGCCAAAATGAGAATAAATATAGGCATTTTATCAGCAGGAATTATCCGGTTGTTTCTACTGAATTAGGCGTTACATATGTATGGTTTCTCTCATTCTGATATCAGTGAAAGAGTACTATTTTCCTCAAATATTATACAAAGTGTGTATACCATTTGTTTATTAGGAATGAGATGTATTTATGAATGTTTAGGAAACCATTTGTATTGTAAGTAGAATTATTTTAAAGAAAAGATGTGTATATGTGTGTATATAAATTTGAAATCTCCTTTAAATTTTAATAGATTCACCCACAATAGCTATTCCCTCCTACAAATATGAAAAAAAATTTCTTAATTTATTAGTGATGCGTGATTTGACTATTTGCTTTTCGTAAGTACGCAACTGTAACCGTATACCGTAATATGTGAAAGTGTTTCCTCTGCATTATTCAATGTGGCCTGTTGCAAATGGTAACAATGCTTTTATAGCAGATTGAAAGTTATAGCCCAAAATAAAATAAATAAATACACACTTTATAATGTTCCTCAGATTCTTACCTCAAGTAAATCAAACTTAAAATATATGCTACTTCTTTAAAAGAAAACATCTTTATAGCAGAATATTACTAAAATAATTCTGTCATTTTTTTCTCAAGTTACTTATTGTAAAAGAAAGTGAAAATTATTAAGTACCGCTGAATTCTTTCAAAAAATGACCAATACAGACTGCTTTTGCAAAATATATATAATTAAATATAATTTTCAAATGTAACTGAGTGAAATAAATGAAGCAGCAGTAAGTTTGCATAATTTTTTACTTCTGTTCGCATTCTTTCTTAAAAAGTGGTATAAAAGCTAAAAAATTACAGATTTTTTTTTTTTTTTAACGATTATTTTTATTTATTCATTTCATTTCATTTCAAGTTCCTCTAATGCATTAATTTCACTAATAATGTGATATATAAGTTATAATACATATATATATATATATATTATGAAATTTCAAAATAAGTTTTATATATATATTATAAATATTTAATTTTTGCTTTTTTTAGTTAAACAAATTATAGAAATTTTTTTAAGAAAATTAGCAGCATAAATCAAAAATCACAAATAAGATTCCATTTCCTCTTTTCTTTCTTTCTTTCTTTCTTAATTTTTTTTTTTTTTTTCCTTCAGAAAAGTATATTATATTTGAGACATTGCATGCATTCTGAACATAAACTTCTGATGAATGAGAGGCAAAGTTATTTCCCAATATAAAAAATAAAGAGATTTCATATGCCTGAGCTCAAAATACAGTCGTTTAACTTTTGAAAACAAATGATGAAATTTCAAGTTAAAATTCTATTGTGAAAATAAAGAAATGAGGATGAATTTACCATAGACGATTTGCATGAGTCTTTTTTTTTTTTTTTTTTTTCATATATATATCTTGTTTGTGCATAGAGAAATGTAAGAATTCGAACACTTTATGGTATTCCTTTAAAACATAATTTAATATTCTAATATTGACAAAACTTAACGATATTAACATTTATTATTCAAATGAACAAAAGTATGTTTCCTTACAGAAAATGGCATAATTAGTATCAATGGTTGGTTTATGGGACCACGCGAACAAATTCAGGTACATTATGGGATATACACCCCGTGACAAAAAGATAGGTACAAAGGGTTTTTTCTTTGATTTTTCATAAAATAACATTATCGAAATTGTGCTTATCATTTATTATTATCATAAAATAACACTATTCCAGGACTAATTTTTGTTTTAAGACTAATTTAGAAAAGTTTTAACCCTTTGTTCCTATCTTTTTGTCGCGGAGTATAGTCTTAAATTAGAGAAATTTTAGTCTTAAAACTTTTCTAAATTAGTCTTAAAACAAAAATGAATCCGGGAATAGTGTTATTTTAGGATAATAACAAATGGTAAGCACAATTTAGATAATGTTATTTTATAAAAAAAACCTTTGTACCTATCTTTTTGTCGCGGGGTGTAAGTTGTAAATGTTCGAAATCTCTTTTTAGTATTTTGATTATTACAGTTGAGCCGCGGTTATCCGAGCTCCGACTAACCGAAATAATCCCGAAAAGGCCACGTTCCGGAGGAGCGAGAGAGTTCCGTTAAACAGAAGATACTGAAAAACTGTTCAAGAAATAACTTTTTAACTTTGAGAAATTTTAATACACAGTACTGTATATTACTATTTATGTACATATGTGTTGTGTTGCATTTTTAGCTGTAATAAATGTATTCTTTTTATTTTTTTTTTTCCTCTTTGACAACGATTTTATTTATTTTTAACTTTACCATATATCCGAGGTACCCTCCGTTCACATTGTGATATCGAAAGTCACATATTACAAATTATATATTACAGTTCAAAATTTAATTATTTTCCAATTAATTTTCCATCTTCATAAAAAGCGAGCTAATATATGCGGTTTCTCTTCTTGCAAAGAATCAAAGTCATTCTCTCTCTATTTCTTTCAATAAATAAAAAAATAAAAGTAAGAGATGTGGTTTGCTCGCATAATGTTCTGTGGAGGACAAATCTTTTCATCTCAGTAAAATAAAATAGAATAAAATATTTCCTGATGTGTCATTTTGAACACAGAACAGAACTTGCATCTGCTCTTTAAGTAGAAATAATGTATTACTTTGTATCGGCTAAACACTGAGAATAAGGACTTAACCGTAAATTTTTGTGTTTGAGTGTTAACGTACTTTTCCAATCTTCTCACGAATTGATAACGATTTTTTGGCTAAGAAAAGAATCGCCAATATATTTTTAAAAGATATACTGATTTATCCGCAACTGAAAAAATTGGGTGTTGTTCTTTTTCTCTGTCAGAATGAAGTTGGCGATATATCTTGTGGTTTTGATGTGAAGTTAAGCAGCCAAACTTTTGTCACTTTTGCCGCTGCTCTTGGATTAGAAGGACTGTGCCTGTTATGTAATGTGATGTGAAGACAATAATGAACACTTACATTTTTCTTTCACAAACGAAAACTATGTTTAACAAACAATACACAGAATTAAATATGCGTGAAGAACATAAGGTGCGATAAATCATTGCGAATAAATAATAAACAATATAATGTGAAATAACAATGCGGAATTAATGCGAAAGAATAATGTGAAAGATAGCATGCAAGCTATCGTGCGGATGAAAAAAGAATAAACTTAAACTGTTCCTTGCGGTTGAATATTTACGATAAACAATATAATGCGAAGATAGTGCGTAAATAATAATATGAAGTAATATTTGCGAATATAATAATGCGAAAGATAGCATGCAAGCTACCGTGCGATTGAAAAGAATAAACTGTTCTTTTTTGTTTCTGTTCGAGTAGAGTTGAGATGTTCGTACCCGTTGAACAGAAAAAAGTAAAGTTGAGATGAAAACAGTTAAATCGAAAGTGTCATTGAGTGCGGAGTTCGATTATGTTATGAATGGAATATGACTGTATGGTGGAAATCGAACATGACTCCCACCCTATCAGGGCGCTAGTCCTGATATAAAGGGAGAACAGCAATTTTGTTAACTGCTCTTTTAATAACACAGTCTTTAGTTTTTATAGATGCCACTCTTACCAGTCCGTCGGTACCGGTGTGAACCTTTGTAATTCGACCAATTGGCCAGGATAAAGGTGAGCAGCTGTTGTCCATAATAATCACCAATTCTCCTTCCTTGATATTCGATGCAGGATGTTGCCACTTATTCCTTGATTGTAAGGAGCTGAGATACTCCTTTTTCCAAGCTCTAGAAATATCTCGTCTCAATTTTTGTACCATTTGCATCGGTTCTTGAGATTCCTGCCACAGGATAATGGTTCGTCTGCAGGTGAAAGCATGACATCACCTGTAAGAAAATGTGATGGGGTGAGAACATTAATAGAGTCTGTATCAGAATCAGTACTTTTAAAGAGAGGACGTGAATTTAATAAGGATTCTATTTGGGTTAATAAAGTGCTCAGTTCCTCAAATGTCAACCGTGTATCACCGATTACTCGTTTAATGTGAAATTTACAGGATCGTACTGCAGCTTCCCAAATTCCTCCGAAATGAGGTGATGCGGGAGGAATAAAATGCCACTCTATTGCGGCTTGTGTTAAATAATGTGCTACGCATTCATTTCTTGGTAAAGACAATATTTGTTTTATTTCATCGAGTTTCCTTTTAGCACCAACAAAATTGATTGCGTTATCACTGTAAATATGACTAGGTGAACCACGTCTAGCACTGAAACGTCGTAAGGCAGCTATAAATGCGTCAGTCGTCAAATCGCTGACAGCTTCGATGTGTACTGCTTTTGTAGCAAGGCAAATGAATAAAGCTATGTATCCTTTTGTTGTTTTAGAGCCACGACCCTTGTTAAATTTTATATACATTGGACCAGCATAGTCCACACCACATGCAAAGAAAGGTCGCTCGAGATTTACTCGATGTGGTGATAAGTTTCCCATGAGCTGGGGTGTAGAAGTAGCTTTGAAACGGAAGCATTTCAAGCATTTATTAACAAGCTTATTGATTAATCTTTTTCCACCAATGATCCAATATGCCTGTTTTATAATGTGGGATAACAATGATGGTCCTGCATGCAAGTGTGCAATATGTTTCTCTTGTATAATAAGGTCGCTCAATTTGTGTTTAGACGGCAATATTACCGGATGCTTTTCGTTAAATGATAATTGGGCGTTTTGTAAGCGACCTCCCACCGTAACAGACCGTTCTGGTCAATGAATGGATGCAGAGAGTGTAAAGGACTTTTTCTAGACAAAATGTTTTGATTCTTGATGTGTTTTAAGTCTTCGTGAAAGTATTTATTTTGTACCCATCGAATGATGTTCTCTTCGGCGTGTTTAGCTTCCCTACATGTAAGAGGGGAGTAAGAATCATCTGTTGAGACATGAACTTTACTTGCTGACTTGCAGTTATTTATGAATCTTAGGCAATATGCCAGAATGCGTTTGATTTTAAAAAATGAAGAAAATTTATTGAATAGTTGATCATAAAGATCATTAGATGTATCAATATGGTAAGACAAAATGGGATCAGCTTTCTTTTCAGCCGAAATTTGATCTTCGATTTCCTTGGACTTAGGCGCGTCATTTGGCCAATGTGTAGGATCCAAAAATAGCCAACTTGGGCCATTCCACCACAAGTTGCATTCAGGTAAACTTTTAGGATCTATGCCCCGAGAAGCGATATCAGCGGGGTTTTCTTTAGATGGAACGTGTCTCCAATGTTTTGTGGGAAGAACATCTAATATTTGTGACGTTCTATTTGCAACAAAAGTTTTCCACTTACGTGGATGTGCGGATAACCAAGAAAGAACAACTGTTGAATCTGTCCATGCGTAAATGTCAAAGTTATAATTTTCTAATATTTTTATGACTGAAGAAAATAACTTAGATAATAAATGAGCACCACAAAGTTCCAATTTGGGAACGGAAATTTGCTTGATAGGAGCTACTTTAGTTTTGGCAACTAAGAGTGAGACTTTTGATTTGTTATCATGAGTCTGTCGACAATAGATTGCAGCGGCGTAAGCATGTGTTGACGCATCGCTGAAACCATGTAATTCAAATGTACTATCGGATGAAAGCGTGACGCATCTAGGAACAGAAAATTGGCTAATTTTATTGAATGAATTCTCATATTTAATGAGCTCCTCTTCAAATTGTTGCGGAATAGGAGAATCCCAGTCTCCTTTTGTTAACCATAGCTTTTGATAAAATATTTTTAACACTACTGTACAAGGTGAAATTAACCCTAGAGGATCAAAAATGCGTGCGGATTCAGACAAAATGTGTCTTTTTGTTAGTGGTGGTTTGAGAGTAAGTGCGGTTTTGAAAATAAATGTATCTGCTAAAGAGTTCCAGTAAAGCCCTAGAACTTTAGAACTTTCATTGTTGTTTGGTATTATTTTAAAGTCTGTATCTGTGATGCAATTTTCTCGAAATTCCGCAAGGAATTCATTCGAATTGGAATTCCACTTTCTCAAATGAAACCCATGTTCTTCCAAAACATTAGCAGTTTCCTTAGCAATTGATATTGCGCTATTAACTGAGTTTGAACCAGATATCAAGTCATCCATATATATATCTTTTAACAAAGTACGCGAGACGTGTGTATTTTGATTATAATCTAGAGCGATTTGCTTAATGCACCTAGTGGCCAAAAAGGATGCTGGAGCAAGGCCATATGTAACAGTCTTCAATTTATATTCCTTTATTTCCTCATTGGGGTTGTATCTCCAAAGGATTTTTTGATAATTTTGATCGTCCTCAGAAATTAAAACCTGGCGGTACATTTTTTCCACGTCTGCAGAAAAAACTATCTCCGGTAATCGAAAATTAAGTAAGATCTCAAAAATGTCTCGTTGTAATTTAGGGCCAACACCTAAAACGGAATTTAATGATTTACCATCAGAAGTTTTACAGGAACCGTCAAAAACGACTCTTAATTTAGTGGTAGTGCTAGAAGGTTTAATAACTGCGTGATGAGGTAGGAAATATTGTTCCCTTTGAGAAATATTTAGTGAATTCTGAGTAATTACCTCCATGTGTCCTAATTGTTCGTATTCATATAAAAAATCTTTATATTGTTGTTCGAATTCCGGATTTTCAGAAAATTTCCTCTCCATTGCATATAATCGGGAAAGTGCAGCGGTTTTTGTATTGCATAATTCAGATTTGCATTTATAAAATGGTAGTTTCACCACAAAACGGCCTTCTGGATTAATTGAATAATTTTCCTGAAAATGTGACTCCACAAAGTGTTCCTCGGGTGAAAGTAACTTCTCACTTGGATTAAAAACTTCTTCTAATTCCCAAAAACGTTTTAACTCACTATCAATATTAGTTTCGTAAATATGTAAATTTGAAATCGAATTAGATTTTGTCTGAGATTCAGGTAATTTTCCGGATACGAGAAAACCAAAAATTGAATTTTGAGCAATTAAACCATTCTCAGTACAAATTGTTTGACCAGGAAGTAAAATAGAAAAAAAATAATCAGATCCCAAAATCATGTCAATTTTACTTGGAATTTCAAATTTGGGATCGGCCAGTTGCATATTTTTTAAATGCGAAAAATGTTCCTTGTTTATTTTCTCTGATGGCAATGGAGCTGTTAATTTATCTAATATAAAAACTCGCATGGATAACTTGACATCGGAATCGTGAATGGAAATTAAATTAATGTCTGTATAACCTTTAGTTATTGCAATCTTTGAATTTGCTAACCCTTTGACGGGGAATCTTGCATTTTTTCTCTCATAACCTAAAATACTCATACATGATTCAGTGATAAAAGAACTTTCAGAGCCTGAATCGCATAAAATTTTTAGCACATGTCTCTGACCCATTGAATCATAAATATAAGCGCTAGCTGTAGGAAGTAAAGCGAAAGATGTTTGTATAGAATGGTTATGAGTACTTGTTTGGAATTGAGATATGCCAGATGGCTCTGTACGATTCTCAGAGTTTTCAAAATTATTACCAGCAGATGAAGCCGAAGCTGTATAAGTTTTCAAATTATTATCGCATATACTAGAATGATGTTTTGCATTACAAAAATGACAGGTATAAGTGGAATTACATTGAGCGATAGAGTGTTTATTAGATAAACAATTGCTGCATAATGAGTTCTTTCTAACAAATTGTTTTCTATCCTTAACAGGAAGTTCTTTAAATTTAAAGCATTTGAACAAGAAATGATTATTGTTTTTACATAAAATGCATTTGTAATTAACGTTAGAATGAAACTTAGATAACTTAAATTGTTTATCCTTATTTTGTTTATACTCATTCTCTTTACTCTCATTTTCATTACATAATTCCATAGATGCACATTTATCATTAATAAATTGTAAAAAGATATCTAAAGTAGAAAAATCAATTTTTGCGGAATATTGTGCCCATTCTTCACGTGATTTATGGTCAAGTTTTTGTAATAAAATATAAATTAACCATACATCTCTTTCAGTAGCTTTAGTGTCAATAGTTTTTAATCCCCTAATTACTTCATCCGAAGTATCTGCTATCTTACGTAAGTTATATGCAGTAGCATGTATTACAGTTGGTTGATCCATAAAGGTTTTAATAAGTGCAGAAATAATTTGTTTTTTCTTATCATACCTAGTAAGTAATTTTTCCCAGGCTTCTAGATAACTATTCTCAGATATTGGAATGTGTTTAATAATAGAAGCCGGTTCGTCTTTTAATAAACCCTTTAGGTATTGAAATTTTTGTACATTACATAAATTAACATTTTCATGAACTAATGATATATACAAATCCTTAAAAGACATCCAATCTTTATAATTTCCAGAAAACGGACAAATATTTAATTTAGGCAACCGAAAATTACTAGATATAGCACTTGTATTAATGGGGGAATTTTGAAAATTTAAAATATTTGTTTGCATGTTTACAGATAAATTTTCAAGTTTTTGTTGAAGCTTGGCTTTGGTTTCATAATATTTCAATTCAAATTCTTCTATTTCTGAAATTTCATCAGGTAATTCAGAATCGGCTTTATCAAAATCAGAATAAATAATTTCAATCTTTTCAAGTTTATTTAAGAGATCATGTTTTTGAAAAATTTGATTTTCATTATTTATGAAATTCATAATTCTAGTAAGCGCAGATTTCGCTCTGCCTCGATAATGTTTTGCTATTTTTTCAGCATCTTCTAAAGCAACAGTTTCATTACTGTCATCGTCATTGTTCTTTTTGCTTGCCATTACTACGTAATGGAGTAATGCGAAAAACCAAAGTCAAACTTGTAAAATAGGAAAATAAGTACTTATCTGTTTTATTCCTTAATAGCTGCGCTTGGATATCCAAATTTGTAAGCTAGCGAAAATTCACACATGTTCACCAAAAATCTCGCCGGTGCCTCCAGAAAATGTTATGTAATGTGATGTGAAGACAATAATGAACACTTACATTTTTCTTTCACAAACGAAAACTATATTTAACAAACAATACACAGAATTAAATATGCGTGAAGAACATAAGGTGCGATAAATCATTGCGAATAAATAATAAACAATATAATGTGAAGTAACAATGCGGAATTAATGCGAAAGAATAATGTGAAAGATAGCATGCAAGCTATCGTGCGGATGAAAAAAGAATAAACTTAAACTGTTCCTTGCGGTTGAATATTTACGATAAACAATATAATGCGAAGATTGTGCGTAAATAATAATATGAAGTAATATTTGCGAATATAATAATGCGAAAGATAGCATGCAAGCTACCGTGCGATTGAAAAGAATAAACTGTTCTTTTTTGTTTCTGTTCGAGTAGAGTTGAGATGTTCGTACCCGTTGAACAGAAAAAAGTAAAGTTGAGATGAAAACAGTTAAATCGAAAGTGTCATTGAGTGCGGAGTTCGATTATGTTATGAATGGAATATGACTGTATGGTGGAAATCGAACAGTGCCTTTTCTCTAATACTCCCCGTGTCCATTCATTCGTCCATCTATGTGTCCATTCATCCATTTATTCGTTATAAAAAACTTTTATCTTGATGTTTTCGAGAAAATATTTGTACTGTGAATTAATTCAGAATTTCTTTGTTATTGAAGTTGCAAGGAAAACGATGATATTGAACTCCAATAAATAATTTAATCATAGATTTCGCACTCCTGAGTTATTTGCTGGTCATAACGCCTCTTGTATTCATCTTCACGACTGTTCCAGGAAATTATTATTCACTACCAACTTAAAAACATAACACACATTACTCGGATAAGCGAAGCTTTACTGTATTATTATTATGTTAAAGTTTATCACATTATAGTACAGGATATATTTTACAAGGCTTCTCAAGAACAAACAATTTTATGCTTTTCTTTGAAAACAAAAAGTATCAAAAGAACTGCTATAAGATTTCTTCCTTTATAATAATATAATAATGATAACAAAAACATTTATTATTACGTGTTATTACTTAGTCAAAGTAAGTTGAAGGTTAAACACAGTTATAAATTTGTTTATTACACAAGACTACGAAAATAATGTTGGCAAAATTTCATTTGATAATTTTGATTGATACCTATGTCGTTTGGTGTGCTGAAAACGAAAATGCAGCCAGTTTTTCTTTATCACGCATAAATTATTTTTGTCGATATAGGGAATCTACCGACGCCAATTTTTCATATTACGTAGCACAAAAAGATCAGCCAAAATTGTCAAATCAAAATTTTAAATATAGACCTTTGTTATTTATATCAGCCAAAATAATTTTTCTTTTTAGAACTAGAGAACTATTTATTTCAGATATAAAAAAAGGCGTCGTCATTACTTTATGGTAGATCACCTTGAATAAAGTAGAATGTCCGGACTCCAGTTAATAAAAAAAAAAAAAAAAAAAAAAGACCTCTTGGCCTCAAAATTAAATTCAGTTTAGAATATAACTTTAATTTTTGTTTTTTTCTTATGCACATATTATATATATATAATAGTAATAATAATAACTCATCACTAAAATGATCAAGCACCAGGAACAATTAGAAATATATATATAAATATCAGGCAAAATTGTATGCCACGGCATAATTTAATCTTTAATTATACACTGTGGTAAACTGTTTCCTTAATAGCACGCCTCTACATTTTATTTTTCTTTATAAAGAAAAATCTGAAGGGGCGTTCATGTTTCATCATTAAGGAAATAGAAACTATAAACGAAAAAAAAAAGGGGGGGGGGCAAAAGAGAGAGTTTATTAACGTTAAAAACTAGTTTGACTTTTTTTTTTTTTTTTCGTTTAATTTAAATATTTCATTTTTTAATTTGCATATTATCCTGAAATGTCAATTTAAACCTTAAAATTAAATAATTAGATTAATTTGATTCGTAGAAGGATACTTTTTTTACGTTTGTGTAAACTATTAAAGATAAATATAGGTACCAAAGGATAACATTAAAGTTAAGCTTCCGTAACTTTTACAAAATTGGATTTGTGGAATTTCCGACATCATGAAATCATTACGTTTTTTAAAACATTTTTACAGTTAAAAGTATGTCCTCCTGACGAGCGGTTGTGAAAATAAAAGCCGGGTAATGACACGATTTTGCACTCTGTAAGTATGTTATATATGTACGACATTATTCTTTTTCTCGCAAGAAACGTCAATGTTGAGTATTGATAAAAAGAAAACAAAACAAAAGCTAGCAATATAATTCCAAATTTCACAACAATTTAATTTTTAAACTGATAACAATGGCTTTATAAACAACAATGAAACATATCAACAATGGTTTGAAATATAAAGAAAAGGTTTTTCAACAATAATTCTTTGCAATCAAAAAGCGGATTACAAGTACGTTGTAATTTGTGATTGTCTATAATTTAAAAGCGATTAATACCGATATTTATTGCGAAAACTGATTCGATTTCAATCTAAAATGGATATTCTACGTAAAAAGTATAAGCTGGGTCAGATTGACCAAAAAACCTATCGAGAAAAAGTTACTGAACTCACTATCCTTCATTTGGAATCTATCAATTACAAGTATATAGGAAAAGTGGCTGATGGAACTCATGGAATTGTAGTTGAATTGAAAAGTCCAAACTCATCTTTGAAAGTAGCAGTTAAGATAGTCATTGATGAACTTGTGAAAGATGGAGAAACTATCCTCTGGTCTAAACTTGCCAACGAACATATTCTTCCTCTAATAAGGTGGCGTGATATAGCAGAAACTAATTCAAAAGCCTTCTTTTCCTTAAAACATCCCGCCACTTTAGAAGAAAAATTAAAACAAGCGTCTTTCCTTTCTGATTGTAATGGATTTGAAAAAGCAGTTTCTTGCCTCAACGATATAACTAATGGAATTCACTATCTTCACCAGCAAGGTTTGTGTCATATGAATTTACAAACTGATCACATTCTTCTGAAATATAACAACAAAGCCCGAATTGCCAGTTTTGGATATCTTACTTCTAAAGAGGAAAAAGAACTTAAATACGGGGCATCAGCTATTTTCTGTCCCCCCGAAACTCATGGAACAAATAGTAAAATAGATGGTCAGAAATTTGACATCTGGTCTTTGGGTATAATTGCAACAGAAATATTCACTGGCCAGCATCTTACAAAACAGATATCCAAATGGAAAAACAAACCTTCAAACTGGTTCTTTGAACTGTATGAGACAATATTCGATGCGCTGGAAAAAGAAAAATTCCACAACTTGGTGAAAAGAACATTTAAAAATTCCATGGATATAAGTTCCAAAACAGACCAAGTCCTCAATTTTATTACATCTTGCCTCATTTTCAATTCTGGAGATCGACCTTCTGCTGAAAATATGCTGAATCATCAGCTTCTAGGAGGCAAGACAGAAAAATATTATCCAAAGGAGTGTCCTGACATATGGGTTGAAAAAATAAGTCCTATGGATTTGCTAATGTTGGGACTGCAATATAAAAACCAGCCCATTATAGAAAATAACACTGAGAATTTAAATAATGTTTCACAATTAGATAAAACAAATGATAAAAATGCAAGAACTATTACTATAAGTTCTAGAGAAACATTAGTGACAGAAACTGTAAAAGAACTTTCTGATGAATTTGAAAATGAAAAAAGTTCTTTTGAAATTCCCAAAGAGCTGACTCATAATGAATATGATATAGAACTAAAAGAGGTAAACACTAAAACAGAAACTCTTTCTTTGACTATAAATGGAGATAATTTGAAAAATCATTCTACTTTGTTCATCTCAGATAAAGATGAAATAATTTTCAAAAGTTCTGATTCAGTCATTCCTAATGACAATATCGTCATGAAGAATAATGCGAAGGAAGCAACGTCAAATGCTATAGAACCAGAATTAGAATATCATGCTTCTGTAGAAAAATATGATAATATCGCCATTGAAACTAATTCTGCAATTTTGAATGGAATGAATTCTGATGATGAAAAAATGATAAATAATTTAGAAAAAGATGAGCCAAAAGAAAACTTACGTACAGTAGAAATGAACAATAACAAAATCGAAAAGATACACGACACAGGACTAAACGATTTTCCTAAAGATTCCAATGAATCAAACTTTGAAGAAAATGTTAACATGAATAAAAGTTTAATGAATGAAAATTTTTGCACAACATATTTATTGGATGATAATAAAATGAAAAATGATGGAGTAGAAAATAATGAAAATGTTGATGGTGAAAATATAAATGAACATATCAGTGGTGAACATTTGGAAAAAGATAAGTTTGACTTTGAAACAAAGGATAAAGATTCACAAATAGGGGAAGAAATACATAATGACATTAAAATTGACAATGATAAAAATCTAAACAGTAGTGTTTTTAACATAAAAAATGAAGTGAATGTTAGTCATAATGATATAAAGCAAGAAAATTTAACTATAAATCAAAACAGTTCTGAAATGATTGGTTCTAATGACGTTATTAAAAAATCCTTACAACATAATGACAAAAAAAGAAAAAAGAACAGGAATAAAATACATAATTCAGAAAATAATGAACAAAGAAAGGATGTTCTAATAGAGGATGTTGAATATTTATATGAAAACTCTTATGTAATAAATCATAATCAAAGAACTGTCTTAAAAAAGAATAAATATAAACAAAGTATGATTGAAGAAGTAGAAACATCAAGTTCTGTCAGCTCTATTCCCATTACATCAAACGTTTCACATCAAAGTATAAATCATGATAAAAGAAAAGCTCATTTAAGTAGACAAAAACAAAATAAACTGAAAAATAAGTATTCGAATATAGAAAATGTTTCGAACGTTATAAGTGAAGAGCTGACATCAAGAAAAACTAATTCTAAGAAAAGTTTAAATAAAAATTTCAGTCGATCACCCTCAGTTTCATATGTTCAGACAGACGATGAGTACGAATTAGAGCCTGGAGAAATTCCACTGTTCAGAAAAGACTATGAAAAAATACTTGATCATGCAGGGACGGAGTATTCAGTAGCGTCCTTAAGCGTATTTAATGAAAACTATGTAGATTTAGAAGAAGGAGAAATTGATCCTAACAATCAAGGTTCAGTCAGCGATTTAAGCCTCAAACGTGGTCATAAACGTTATAGAAAAATCCGTTCATGGTTGAAACGTCAAAAACAGGCTCTTACAAACATTTTTAGAGGCTGTATTCCAAAAAAGTAACTTTATTTAAAACAGATAAAATATTTTTAAAAATATATTGACAATAGTCTTGGAATGAGCTTCCTAACCGGAAATCACTATTGAAAACAGCAATTTATAGCCTAGTTTTATAATATCCTCTTATCTTGTACCTCTAAAAACTCAACACGCCCGGTAGTAGCAATTGCTAAATTTATTTCGTCATGTAAAATTTCGATCATCAATAAAATGTTGCTCCGGGTAAACAGCCTTTGTCTCTTGTTTTTTAATTTAACTAAAACATTTTATCTTGAATTTTTTTTTTTTTTTTTTTTTTTTTTTTTTTTTTTTATCTAGCAATAATAATTTATCTTCAGCTTACATTTATGAGCCAGTATCTAGAATGTAAAGTTAAAATTTTATTTAAAAAGGTGTAATATTTTACTTATACAACTCTTTCTTGTGGCTCTTCCAAGAGTCATATAAGTCATTAGGACGTACAGTCGGTAACAAAAGTGTCCGAACACTAGCAAAAATTCCTATGTAAAAAAAGTGCACTTCATACGGTTTTGTTAAATAAATCCTTGTCTAATCCTGTTCTTAGTCAGTGTAAGGACATGATTCGACAAGGATTTATTTAACAAAACCGTATAAACTGTACTTTTTTTATAGAGGAATTTTTGCTAGCGTTCGGACACTTTTGTTACCGACTGTATACTGTTCACTCTGATGCGGTAAAAAGAAATCTGCAAAAGAAAAAGAAAAAAAAATTGTTTATTGGCAATTTACAGTTTAAGGTAAATGTTATATCAAAACCACAGGTCTGAAATATATGTATCCTATAATATATACTTATAAGATACATGATTCCCATTAAAAAGAAACACAAAGCAATAACAATAATAATAATAAATAAATAATAAATATATGAAAGAGCATAATATTAATTAATAATGTAAAATTATTTTAGGTAAATATCGACAATTTCTGTAAGCTTCTGTGGTTAAATCTAAGAAAAAAAACAGATTTTTATAATATTTTTACCTGGAAGGGATATTGAAATAACTTATCTATATATTAATATAGAAACATGAAATTGTTCGTACACTCTTGACACATTAGTTAAGGGAGTAGAGGACTGAAAAGCATATCGTTCGAAAGGTATGATTAATGTGGGTTTTAGGGGAAAAAAAAAAAAAAAAAAAAAAAAACTATTAAGAAGATTATTAAGACAACCTATTAAAAATGTTTTTAATTTTTATTCATTTTTTACATTTTATACACGTAATCTTTTAAAATAAAAATTCTCGAAGAAGAAAATTGTTAAATTTGGCAATTACTCAAAAATTCACTAAAACCATACATAGACATAATAATTTGTATAGATGTAACATCCCTATACTCTCTTCTACAGATTTTTCCTTCATTAAAAGAGAGAGAGAGAGAAAAGAAAAAGAAAAAGAGAAAGAAAAAGAGAAAGAGAAACACAGCCCAGTGGTAAAAATGCTTATTGAGAGAATAAGCAGTAAATCGAAATTTTATACTACTGAACATTTGTGCAAATTAAATAATCTGGTGTGTCAATCACACGACTTTCTCTTACCCTGAAATTTAATACTATAAATACAGGTGGCAAATTAAGAGGTAAGATAACGAGTACTGTTATGTAAACCTGTATCAAACAATTCAAATTAGTCTTCGGGAGAGTTTTATATAATAATTAGTTCTGTGTGAGGGGGGCTATCGCCACCCTCAACCCCCGTTTCATTAATGCACCTACATTTATATAGAATTTAATTCGGTCATTAAAAAATAATTCTGTTTAAAAAAAAAAAAAAAAAAAAAAAAAAATATTAAAATTATTATTTAAAAAAATTATTTTCCATGATAATGGAGACGATTTCCATATTAGAGAACACTAAATATCCAAAAAAGGGGAATTTATTCTCAATATTACATTTAAAAAAAAAATCGATAACTTTATTTTAAATTATCGCAGATCGATGGTCGAGCTCTTTTGAAATATACCCATCATGAAAATTTACTCCCCTCGAGGGGGGACTACCCCCCCCCAGGGAGGAAGCAAGGCTTCTACATATACAACATTTTTTTCCCAGTTGACTATCTCTATTACAAAAAATATATATTCGTTTCATTTGGTTTAGTGCAGTCTATAGATGTTAAACTCTACTTACCTGCAATTCCCCCCCTAGACGTAATGTATTTGAATAATTTTGAGTGTCCCTGTACACGAACCATTTGCTTCATCTCAACGAAAAGCTTACTGTAGCATCCCTATATGATGCACATTTAGAATACCGAGTTTGAAATTTCTGGTACTATTTGTTCTTGAGGTATGCTGATAACAGACAGACAGACACACAGACCATTCTCTAAAAACATTATTTTCGTATTCAGGGGACCTCAGAACATGTAAATATAACAAAAACTCACGTTCGAAAATTTGACCCTAAAACAATACTTTCTCGACCCTATGGGTAAGAGAAAGTACAAAGGATTCGCTTTATGAAAGTTGTAATTTCTTTTTATTTTCATTCATTTTTTTTTTTTTTTTTTTTTTTTTTTTTTGGAGTGGGGGGGGGGAGGGGGCTAAATGGGCTCTAATTTGAAGACATAGTTTTTAGGTAAAACATAATGCATTTCAATTAACTGTAATTGACTAATTACTCCCCCCCCAAAAAAAAAAAAAAAAAAAAAAAAAAAAATGGTTTATTATTATCTCTTCTTCATATATAAGAAAAAAGTACAAGATTCGGAAAATTTTTCGACTTCTGGTTTTCGATGAATATACACGTTCTGAGATTTCCTGAACACGATTCGACCATTTTTAGACAATATCTGTCTTTTTAAGTTAGCAGTAATTTGTGAACCCTATACTACATAAACCAATGGACTTAATTTAATTAAAAATATTTGGTTAGATTGGTGCTGATTAGGTTTCCGGCTATAATTACCTAACAAGGCGCTATCACTCTGTAAGGGCCTAGGAAAAAAAAAAAAAAAAGCCGCCAAATGGTGGTTTTTCATAGAATTATACACTTTCTTTTAAATTATTTTTTATACATTTTTTTTTTTTTTTCCAATTACGGATATTTTTTCTTTCTTTTTTTCTCAATACATTCTTGTAATTGTGACGTAATTTTTTTCTCTTCCTGATAAATCATCTTTTTTTTTTTACTTTCCGAACACTATAGTGAGGAAAGTATTGTAATCATGTCAAAAATCCGAATTCGAGATTTTGATGTTTTTATACGTTTTGAGGTCCCCTGAGTCCGTTTTCACTATTTTTACGATGATGTATGTATGTGTGTGTGTATGTGTGTATGTGTGTATGTATGTGTGTATGTCTGTGAGTGAACACGCTAGCGTCTAAACGCTTTTTTCGATTAAACTGAAAGTTGGTACGCATATTGTAAGTCACCATAGTACGAACCCTATAGATTTTGGTGAATCTAGCACTTATAGTTTTTTTACAGGGACACAAAGAAAAATTCTTTATCATTACGGCCTATGGGAGCAAAATCTTAAAAGTGGGATAGCATCTAAACGCCTTATTCAATTGAGCAAAAAATTTATACACATATTATAGGTCACAAATACTCAATCTGTATAGATTTTGGAGAATCTAGCACTTATAGTTTTTTTACAGGGACACAAAGAAAAATTCTTTATCATTATGCCTGTGGGGCCAAATTTTTAAAAGTGTGATAGCGTCTAAACGCCTTATTAATCTGAGCAAAAAATTTGTACACATGTTATAGATCACAGTTGAACTAACTGTATAGATTTTGGTGAATCTAGCACTTACAGTTTTTTTACAGGGACACAAAGAAAAATTCTTTATCATTATGGCCTATGGGACTAAATTTTTAAAAGTACGATAGCATCTAAACGCCTTATTGAATTGAGCTGAAAATTTATATGAGTATTATAAATCACTGTTGCACTAACTATAAGCATTTTGGTGAATCTAGCATTTATAGGTTTTTACAGGGACACAACGGAAAATTCTTTATCATTATGATCTATGGGCTCAAAGTTCAGTAGCGTTAAATAAAACATCGTGTAATAGATGGAGAAAAATACTCAAACACTCTATTATGGTTTTCTCTCTTTTGTTTGTTTAACAACTCCTCTTTCTTTACTTTATCTACAAAACTGTTAATTACTCAATGTTCGGAAAGTCGAGTGGAGTCACTCCAGATTTTTTTTCCTGTTATTTTATTTATTCCTCTAAACCAAGAATAAAAATTATTTTCTTTATATCAGTATATTATTGCAGCTATGTAGTTAATCGTACATTATTGTAAATATGACTTTAGCGTTATCGCCATGAAATTTAAGCTTTTATTATTAAAAACATTTTCCGAGCAATGCTGAATACTCAACAAGTAAATTAAATAAAGATTTGTCAATTGCGGTAAAGCAGATGGTTTAGAATTATAGGTAAACTAACCATAATTTTACGAAAAATCTACATTATTCTTTTATTTCTTCATTCAATTCAAATTTTACATTATTTTTAAAAAGAGTAGAATGCTAAATTATTTTTAGTCATCAACGAGAAAGCTTTAAACTTTTGTTCAATGAGTCATTAATCAGTTAAAATGTACCACTTTTCTTCTGTTCTTTGTTTATAATTATACCGATTTATAAATTTGTATATTGTTCTTAAGATCTTTAGTACAAAAGGTAATTAATTAACCCTTTCCCTGCAAAAATGTTTTGAATAGCTCAATGATATTTTCTCACAATTGTACGTCTTTTAAAGATATATATTTGCCAATACATAAGCTTCAAAATCCATTAGAATAAGAAAATAATATGTGCATTTTCAAAAAATGAATTAATTAGTAATGTTTTGCTATTAAGGTTGCTTTTCTCCTTTGTACACGATTGTAAAGCTGAAAAAATGTCTTCATTCTACAACGAAAAAACTAGTATAATGTGGCCACCACATGACTTTCTTCTATATAATTTTACACACAATTTATTCGATACAAAGTTATTTATTAAATTATCAAATTATTTTCCATTATAAATGCAGACGATTTTTTTCTTACAGAATTATATTATCATAAATGCAGAAATATGCCAATTTTTTGCAAATCAGAAGAAATGATCCTCCCCCCACCCCTAGTTTTTTTTTTTTTTTTCGTTAAAAGATAAATAATAATAATAATAATAATAATAATAATAATAATAATCGATAACTTTGTTTGAGGTGCACAACAAGACGTTGTACAAGTTATTTGTACCATTCTTTCTACGGATTTTTTTTTTTTTTTTTTTTTTTGGTAGATATCTATAAAACAAAAGGCTATGTAGTGACCAGAAATTTTGAGTCATAGTGAATTTCTCTAAAACAGGGTCATACAATGACCCAAGAGGGGCTGAACAACTAAATGTTACCAGTCCTAAATACAAAATTCCAATTTCCTATGGCTAACCACTTTTAGGTTATGCATAATACGTACATACATATGTGAAGGCGCCATGAAAAAGTAGACGAATATCTCTAAAGTGGGAGTTCAAGTATAGTGACCAAAAACACAGAATTATACAACTAAAAGAATTTGCGGTAGAATGGTCCACATTTCTAGATTTGTTTATTATTTATTATTTTTTTTTTTATCTGCTTATAAGCAGATTTATATATAAAACAACTGAATAGCTTCTCTAGAATATTTCCCATAAGATTTATTTTATACTTCCCAACCATGCAAGAATTTTTTTTTTTTTCAAAATGTTCTATTAATAATCCTTTATTTAACAGATTCTTGTAGAGTGAATCAAGGTGCTTTAAATCTTGGGTATCTTGATCTACACTTTGAGGCTTGTTGAACTATAATATACAGAAATTACCAGTTACAAAATTCAGGATAAACATTGTCCAATATTGTAACTAAATAAATTTCATTTGTAGTTAAAATTAAAAGCATAAAATATTAGGATCATTCAACCTAGATAGTTAAATTAATTGTAATCGAAACCAGTTGACATAGGTAGACCTGCTGAGTTCCCTAACTTAACTATTTGCTCTTATAAGTTTCAACAAGTCATACTAAAAACATCATAAGAAGAGTAAACTCGGCTGATCACCCGGCATGGTCAGACTGAAATATTCCCTATCCACAAGGCTATCTTCCTGAGGCATCGTTACATTTTCCTTTACATTATGATGCTAAAGTCAGTTTCGTATTTTAATCTCTAACATCATAAAAGGTTTCTTCAAATAAATAAATAAATAAATAAAATAAATGAAAAATTTGAACTTCACTTTTTTAAATTTAAATAGTTTTCAAAAATTAACATACCATTGTTTGTTACTTTATTGTTATGTTTTAAATGCACGTGTTCATGTATAAAACATTGCTTCATTTTAAGACGATAATTTATACAAGAGCTAACCATCTCCTTAAGAAGATTGTATTTTATCGTAGCATTTAGAACCAGTATTTTTTGCCAATTCTTTTTCATCCCCAGTTGCCCAATGTGACGTAAAAATTCATTCCCCTCTGTTTCACCAATCATTTTCCTATAATATTGTTTCCTTTCTTGCTTTCTTTTTCTTTTTCAATTCTTACTATTAGTTCACACTCTTCCTATATATATATATATATATATATATATATATATATATATTGTACAAATCTTGCAATCGATTTTTAACTAACTTCCCGACTACCTAGAAATTTGAAACTTTCAGGATTGCTCAGAACACGATGACAACACAATACTTCGAAGTCCGATTTTCGAATTTTTTTTATTAATTTTCTTATAATTAATTAAACTAGTGGATCTGCAGATCAGGAGCCTCAACGTCCTATTTGCATCAGACATTTTTCAATAGGTCATTTTTATTTATTCCTTATTATATAATAGTATATATTGATTCGATCGACTTATTACCATAATCAGATACATTCCTGAGGGGGGCTGCCGCCCCCCTCAACCCCCCGCTGTATCTCTCTTTGTATACCTATTTGCATATCATATAAAGTGTTACGGAATTGTAAATAATTGCATTTATTTTTGTATAAATTTTTTCAAAGAGGCTTAGTAAGTAGATAAAATGCTAATTTTTGTGCATTTCTAGTCGTTTTAGCGTTAAAATAACCTAATTTTCCTTTAAAAACGCATTAAAAAGCACCATATAAGGGAAGAAATGGATTTGGCGCCAAATTTGGCGACTGTTTCCCTCCTTGGCGATTTTTTTGGTGACCTTAGCGAGAAAATCCTTATTAGGGATATACCAAATATGGAAGCTCTAATCTCATTGGCTGATGAGATACGATAATTTTCCAGAACAGTCTGTGTACGATAGAATAGTATAAAAGGAGCCTTTTCTTAGCCAAGGCGGACAATCTCAGATCTGTGTCAGTTTCGTCAAATGCTTGCTTTGCTTTGAGCCTCTTTGAATGAGACTTGCTTTATGCGTTATTGCTAAACAGTTTGTACTGTTATTTTGCTGTTAACGGCTGTTGTTTAAGCTATGTTTACTGGTTGAATTGAAGCTGATACTTGGTTTATAGACCTGTATTTTTCTGGAACTTTCTGTGAATAAATCACTGAATTTTTGCATGTTTCGCCTTTCATTCTCGGACAACTTACGAGCCCCCAAGTACGCAACAATATGCATTCTTAATAAACGACGGTCTTGTATTAATTTCCTGAAATTCATAAATACCAAATTTCATACAAAAAAAATTACATAGCATATCGGAAATATTTTGCGTAACCTTTAAACTAATTATCAATTCTATGCCCCCAATTTTCAACAGGAAAACATACTTTTAAAATTCTAATAAAATTTCATTTTATTTGATGGGGTGTAACCATGTTAAAATACACTTTTAAGAAATACCGACTATAGACCGTAATAGTACGAAATTCCTTTATGTATCCCGGAAAAGTAGCCACAGTCATTATAAATGCCAATAATAAGAATAAACCAAATTAATTAACTCATTAATTTTTCAAACTAATTTGACATCATTTGGATGATTACCGTACATACTCGGAATTATTTTGTGTGGTCCCATAAATTATTTAGTCTATACATAGCCTTTTTTAAGAGAAAACATGATTTTAAGCATCTTTATAATGTATGTTAACTTTATTAAGTTCAATTCAGCATAAACGCATTAAAGTGCGCGCTTAAATTAAAAATTTGTCCATAGGCTCTAATGTTACGAAATTCTTTCGTGTGTCTTTTTAAACGAACCACAACATTGTATACACCAGTAAAAACTATTCAGCTTATTTTGCGTTTAAAATTAATAATTGTTCCAAATTTAACATCGTTTGGATGACTAAGTGACATTGTCAGAACACTTTTGTAAGGTCCTGTACATTAATTAGAAAGCTTAAGAGCACATATTTTCTTCAAACAACATAAGTTTAAACATCTTACTCACGTACTCTAGTTCCATTTTCTTCATTGCAAAGTAATGATATTAAAATGCGTTTAAACGAAATTCACCCCATACGCCGTAATGTTAAGAATTTTGGAGTGTCCCTGTACACAGTTTATAAAAAATATAGCAATAAAAATTATACAGCTACTTATACGCAAAGCTGGAACGTGTGCGCCAATTTGCAAGTCAATCGAAGGATTTTTGCGGCCGCTATTGCGGTACATACAAATTCTTCCCATAGGCCGTAAGGATAAGAAAAATTTTGGCGTGTCCCTGTACACGAACAACAAATGGAATACACACCTAACACTATACAGCTAATTCCGTTAGGCTCATGAATATGTGTACAAAATTGCAAGTCAATAGCGTTATTTTTGGGGCCGCTATCGCGGTACATACAAATTCTTCCCATAGGCCGTAATGATAAAAAAAAAACTTTGGCGTGTCCCTGTACACGAACTACAAATGGAATGCACACCCAAAACTATACAGCTAATTTCGTGGGGATCATGAACATGTGTACAAAATTTCAAGTCAATAGCGTGATTTTTGCGGCCGCTATCGCACGACAGACAGACAGACGGACGGACAGACGGAACCCAAAATCTTTTTGAGTCTCAACAGAGGGCCTCCACTGACGTTTCGGCCAAAATTGGAAGTCAATAGCTTGATTTTTGCGGTGGCTATCGCGGTACATACAGATTCTTCCCATAGGCCGTAACGATAGAAAATCTTTGGCGTGTCCCTGTACACGAACTACAAATGGAATACACACCTAAAACTATACAGCTGATTCCGTTGGGCTCATGAACATGTGTACCAAATTGCAAGTCAATAGCGTGATTTTTGTGGCCGCTATCGCGGTACATACAAATTCCTCCCATAGGCCGTAATGATAAGAAAAACTTTGGCGTGTCCCTGTACACGAATTACAAATGGAATACGCACCCAAAACTATACAGCTGATTTCGTGGGGCACATGAATACGTGTACCAAATTGCAAGTCAATAGCGTGATTTTTGTGGCCGCTATCGCGATACATACAAATTAGTCCCATAGGCCGTAATGATAAGAAAAACTTTGGCGTGTCCCTGTATACGAACTACAAATGGAATACATACCAAAAACTATACAACTGATTTCGTGGGGCTCATGAACTTGTGTACCAAATTTCAAGTCAATAGCGCTATTCTTGCGGCCGCTATCGCGCGACAGACAGACAGACAGACACAGCCCAAAACCGTTTTGAGTCTCAACAGAGGGCCTCCACTGACGTTGCGGCAAATATGAAATAATAGCATCCTAATAGCGTTAAAAGAGCATTAAAATATTATCTATAATATAAATGTTGCCAAAAAAGTTTACGAGTTCATTTTCTTTCGACATAAAAATAAATACATTCAATTAAACGTGAACATTAAAAAGTTATAAAAAGTTAAATTATGCATCTCACAAAAATTGACATCATTGTCACTTTAAAAATTTTATGCACATTGATAAGAGCTCTATGATTCATCAGAAAATTTAAAACATGGTATATAAAAAGTTTTTTTTATCGTATAATTATTTTTGTTTCATTTTGCACGCACGCTTCTTATTTCCTAATTCAAAATTTTAAAAAAAAAACTTTTTCGATAGTGTTTGTAAGTAGGAATTGACATTAAAAAATTTTCTTTTATATTACTTGTTTTTTATGCTTTCTTTCAATTACAGTATTTTTCTGGGATAGGAATGAACTAGAGATGAAATGATTCCAATATAAATTACAACGCAATATTATATTGAAATATTATCTTTTAAAAATCGAGTAAAAATTAATATTATATTACTTTATAATATTCATCTTTTGAAATTGTGTGATAATGATAAATAATTTAATCATACTATTAATATTATTAAGTCATTGAATTTTCCAAAATATGATTTTAACCTTTATTATTGTTGCTGTTGTTTTTGTTAATAAGTTCTCTATTTTGATGAAACTTGTACTTGAATATTTTATTGTAAAAAATTTTATCAATTGACTAAATAAGAACAATGCTCCTTAATCCCATACCTGACGAGAAAAATTTACTAGACTCGCTTTCCAGTAGCACTGTGCTCTCTCAACATTGAAATGAGTAAATCTTTCGAAAACATTGTCAAGATCATTTCTAATGCTATTTTATTGCATTGTCAAACTGTATCAGTAGTTTCACTGGTAAAAGTACAATACAAATGATCGTACTTTGGATGGATGGATGGTTGGGATTTACGTCGCACTAGTGCTGCGCAGATGGGAAATTGGCGACGGTCTGGGACACACCCCTACGGGTGGTTCGGAGACATGCCATCACAATTTTGATCCTCCACGGAAGGGATGGCTCTCCCGCTTCGGTGACCCCCCCAGAGGTATAATTTTTGATGGGAACATGGAGGACATTGCGGCCACGACAGATTTTACGTGCACCAGCCTCCATTTGTGTACACGACGGTGTTTGTCCGGCTCGAGTACCGAACCCGCAATCTTCCAATTACGAGGCCGGCGCTCTATCGACTGGGCTACCGCGGCCCGATCGTACTTTGGAAAAACGTATATGTACGCCCGGGCCAATTAAGGAATTAAAGAGAGTATTAAAATCTACGTGTATTCTTTCTTTTCTATTAAAAAATAAATTAATTAATAAATAAACATAATAATAATAATAATGCAAAATTTCATTTCTTAAATTTTATTAAACCATTCTATCGCAATTTTCTGGAATAAAATTGAATTAACGCAAAAAAATACTGTAAAAAGCTCTTAAAATAATTATCACAACCTGTTTCACCAATGTATTCCACAATTTCCGATAAGACATCCCCCCCCCCCAACTTTCTCCTCTTCCCTTAAATACACTCTTAATGTCTTTCCAAAACTTTTCTAACAATTCAAAAGATTTCTTTATCGAATTAAAATGTGCCATTTTTCCCGTCAGACAATTATGGATTCTCGAATATTCCTTCGCACAAAGAAACCATAAAACGGCTACTCTTAAACGTCTTCAGATATACCCTCATTAACCGTTTTCCAAAGCACTGATCTTGCAAACTCCATTCAACGGATACAAAAGCCAATTGCGGTTATAAAACGATTTGAATTCTCAATCTTTCACCCCCCCTACTTTCCCATTTTTAATACTCCAATTTTCGACGAATGCAAAACTCCTGGTGTTAGGCGAATCATTTTTGAAAAATGTCGGGGAATCATGCTACAAGGCTCAGAGGTGTAATTTATGCCGTTATGTATTGTGAAACGATTGAATGGGACTCCAGGGAACACTCCAGAAAATGTGTGGGCTTGATACCGCTTCACTCCCCTCTCCTTTTCTGTGACTTGGTGAGGTTTCTTGTTCCATTCTGTTTGTCATTCGCAGAAAGGTGGTAGAGCAGCATGTTTTGTTTTCATGAATACGAAATAAATGCAACAATTTTGCCATTTTTATTTTTCTTTATTGATATCATAACAGAGCAACATGGCGATAAGGGGTTAATTAGGCTTCATGCCTTGTAGGAACTAGCAGATAGCGTGTAAAAATATATAAACATTTCGATAATTTTAATTTCGTTTTTAATATAATTGATGATGTTTTCCGTTTTAATTAAATTCGCTTTGAATGTTATGTATTATAATTGATATTTGTGGGGGGGGGGGTGATATTTTACTATATTTTATTTCCTCTTATTCTATATTTTTTCATATTTTTTTGCTGCAAAGCAAACACCTTATTTTACTGTAGACTGATGACAATAGATTAAAATGATTTTTAGTTTTACTTTATTTATTTTTTTTTTTTTAAATAGAACATTTTTCTCTGCTGCTAGCTTAATAAAAATAAAATATACAACATTTTCGGAAGAATAAATAAAACATATGATGAAGTACGGTAAGTGTAACTATGTTTTAGCATAATTTGACTTTAACCTAATTTTACTTAGTTTTTCTTATACTTCCACGTCTGAAAGCTTTTAGGCATAAACTACAACTAAATTAGCCCCTAAGAAATATAAGCTGTCTATAATTTAACATGTGCTACTTAAAGTAAAGACAAAATAAAAATTTTGCGTTTCATGATTCTACTTTCCACATGATTTGGGGCAAATGCGACCTCAGCATGCTATACTGTACATTAGATATGTAGGGCAAGTATCCAAATAGTGGAAATTTTCATGAATCTGGGACTTTTTAAATTTTAAAAATATCTCAACCATTATAAAGTTTTGAACTTTTCCGTACAACTTTACAAGCACTTTACATCCACAAGATTTTAACAATCTATCGAAACCTTAAAAAAAAGGGGGGGGGTGATATTACGTTTTATCGAAAATTAAAATACAGAATTGAAACGGCAAAGTAATATATTTAGTATATGTATAAATGATGCAGCTGAGGTGCTTGGGACAAGTGTAATTTTTCTGGTTACATTTGCCTAACATACGAAATTCCTTGAGTGAGTATAACTACGGATGGCAAACCAAAAAGCTGAAGTAACAGAGCAAATCTAAAGTTATGTTAAAAATTTACAGGCAAAATTTAGTTTACTTACAAAAGCATGTAGGGTTTACTTCATAAGTACATCAATACAAAACTTCGAATTTCGACAAGGGTATTCTGTCGGAGCTACGTCCCGACAATGAAATAGAATTTCTTTGAAGGACGCAACTGATATTATTTAATGAAATCACATGATATAGAAAAAACCCTTCTTAACTTTTCTATTTAAAAATTGTTATGATCGATGCCATTAAGCTATTTTTGTTCATTCGAATATAATAATTTATAATCTTAATTATAGTGGTGCCAAAAAATATGAAGACCTTTTTTTTTTCAAATTGAGTATGAATATTAAAACTGAGGCACTGAATAGAAAATACGAGACATTCTTTGTATTTAATCGACATTAAAAGCTCACCCGCCGACATTGTAAGAAATTGCAAGAACACAGAGCTCCTTCATCATATGAAAGAAAATGAATTGCGATTTGATCTCTCATCTTTTCTCATCCTGCTCGAGGTACTCGAGCATATTAAGAGCTTAGCATCAACAGATTGACTCTCTTCCACCCTCCCAT
Organism: Salticus scenicus; assembly: GCA_963930645.1. Lineage (NCBI taxonomy): Eukaryota > Metazoa > Arthropoda > Arachnida > Araneae > Salticidae > Salticus > Salticus scenicus. Next base: position 36,065,900 of record OZ005648.1, on the reverse strand, counting down.
AAAACACCACTTTATTCTTCTTCAAAATGTTACACACCCAATACAATGCCGTCACCCTCAGACGAAACCCCCCATTCTTTTGCCAGGAGGGTGTCCATCGTCCATTGTCGGACAGGAAGGAAGCTGCAGACGATGTCCGCAAACGTTCGAACAATAGAACGACGAAACAGGGATTGGAAACAGCCGACTTCCGCAGAGAAGGAAGCTTTGTTCTCTCTCCTGTTCTTTTCAGTTGCAAATTAGAAGATGCTACAAAAGAGAAGCAAGAAGCGGACGACGTGATTTGGAGAAACGTCGAATTAAAATTTCGGACGAAAAGAAAGACAGACTGGTGACGTGGAAGAAGAGTAGGAAGTATCCTCGCGGGAAACATGACATTGGATTCAGGCTTAACGCTACAAGTCAATTACGATTGTAGCACGTCAGGAATCGATATTCATCTTACAATTTAAACTTTAAACTCCATTATCTGACTGCTGGGAATAAAATAAATTTTGGGTTCAACTGAATTATTTGCCATTTTTAGCTGACGATGTCATAAGAAATAATACAGTTTTTCTTTAAGCTTAGATTCAAATAACATGCAATAATCTAATGACATATAATATAATATCTGCTGCTCACGCATAATTTTTATATCGATTTAAAATAATTAAAAGTTGTTCTTTTTAATATGCATGGTCTTATGTAAAATCCACAAGATGTGGCGGTATTTTTTTTATGGCATTATACAAGTATTTGCAGCGGTAATTAAACAGGCTGAACATACATATAAATTAATAAAAAATAAAAGATCGAGTTTATTATTTTTGAGGCTGTGATCTTTTTAAATGCACTTTAATGTTAGTTTAAATGACATGATGAGGCCGTCATCGTAGAATGGATCAGATATGAATTAATTCGATCTACGGCATCGTGAAATAAAATATATCAGCATTAAAATCTGTCATTTACAAGATTATGTACATAAGGATCCATTAATAGGCAGAATAAAGTTTATTCAGCTATCTCGATTATTTCGCATTAATAATTAAAGCTTTACAATAACTGTTCATATATTCAACGAATATTACTTCAAGTAAAAAAAACGCACATACTTCTTAAACATTAATTTTTTACACCTCATTTTATGAAACAAATTCAGAACTGGACATTTAAAAAAAAAATTATATTCTTCCAAATTTAGCTTGGAATGTTTTTTTTTTCTTTTCAAAATTTCTCTATTGTGGATTTTACATACCACAATCATTTGGGCTTTTATCATCCCCAATTTATATTAGCATCAAAACGTACAAAAAAAAAAAAAAAAAAAAAATATTTCCTCTATAACAGCAATACACGTATCTAAACAAACATTTCTTTAACCTTGCCGCCACAGTTTCTAGAAAGAATAACTAAAGATGGCAGGTCTGCATGGAGTAGCAGATATATGGAGTTAAACAATACTTTTAAAAATTTTAATGTTAGGTTGAATTAAAACTGGTGCTACTAGAGCTAAAAAAAATGCTATGTTGAACGAAAACTTGGAAACTGCAACTGTAACCATAAGGTGGTGAAATATTCTACCATGATTTAGCGCTTCTTGTTGAAAAAAGCATTAAATGTATAGAAAAGTTTTATTATTTTCTGGAACTACTACAGTATCAAATTTTGGCCCAACCAAATACCTAATTATGGTAGAAAATTTCACTGTCTTATAGTTGCAGCCTACAATAGTCTAAAGTTGAACCTACACTGTTAAAAATTTGGTCTTAGCTTGAGCCAAAACTTGGTACTGAAGTACCTGAAACCACTCGATGGTTCAACGTTTTACCATGATTTGGTAATTTTATATTGAACCAAACATTGATATTATGTTTTAAATAGAAAAAAAAAATTCAACATTCGCCCGAAGTGAGAATCGAACTGAAGACCTTCTTGTCTGAAGTCTAACTCTGGCCCTGTGCCACGCTTTCTTGCTCGCTAATTCTGTGTGTTTGATAAAAGGGGGCTAAATTTTCTAGGGTCTTATCTTCACCCATGGGTGAGTTATTGAGCGAAATTTGCACTTTACCCTACGTTTTCGACCACGCTGATTAAGCTTGGTTTAGTTTCAAAAAGCATTTTACTGATTCATACTTCTTGGACTTATATAACAGATTTTTCTCTCTTCTTAAAAAGATGAACTTCAATAAACTTTCTTATAGTAACATCTGGTTAGTGATCAATTGAATAAAGAACTTTTTTTTTTTTTTTCTTGTAATGAATGCTGGTTTTGAATGACATAATCACACGCGATCTCCCTTCGCGAACTGAAATTTTTAACAGCGTAGCACAAAATTTTTAGCAATAGATGATGTGACTGAAACTACCTATTCATACATATGCCCATAACATATGAGAAAAGGGATGCCTTGATAACCGCAGTAGAACTTCTGTGGACTTGCATCTGTTAAGACATCTTTGATAATAATAAAATTACCAGTGTGTATATGAAGCTGTTTGTCATTCCGGTTTTGCTAAAAAAGGGGGGGACTTAAAATTTATACGCAGTTGTATCTGTACAAAATCTGATCGTGTACGAAAGCCGATTTTCAATTTTATTTTTGAGTTATTTTGTGTTTCCTAAACACTTGTAAAAAATGACGTCATGGTTTAGAAACGATATATATTTACATGCGAAAAATGAATGTGAAAAAAATGTTTTATGAAGCTGCTGTCATATTTCATTTCAAATTTTCGTCATATCGTGGTTAAGAGGAAACATACATTAACACGTTAAAAATAAAAAACAGAAACAGAAAAAGATAATAATTTGTATTTATTTACTTGAAAACGATATATGGGACAGCAACTTAGGCGATAGTAAATAATTTATTTCTTACGAGTAATATTTTCATTTCATATAGTAACAGATCCCGGAGTGTTTAATGCAACGTGTCATGCTGTTTTGGGATTTGCATATTCAGATTTTACTCGGTATACGAATAAATTATTACTGTCTGCCAAAAGTAAAGGAGGATACGAACATCTGTGGACGAAAGTTCACTGTAATCAGGATTTTCACTGGGCGCGAACAGCATGGTAGTGTTTCACACGGTCAGAAATATTTAAAGCAAAACAGGGTGTTGTAAATGCTGCCGAGCCGAGTGAGATTTTGCTACAGTCATAGTTGTAAGTGATCGCGAGCCAGCTGGTCACTGAAGGAAGCTAGTCACAAATAATAAGATAAGGATAGAAAAGAAATTATTTTTATAGAACTATTATTATTATTTTTATTATTTTATTTTTATCCAGCGATCACTGTTTACATGTATATATCTAAAAAATACAGTTTTAATTGAGAAACAAGAATTATTTCTACTCACTGCTTCTCTTGCAAAAATGGAGCTTAAAAATGATTGAAGCTAAACGAAATTTTAATGTTCTTTAAATCAAATAAAATTTAAAAGTTTTTAAATTTTGCAAGGAAAATTTTTTGACTGAGATAAGTAGAACCGCTGCGAAATACCTTCGAGTACGTTTTTGAACATAATAAAAATTAAGACAATATACATATCCATCCTAACAAATACAACACAAAAAGTTTCACTTCAGTGCCCCCAAAATTGGCTGAGGTATTTAATTTCAAATTTTGGGATTTTTTCCCATTTTCTCAGGCTTTATAAGGGATTTTTTTTAACCGACTAACACGGAGCCGACTACTTAATGAAGGCTGAAAAAATGTGGAAAAATCGCAAATTTTGAAACTAAATATTTCGGTCAAATTTGTGCGCATAGAAGTGAAATGTGTTGTGTTACATTTGTTAAGATAAGAGTCAATTTTCACTAAATGTGATTATGGGGACCTGAGAACTGTATAAAAATTAGTTTTGTAATTCTGAATTTTTTTTTTACATGCTATATTATAAATCTTTACGTATTTTAAAATATTTTATAATTGAAAGCATATGTCTGCGGCCAACGGTTGCGGAGATAAAGGCCTCCTTGCGACCTTTCTTCCCACCCTATATAAAAATATTATAGGATGCTTAGATAAATTATAAGTGCTTAAAATCATAAAACTGACTTTTTATCGACATTTAATATCGAAACGTCTTGGACAAAAATTGAATGCTATCATCACAAATAATTTGCACTGCTTGAATTTGTATAAGAAATACAGAAACAGAAGAAAAATTTATGATGGAAACAATATAATTGTTTTCTTTGTAATAATAATAATTTTAAGAAATCACCCTATGAAGAATTTTGATTAAAGATTTCGATAAAGATTAAAATAATAATAATAATTAAATGTGCGGTTATTATTATTATTATTATTTATTTATTCATTTATTTTATTTATTTATTTATTCAAAGTGTACTTTCATTTGAACATTAAAATATATTAAATTCACAGTTTTTCTCATACTTTTTTAATGAAAAAAAATAATAAAAAGAAAGAAAGAAATGTTAATGTAAACTGTTCCCTTAAGGCACTTCGTCTATATTCTAAAGATTTCCAAGATAACTCTTTAAATATTAGTCGCAAAGCTTCGAGTCCGGGTTTTTTTAGAAATAAAAATTTCTTGACTAGTTTATCAAAAGAAAATCATTTAATTGGCAAGAGTTTCATCAAGTTTGCTATCAAGAATTTTCTAATGATGCAATCATGCAATGTAGATACTTTTCAACGTCGAGAACTTTGCCTGTAAATGTTGTTTTGTGGCAAAAGAAGTATTAATGCGTGGAAAAAGCATTTCACCTTACTCTCCTAGTAATATTCGGGAACATAAAAAACAATGCAATGAATAAATTGCACCGAATATTTGAGGTTAAATGATGGTGACCATATTCTAATGTTTTTATAACAAAATAAGGTTAAATATATTGAAACTACCTAATTTCGGACATAATTTTTATTCTAAGTAAATGGGGAGTTAAAAGATAAAAATTATGTTAATAACTTGGTTGCTACAATTTTTCAAAAGTTAGAAAAATTATTTCAAAATAAGGACTGTTCACGATTTTCGAAGACATATGTTCACTCTAGTTAAAAACTAATGATATGGTGACCATATGTCATCAAAATTAGAAGACAGTTTCTATTTTGAAATCATTTTACTATTTTTTGAAAAATTGTAGTAAGAAAATCATTTATCAACCGCATCATTTTTTTGTCCTTATTTTCTCAAAAAAAAAAAAAAAAAAACTCTGTAAGTGGATAATTGTAATATATTTTAATGGTATTTCATTATAAAATTACTCTAATAGGGTCGTCATAGGTAATGAATAAAATTTTGTCAATAAACACTATAAATTGCCAAAACTCGCAATAGTTATTTCAGGTCGAAATATTATTACGAAAAAGCGAAAAAAATACGCTATTTTTATGCTTCATTTTTAAAGCCTTATTCATGGTTGTTACTTCAACACGAAAAAATTGTAGCGAAATTTTGCAATTTATTATGTTTGCTTACAAAGTTTTTATTCATTAAAGATGAATAAAAATAACGTTTACGAATTCGTAATAATCTTTCTTATTATTTATTCTATGGATATAAGCACAGCAAAACAGATTTAGCAGACGCATCACCTATCCGCAGAGCAGTGTCGGGCATAATTGATTAAAAAGTAATTGAATCACAATTATATATATATATATATATATATATATTTTTTTTTTTTTTTTTTTTTTTTTTTTTTTTTTTTGTCAATCGATTAACAAGAAATTGAATACAAATAAATTGAATTTTTACAAATAAATCGAATAAGTAATTCAATTTATTTATGATCAATTACTTGTTAACTGATGGGCAGTAAAATAAATATAATTGTAATTCAATTACTTTTTAATCAATTATGCCCAACACTGTCGCAGAGCTGGCAACCTAATCCGGCAAATTGTTAATACCGCCCCTTTTTCTACACCACCTAATTTTTAGAGTAATTCTCTTCAAATGTATTTACGATGAATTAAGAAGAAAAATACTCTAAAAAAAGACTGGCGTGGAAAAAGGGGCGGTACTAACAATCCTCCGGATTAGGTTGGCAGCTCTGTATCCGTCTCCGGTCAGGTCTGTGGAGAAATATGTTATCACTGATTAATTAATGCTTTAATAATAATAATAATAATAATAATAATAATAATAATAATAATAATAATAATAATAATAATAATAATAAAAATCCTTTTTCACATTCAAAAAACTCATACTCGTAAACTTGATCCTTGTTCTGCAAAAATTTATATATTTATTTTTATTTTACTTTATTTTAAAGCTATAGAATGAAAAAAAAAAAATCTGTAAGGTATATGGAAACTAAAAAAAGCGAAGAAAAGAGCAGTTCTTACGATATTTCGTATCGACTTGATTTGTAAAGCCTCTCTCTCTCTCTCTCTCTCTCTCTCTCTCTCTCTCTCTCTCTCTCTCTCTCTCTCTTTTTTTTTTTTTTTTTTAAATAAGAAATGAATTTAGAATGTTATTAGAACAGAATATTTATATAAACTAGTATCGCCCAGTGGTCGAAACTCGACCTTTTTTTTTTTGCAAAGCGAGGCAAAGCAAAGTTATTGCCTTGTCCTAAACGGAATGCAATTGCAACACAGCTGCGGCAATTGTTTGCCGATATTCACTCTAACTGAATCTGCAGAGTTTTACTTAAGGGCCCTCTTCACTCACCGCCGCCGGAAGCCGAAACTAATGTTATTCTATGGGAAATTTTTCTTTACAAATAGCTTATTAACTAATACATATTTTTAAATTCTGTTTTCACATTCTGAAAATTCCCAGCTGTTAAATTGACGGACTTTTAAAAAAAAAAAAAAAAAATTATTTTTTATATTTTATTCTGAAGCTGCAAAATACGAATTTTCAATATGTGAAATTTTTTCCTTTTGCAATTTCAAAATAAAATATTAAAAATTAAAAGAATACATTTTTAAAAAAGGTGCGTCAATTTAAGAGTTGGGAACTTTCTGAATGTGAAAACAGTATTCAAAAATATGTATTAGATAATAAGTTATTTGTAAAGAAAATTTCCCCATAGAATAACATTGGCTCGGGCTTCCGGCGACGGTAAGTGAGGAGGGCCGTTAATATAACTATTTCTCTCTGTAGATGTTAGCCTTTCCTGAAATGAGAGAAAATCGCAACGTGAAAACGCCCCTTGTTGTGTGATACAGCCCACAAGCTAATAGGTACCATATCGAACCAAGGCCCAATCAAGTATCAAATTCTGTTAAATTAATTCGATTGATTCATAAAGTAGAGTGTTTGAACAAAAAAAAAAAAAAAAAAAAAAAAAAAAAAAGAAGATATTTTTCAAAAATGGTCGAATTGAGTTCGGGAAATTTCAAAACGTGTAACTTTATCGAAAACTGAAAATCTAAAACTTTTCTGAATCTTATATTTTCTACTTATATATGCAGAGGAAAGAATAATAAATCCACTTTAAAAAAAATAAAAATAAGTAGTCAATTTCACTTAATTAAAATGCAAGGAAATCTCAAAACGTGTAAATTCATCGAAAACCGGAAATCAAAAGTTTTTATGTATCTTCTACTTGCTTCTTCTACCCACAAAAGCTAGCAATAAAGACACTTTTTTAAAGAATAAGTAGCCAATTTCAGTGAATTGAAACGTAAAGAAAGCTCAAAACATGTAGGGAAAAGTTGGACAAAACGGGATACCATTCTTGTTTTTTTTTTTTTTTTTTTTTTACTACGGAAAATATGTTGAAGAAAACCACACACTTTTTTTTTTATAACTACAACATTTATTGAAGCACGCAAAAAACATATTTTTGACTAATTGTAATGATTTTAAAATAGTAAAAAAAATTATTTATCAAACTCTTACACATCCCGTTTTAGCATACCTAGGTTGGATAAAACGGGATAGGGATTACAATGTTTAATTTTTTGTGTAAAACTAACTGAAAAGCATAATTAACTGACATAAAACTGTAAAGCAAAATTTCCACTTGAAATAACAATATCTTCAGTAATCAGAGACTTAAAATAAGAGTTTTTTTTATGTTTTTATTTACAAAATGGGAAAGAAGACCTTTTATTTAGACCTATAGCAGAACAAAAGTCGCATAAAAAGGCATTAGAACACGCTTCGTGAGCCCATTCTTGGCATCCAGAACACCAAAACATTATATCCAACCTTCACCATCCTTAGAATCGACGTACAGTGTATTACAATATATGCAGGTTTTACCTCCCTCTGTTTCATCTTCAGACAATGACGACATGCATTCTTGGCTGCTTGCTGAAGGTTTATTAAACCTTCAGAAAGTTAATATGTTTTGGTAACAAATATATTACCAAATTTATATGGTAATATAAATTTCGTTTGACTTTTAACAAAAGTTTGTCCAAAGTTTTGGACAAACTTTTGTCCAAAAAGTTTGTCCAAATGTTTTGACTTTTAATGACATTTGGACAAATGTCATTAAAAGTCAAAATTTTAATGATGTTTTTGACTTTTAACATCAGGATTAGGCGTTCTTTTGGATTCTTTTATAGGCCTACTTTCAGGTTTGGCTGGACCTGGTAGTTCTTTTTCTTCCTCTTTTCCATTTCCTTTTCTTATAAACTTCTTTTCGGAATTTTTAGAAGGATTTCTTGGCAGCCTTTTCTTTAATTTTCTTGGTTCTTTCTTGTAGTTTTATCATCCTTTCTATTTCTTCCATTTCTAACTCACTCTTATATGGAGATGATGTTTTTACTACAGTTTCTTTTTTCTCTTATCAGCCTTGTTTTCTGGGCGAAGTCTTTTTACTCGAGGTACAGGTAGAACAAACTTTGAAGAAATGGAAAAGGGTAGCTTAGGTCGATAACAAGAAAGTTCTAATCCTTTCTCCCCTGAGGATGTTGCAGGTTGGTCTGTCCGTAGGCTGTCTCCTGACAGGTTTGTTGGCTGGTCTACTCCTACGATGTCCCTTGAGAAAAGTATATAAAAAACTGTATACCGTTTTATCCAACTCATAAGTGTCCCGTTTTGTCCAACTCCAACACTTTTCAAAATAAACATGGCTGCTGCCTAAGTGTGAAAGGAAAATTAGATAGACTACACATGAGAATATTCGTTAATAAATGCTTAATCAAATGCAATATTCACCGGAATTGTATTCCCATATATGTAGGCAGAATAATGTAGAAAACAACGCACGTAAATGTAGAAAGTACCAAGAAAACAGAATAAGAAAGTTCTAAGAACTACAACATTCCATCAACTAGTGGTCTCGAGACGGGACGAACTGAGAATGATGTAATGATGGCCGAGAACAAGTTTCTGTAGTCATCTGCTCGATAGCAGTACTAGTCGGGTCCCTAGGTGACGTATCCCGTTTCGTCCGACTATCCCGATTTATCAAACTTTCCCCTAAATTCAACAAAAAACGGAAATCGGAATTTTTTCCGTATCGTCTACTTATACATGCAGCAGTTAGTAACAAATCCATTTTCCTTTTATTTAGTATATTAGTTGAATATTTATTGTTTAAATATCACCCTTTGAAATGAAATGTTTATGTTTTATGTTTACATTCGAAACTGGAAGTTTGCCATTTTTTTTTTTTTTTCTGGAGTTTTGTGATTGTAAATTAAAATTTTATCAATTTTACAGAAAAAATAACTCAAACACATGTAGACAGTAACTTATATATAACTATACCCAAATATCGGAATTAAAATCGGCAGATAATTTCCGTTATTTTTTAATAATTTTTTACAAAAAATCCAAGGGACGATTAACATAGAAAATCTTTTTCATGGCTCCATGGACAGACAGTGACGTCATCACTTCGCTTGCGTATAGTGATGCTACATTATACAAATTACTGTGTCTATGATTTTATTTGAGTTTTATGAAATTGCCAGATTTAACAACTTTCTACTTTTAGGTATTTTTTAATGTAAAGGAATACGTGTATAAAAGGGAAAAATGGGAGAATATGCATAAAAAATAAATGTATTTTTAAATACCTTCTTGACATCGTAAGAAAATAATATTTGTATTCGCACCTTCCGGCTAACCATACCTTTCAAATGATACCATTTTCAACCCTCTACTCCCATAATTAATATGTTAAAAAGGGACTACAAATTTTATGCTTGCCTATTAATATATAGATATGCTGTTTATTCAAATGTGTCCAAAAATTCTCACGGAATAGAAGTTCGCAACAATAAGTTTCAGCCATTTGCTATGTTATCTATGTGCATTGTTTCAGTTATAAAATGAGTTTATCTACATCAAAGATATGTTCGATTAAGATGCATGAAATACAATGGGCACTAAAAGAATGTAATTATAAGCAAAATGAGAAAAAATATGCTATTTTATTAAACAATTTCTGAAAATCTTATATATATTATAAATGTGAATGTCCGTGAATTTATTTGACTGAGTTTCACACCAAAACTGCTTGACGGATTTCGATGAAATTTGTAATGGAGATAGCTTATACCATAACTTACAAAGTTGGATGCCTTTTATTCCGAAAAAAACTTTGTTTTTGTTATTTTTATGCATAAAATAGCAATTTTGTAAGCTAATAATAGCAAAAAATCAGCCATTTACATTTTATCCATAATTTAATTGTTGCCAAAAAAAAAATATGAGTTTATTTTTTTTTTCCAACAGGAAAATAAATACATTTATCTAAACGTGAACAATAAAAAATTAAAAAAAAATTAAATTATGCATCTCACAAAAATTGACGTCATTTTTAATTTAAAATTTCTTTTACACATTGATAAAGTGCTAATATAGTTTACGATGCTAATATATGTTGTACTAAAATCAGTTTTATTTATAGATCCTCCTGGGTGATTTTAAAATTGTTGCGTTGAAGTACACCGACCATTTTTCGCCAAGAGGTTTAATTTAGCAACAGCGATTTTAATCTAGGTAGTTCAAGAAAAATGTAAAATTTATAAAATATTACAAAACGAAAAAAATAAACTGAAATAGTAGTCACATAAATGATCTATTTTTATCTGAGTAGATAATTTTATAGAAAAAAAAAGTGCAGTTTTAAAAATAGAAAATTTATTTCATCAAGCACTATTTTAAACCTAAAAACCATTAATAAAATAAACAGAATATGAAGGGTTCTTATATGTTAACGAAAAGGTGTCCGATAAAACGCTTTCTATTTTTATGCAAGAAATTATACAAAAAAAAAAAAAAAAAAAATCGCTAATATGGCGACAAAAATTCAAAAGCCGCCAAGGGAGAGATATAATAAAGTTGTGTAGCACGATAATGTTTAGTTATTTATTTATTTTTTTATATACCAATCACTACGCTAATTTAACATACAAATAAATGAGCTGCTGCGTGTGACTGCACTTGCACGCTGTCGGGCAGAAATATTTGATTAATTCAAATTAATATTTAAATAACTAAATAAAGATATGTTTAATAGAAAGCATAGTCTTTTAGACAAACTTGGCGAGTGGGCGACCAAATTTGGTGAAAAATGGTAGTTTAGGGTTCCCGATGTTTCTAAGCTCTCCGACACACGGGAACATAGACCTTGAGCTTACCAAGGGATTCTCGATGGAGTCATTTCCAAGCCCCATCGTCAAAAGTTATAAGTAGGTGTGAGTTGATTTTTGCGAAAGAGTATGTAGTCACTGCGATCCAGAGTTATTCAGAGACCTATTCTGAGTCATTGCACTTAGGGATTGAGCTCTAAGCGACTGGACATTTTTCGTGAGTGAGCGAAAATTTTTGCTCTGGTGTCGTTGATGTTATTTGCTTTACTCCTGTGGAACAAGTGACTATTTTTTGGACTGTCCCAGAACATTCATCGAATAATGACTTATACTGTACGAGTAACAGCTTCAACTGTTTCCAGAATATTCGAAGAATTAACACCAGCTATTGGACTGTTTTCGAAAATATTTGTCTTAATAATAGTTTTGTTGTACAGATTCGAGAAGTTCAAAAAATGTTTGAGGAGGTCCCATACTAAAGCTGTGACGAAAATAGTCGCCAATCGAAATATATTCAGTTACAAAGAAATCATTTAAATATAGTGTCCAGCGAAGCGGGCAAAGCCTGCTAGTAAATAAATAAATTCAGATTACTGAGTTATACACAATGAATTGTACTGCACTGATGACCTTTTTTACAATTCCATGATTCATTTCATGCTGTTTAAAGATTGTAAAAATTGATAAACAGAACCTCACGAATATAAACCTCCATTAAACCCATTAGTTTTATTTTATCTTAGAACCAATATTTACATCATTGAAACTCGCATCTCGTCAACTGCAGCTTAAATTTAATAAAGAAGCACCACAAAACTGGCGTTGTAAAAATTATTACTTACAAACTTTGAATAAACACCGTAAAATGCAATAAACTCGCAACAATTGTTTCGGGTCGAAAAAACACACGACCCTTCATCAGGCGAATAAAGTAAGCACGAGTGCTGCGGTCAAAGCGGCAACACACAAAATCTTTCAAAATGAAAAGAAAAACTTTATAAAGTAGAAAGTAAATATAGCTACTGGTGTGAGTAGAATTGTACAAGAAAATAAATAAATGAGTGAGATTAAACATATAACAATCTAAGGATAACAAAAATTAAACGAAAATCTAAGTTACGTGAGTAATTTCCAAGCATCAGAGAAGAAAGGAGTGGAAGAAATATCATTAACAAGATTTTTCGAATTTTTAAATATGTAAAATGCTTCATGAATATCCAAATGGGAGGAACAGACAGGTGATGAAATTATGTTAGTTTTGGAAAAATCAAAACGATGACCTTGAGACCAGCAGTGGGAAGCAATAGAAGATTTGGTAATCTCTTCATTACGAACATTCCGACGGTGCTCATTTATTCTGCATTTCAAACGCCTCCTAGTTTGACAGAATACAGAATAAATTACGAGCACCGTCGGAATGTTCGTAATGAAGAGATTACCAAATATTCTATTGCTTCCCACTGCTGGTCTCAAGGTCATCGTTTTGATTTTTCCAAAACTAACATAATTTCATCACCTGTCTGTTCCTCCCATTTGGATATTCATGAAGCATTTTACATATTTAAAAATTCGAAAAATCTTGTTAATGATATTTCTTCCACTCCTTTCTTCTCTGATGCTTGGAAATTACTCACGTAACTTAGATTTTCGTTTAATTTTTGTTATCCTTAGATTGTTATATGTTTAATCTCACTCATTTATTTATTTTCTTGTACAATTCTACTCACACCAGTAGCTATATTTACTTTCTACTTTATAAAGTTTTTCTTTTCATTTTAAAAGATTTTGTGCGTTGCCGCTTTGACCGCAGCACTCGTGCTTACTTTATTCGCCTGATGAAGGGTCGTGTGTTTTTTCGACCCGAAACAATTGGTTGCGAGTTTATTGCATTTTATGGTGTTTATGCAGCTTAAATTCCCTGTGTACCCAAAAGCAATAACGATATGTAAAAAAAGTCAGCACTTATCATGAAAAGTTCTAATAGGAGATTAAAGAGAATCAAAAAATAAGCGCTTATATTTTACTTTATTATTGATTTTACTCGTAATTTGTGTATAACTCCTAAAACATCATCATTTACCGACAGACTTTTCTCTACCGAAATATCTAGGATTTTATTTTTTATTTATTTTTTAATGATGCTTTTTATTACTATTATTATGTTTTGGGCCCTATTAACTCGGCCTTATGGTGGCCGATTTAATTTTGTAATTCTTGAAACTGCCTCCCTATTAATTTTATAAAATTCTGTAGTTTTTCTTACGTAACTTTGCAATTTATTGCGTATACAAGGTGAATCAAAATCCACGTACAAACTTTTAAGAGGTAGAACACATCATAAGAATTAGAAATTGCATAGGAACCCATAATCGCAAACGTTAATATTACTTATAATACAGGGGGTCGTACTCTCCGCCCTTTTTCAGGACACTCTCTGAGATACCAAATTTAAGCCTTTTTTTCCACCACTAATTTCCTGCAGAAATACTTCTGGTATATTTATAGTAATAATAGTAATGTGTCATGTCATGATTATACAGGGTAGAGATTATTTTATAAAAATAGTGGTGGCAATAATTTTTTTAATTTCTCATTCATGAGAGTGTCCTAAAAAAGAGGCGAAGAGTACGACCCTTGGCTTATAACGTTTAGTTAAAATGTAATTTACGAAAGCTCCGCCCATATGCGAGTAAAATTAACCAAAAGCATCCAGTTCTTAAAGGTTTAAAATGACGTTTGTGGTTATGAGTTCCTATCCAATTTTCAATCCTTATGATATGTCCTACTTCCCCTAAAAGTTTGTATGTTGGGTTTTGAATCACCCTGTATATTTCTCATCAATATTTAAGAAATGTATGTCATAGTCAAGGTTTTTATTAACATTATATATATATATATACATAACGTATATTTTTAGACATAAAATTTATGAAATAATTAATTCAATTCACATATTTTCAATAGAATTAAATACATTAAAATATTTTTAATTTTTAAACAAATTGTACATTAAATAAAATTTTATGACACGATCTAAACTAAAAGCAGAAATATAAAAAGTAAATTAAGCAGTTTTACACCAAACCTTTACACAGAATTTCGATTTTTTCCGTAGTTTCCTTTGAAACTCGCGTAAAAACGAGTTAGATCCCCTTAAAAAGGCCCACAAGGAGAGCATTCCACCCAAGCTTAGGAACAATATGTGTAGTCAATCGGCCAACACCAAAATATATTATATTGATTATATATTTTTAAAATATTTCTCTTTCTCATAAAAGTATCACAAACTTTCCTTTAGACTTGGGCGATTCAGACTAAAATTTTATGGTGCTGTCCTCTATCGTTGCTTTGTGAAAATAATCCAAAATAATTAAATTTCGTTTTTTTTTTTTTTTTTTTTTTTAAATCAAATTTAACGTATTGAGAAAAGTAATGAAGCAAAAAGTAGATTGAACGAGAAGTATTAAATGTATATACATTGCTTAATCAAAAAGAAATTTTTTTACTTTTTCTTAACCATAAAATGTTAGAGAAATTATTGTTTTGGGTCGAATTTTTTGATTACTTACACGTTTTAAGATTCCCCTGAATCACAAAATCAGGTTTTTAGCGGTTGTCTGTGTGTCCTTTATTACCATAGCTCAAAAACAAATATATTAGGAGGAAGTTCAAACTTGATATTCTAAATTTGTATCATCCCTAACAGTGCAATTATCCATAGTACATCCTAAGCGTGTCCATTAGATGTACTTTTACCCCACGGATGTCCTAGGGAGAAAATGTGATGTAAGGGATATGGAGATGATACTTGAAACTTTCCGTTAAAATAAAAAAAATAGTTCATGTACAGTGATATCCAAGAAAATTCAAATATATTACGTCTGTGGCCGACATTTGTGGTAAGTACAGTTAAACATTTATATGCTGCACTAAACGAAATGAAATGAGCACATATTTTTTATGTGCATAAAAGCGTGTTTTGTGATTGCATAAAAATCATTAACCATTCATTTACAGGGCTACTCAAAAGAATTAATATATATTGGAATTATAGTTGGAAATTTCTGGCAGTATAATTTATAGACAATATACAGGATTACCCCCAAGTTAAACTAAAACAGTATTTTCTATTGAATGTATATAATAATTGAAGTCCTTTATATGCACTTCCATCAATTATATGATGGAAGTTCTAAAACTTACCAAATCCCCCCAAAAAACTGATTAGGAATAATAATTATTTTCTGATACCTATATGATAGAAAAAGTATTGTTTGATGTTCAGTCATCCCAGCCGATTATTATATTTATATATATATATATATATAATTATTTGTTTCTTATGAATGAAAATCAAATTAGTAGTCGATATTTGTGCATGTGTGTTTTTCAGCACAGCATAAGAACAAATAGTTTCATATAATGGCTCATTTCTAACCTTTGTATTTCTTCAAAGAAAATGTACTCAGTGGGGTGTAAAATAATAATAATAATAATAAATGCAATTGGGCAGTACACAAAAAACAGCAGAAATAAAGAAATTGTGATATGCACATTCACATTTCTTTTTGTTAAAAGCATAAATATACATGATACGACAAATAAAATTATGACAATAATTTATCAAAATTAGATGTAAATTTTTAATTATATTTTTAAACATGTGTATCTTGTTCAGCTTACGCTTGATAAGAACGTTCCAGTTATTTCATTATTACGGCTCATGATTGGTGGATTTTTTTGCGTATCATTCAGCAAAACATTTAAAAGGTTTTTATAATCGCTTTCATTCAGTTCAAAAAACATTTTGGTTGAGGGATAGGGGATAAATGTCATCCGATATCGAATGAGGCCAAATTTTAGCTTATAGTAACGATGGACGTTCCTTTCAAAGAATTACTGATATAATGAAACTTTAGAAGACTTTCGTTTTTAATTTCCTACAACTTCCAACTACATAAGGTTGGAAGTTGTAGTACTGCGAAAGAACAGGAGGGCCAAAAATTATTTCAAAAATGACCCGCATGTATGACTTTTTACACAGTAGCAAGCAAAAGACTGAAAAATAAATAAATTAAAGGCCAGCTTACAGATACCAGCATCAGAATGAACCATAATTAAAAGCTAAGAAAACCTTAGATATGTAAAATCACATCGGTGTCCACCGATGTGATTTTACATAAAATTTTCGGTGCATAAAATTTTTTAATACTTGGCTGTAAAAAAATTCGCATTCAGCTTGCAGAGAAACATCTGTAAAAATCTAGTGTGAAACAACCACACAAATTCCATTACCCACTATTAAATGTATTCTATATGCCCTTTTGGGTGAAAATGTGATCATAAGACATAAAACTGACCTAACTAAGTAGACACCTGAAAGTTTTCCTGTAAGAGATAACTGATACCCGTGTAAAGACATATAAAACGAAATTTACTTAGGGAATTAAAAAAATAAGAAAAAAAATCAATAGAGCTATTTTTTGAAACACCCATTTCCGAGATCTAAAACTGACCTACTTAATCAGAATGACAGTTAATATTCCTGTACTAACCACATAATACATTAAAAAATGGGTTTATGTAACAATTTCCAAGAAAATCGTTAGAGCCGTTTTTGAGATACCGACTCTTACCAAAACTTGGCAAACTCAGTTGTTGACCGAAAAACAACAATTACATACAAAAAGATATTTAAAAGGGAGTTAATGTGGCGAGCTTGAAAAAAATCCACACAGCCGTTTTTAAAAGAACGCACTTGCGAGACCTGAAACTGAGCTATTTATACTGGACGGCTGTCAATTTTCCTGACCTAACCAACTATATCATTCGAAAGGACATCTAATAGAGTGTTTCTATAGCAACTTCGAAGAAAATCGTTAGCACTGATTCTGAAATACGGACTTCCGGTTTCCAAATTTTCACCAAAATTTGGAAAATTCATCTGTACACCAGACTTGTATTAATTGTGAAGTTTCCTAGTTCTATCTTTATTAGTTTCATAGGATAGCCAGAAGATTCCACACATACATACACATACATACACACTGACCAATTGCCAGAAACCACTTTTTTGGATTCATGACAGATGACGCCTTAAAACATGTAAATCAGGTGAAAACTCGAAATCGAATTTTCAAACCGAATACAATACTTCCATTACCTTCGGTAGTTGGGTAATAGAAGTAAAAAAGGGCTTTGAAGATAATAAGATTGCCTGGCTAATATTTTGGACCTAAGTTTGATGGAGAACATTTTAAGTTTTACAAGAAGCAATATATACCTCAAAATTGGTTGAAATGTTGAAAATGGAATCGAAATTTGTTATTCGTATGCCAGCTAAAAATATCTGCAGAAAAACTACAAAAATTACTCAAAATTGTAGATAATCTGAAGGCAATTGGGACAATTTAAAGTTTTAGGTAAAAAATATTTTTATCTTCACATTTTTTCCTTCCAAGATGCAGTTATTCTGCAGATTTTGAATACAAACTGCAGTTTTTCTGCAGATTCTTGTCTCAATTACCTTCAAATAAGCTACAGTTTTTTTTTTTTTTAGCTGGGATTATATTGAAAAATTTGAATCAATCTTCATTCTACATCACAGCCCTTTGTTGAAATTATTTACCCCAAAAAGAAAGTCAAATATTTTTTTTAATTCTACTAAAATTTAGAAAAATCTGTGCCGTTATTATAATTTTGCTCCCATAGTATAACTCAATCTGAAATTCTTTATAATGCAACAATATAAACTGCATTCCAACCTTTTCTTGCATGTTTATATTGCCCATTTACTTCCATATAGCATTCCTATTTTGCTTAAATATCAAATAATAATGCACTTTTTAGTAAAAAACAAAATCGTTCCTAACAATTT
The DNA here is from genome assembly GCA_963930645.1 of Salticus scenicus. Taxonomy (NCBI): domain Eukaryota; kingdom Metazoa; phylum Arthropoda; class Arachnida; order Araneae; family Salticidae; genus Salticus; species Salticus scenicus. The sequence goes on along the minus strand of OZ005648.1, from coordinate 36,047,544 downwards.
GTACCCCGATATAATTTTGTTAACGCATTAAAATAACACTGAGGACATTATTTTTGTCGCGCAAAAGTATAAAAATAGCAAATAATAAATACCAAAATGTAATTGTCAATGTAAGAGGTTGTATATGGGGCAACAGTTTGTGAATGATTAGGTCATCATTGTTGGCCATCAGAAAGCACACTCATCCCCCCCCCCCTCAAAAAAAAAAAAGAAAGAAAGAAAGAAAGAAAGAAACATTTATTTGATTGTTAGCTCATATATAACACTATGCTCTGCACGAAAATTGGCTCCAACACCAATTTTACAAATTCTTATGTAAAATGATCTCCTGAATCCGAATAGGACGCCCATTTTGCCCAATCACCCACCGTTTTTTGGGGACGGCTCCCTATTTTTATCACTTTTTGGTAATTTCATGGCTATGAATTTGATCTGTAGGTGAGGAAAGGATTATTTTAACTGTTAAATATCTTCTGAGGGGCTACAGAAGTGAAAAATTCTAAAAAAAAAATGAACATTTTCAACAAGGAAAATATTTAGGAGGAGATTTGCCACTGAAATTATAAATTACATTTATTATATTTTATTAATCAATTATTATTAATTATTTACTACACATTACATTTTTCTGTTTTTAATTGCCTACATAATTCTTTTCCATTCTCCAAATCAAATTCATGGCCATAAATTTACCGAACAGTGATAAAAATTAAGGGAAGGGTTGGCGTCCCGAGAAAACAGTGGGTGATTGGACAAAATAAGGGTCATATTTCAGTTCAGGAGGTCATTTTACATAAGAATCAACAGGAATGGTATAGGGGCTGGGCTCGAATTTTTTTTTTTTTTTTTTTTTTTTCAGCACAGCGTAATTTGTTTGTAGGGATAGATTTGGCAACATACTGCTTTATCATCAATGTTAATATGCTATATATTTTTTTTTTTTTAGTGGGACGCATAAAGACTATGACTTTGGAAAATAAGTATAAGGAAAGTAACTGTCTCCTTTAAAACATGTTTACCACAAAGTTTCTGGACAAAATTCAGTGACTTCTGCATAACTTCATTATTTTCTTTTTGTAACTGCCATGCATTTTCAGTGCATATTTACTTCCTTTTATATACATAAGAAGAGAGCATTAGATTCGTGAAATTTTTCGAACTTCAATTTTCGATGGATTTACACATTTTGAGATGTCCTGAACATGATTTGACTGATTTTAAAAAATGTCTGTCTATCTGTGTGTGTGCATCACAAATTTGGTGGATGCTGTATCTCACGAGCCAACAAATGAAATTTAACCAAACTTGGTATTTAGTTAGACCCTGACCTAAATTGGTGCTTATTAAATTTGGGGATCAGTCGCTCAAAAAGTGGCACTGTCATTCAATTTTTTTTTTTCTAAAATTTTAACATAGCTATACATGACAAAATTTTGTATAAATGTACATAATGAGAATTATTTTAAATGCATGATTGTAAAACTGATATGAATTATTGATAATAGTAGTAGTAAATTAGTAAAAAAATTGTGTGCATGTAGGCACATTACTTCCCCTCGGAGGAGGGGGGGAGGGAGTAACTCCCATGGGCTATAAATTTTCAATAGGAGTATCTTTCGAAAAAACTTGTCAATATCTTTAAAACGAATGGTTAAACCATAAATGTGTGATAATTTAAAAAAAGTTATCGATTTTTTTCATTTTTAAGGGGGAAAAAAAATCATTTCTCCTCATGTTGGCACAAAATTGATTTTCTTTCAGCAATTAGTATTATATTTTAATTTAAAAATTTTATTCATCAGCCTAGAAATTCATGAATTAGTGTTATACTTATTTGAGATAAAAATCATCAGCATTCATCATAGAAAGTAATTTTAAAAAATTATAATTTATTAATAATTTGTATGCGTGAATTAATATAGGATTATATATAGAAGAAAGTCTTGTGGTGGCCACAACATACTAGTTTAAACTTACTTGTATGATAAACCTAAATGGAAAAAAAATTTAATTATGTTGATAATTTATTACAAATATATTTCTCAATGGGGATTTATGATGAAAATTTTAAATTAAGCATTTAAGGCCACACCAACTGAAGTATTTTGAATTTAAACGAAAATATGAAAGAAAATGCAACTGCATTATTTTTCTTCAGGATAATATATATTAAAATTTGTATGTAAATAAATTATAAACAGACAAAATTTTTATATCCTTCTCTTATATTAAATGAGTAAATCACGTGACTTGTTATATATGTATATTTGATGTTTGCTATAGAAAACAGAGTAAATACCACCACTGGTTTGCATACAGGGACACCCAAAAGAATTCCAAAGCATTGTGTTCTATGAGGGATATATCTATAAAACTGATTTTAATAACTTTACTTTGCTGAAATCTTAATGAAATTGAAATATGTTAGTTATATCACAAAAGAATGTTTTCTAAAGAATATAGTATAATTAACATTAGATTTACAGGGCCACACAATAATATTCAGTTACATTGAAGACTTTTATTGGAAATTTACTGGAATTGCATTTTCGTTTACATTAAGCAGTTTTAACACTTCTAACACTTTTTAAGTGTGAATATGATTTCAATTTGAGTATTTGTTTGTCCAACTGACCACCCCCAGCGTCTATAAATATTTTCAGAATTTTTAGAAAATGATATATGTTATTCAAGTTTACTATGCAATGTTCCCAAATTAAAATGGTATTAATAGTTCATGTACAAGGAGACCCCCCCAAAATGCGAATGCATTGCGTTTTAGAACAGACATTTTTATATATCACATTTAAATAACTTTATCAACATTTTCCAACAATGTTTAAGAATGATTATAAATTCAATTAGTCTAGCTGTATGTTTTTCAGACCTTCTGTCTGTCCGTTGTGTGATGAACATTAAAAGTTATATGATACAACAAGTACGTACAGTTGGAAAGTGTTAATAATCAATGCATACCACATGATTTGTCGTTCTTGCTTATTTAAATTGAGAGTCAATTTTCAATTCTCAATAAACACTATACATAAAAAAGCATAAAATTATGCCAAAAAGTAGGAATTTTACAGCCACAATTGTAAAATTCTAAAATGTTATTTTCTATGAAATATCAAAGTTTAAATTGAATTTTCTCTACAAATATATTTCTATAATTGTATGTATGATAATTCAAAATCATGTTAAGTGCATGGTTTCTACACCGCTTTCTTTAAATTGAATCAGTAAATAAGAAATTTGATTGAAATTACCTAAAATTAAGCTTTTAAACTGAGAAGCTTTTTTTTTTTAAATATATTTATGTTACATTACTCACAACTTTATAAGAAATTACATCAAAATCTGGAAAGTGTTTTTTGTTTTTATTTTTCTTTAATTTTAAGGGGAAAAAAAAAAAAAGGTAACATGGATGTGACATATGAATTCTTCATCATTAAAAAGTTTGGAGATAAAATGTGTGCAAGCTAAACGATATTACATGTAGAAAAAATTGAGTTTAAATATTAATATTCCACTAAAAAGAATCTTACAATAATTGTAAACATAAAAACTCTAATTTTTGATATAATTTTATGCATTTTTTCTTTTTTCTATTATCTTAAATCAAAAATTTAAGTTTTACATGCCTCCTTAAATAATAATGCATTTGTATTTGAATAATGAATATTATTAAATTCCACATATCATATGATGGGTCAGACCACATCTAGGAAAACTGCACAAACTTTAAAAATTTATCTTATAAACTTTAAAAATTTAAAACTAAAGCAATACTATGATTTGTTTTTATTTATAATATTATATATATTAGAGTGCCCCTTAAATGGGGGAATTTTTTTTTTTTTTTTTTTAAATCTGATGCACATACTCTCTAATTTTTTTCTATTTGATCCTAAACATTTTTTAGCAAAATATCAGCCCTCTGGGATAATGTTAACACATGCCAAATTAACAAGAAAATCCTAATACAAATTGTAGGATTTTCCCGTCAATTCAGCACGTGTTAACATTATCCCAGAGAGCTGATATTTTGTTGTCACTCCTCTGTCATAAAGGAAAATTTATTATATTTAGCAGCACTTCAATTGTGAGAATCCATTTCAAATTGTTTTGTTTGCAGAAACAAGTATGAATCTATAACGACTTATAATGTCCTCTTATATCTTGTTTTTTTTTTTTGTTTTTTTTGTTGTTGTTATTGAGTTTTCTACACTAACTTTAGAAATAAATAATTTGGGTGCAAATTATGATAGTGGGCAAACTGGCCCTTCTTATTATTATTTCCTTGTTTCCTGTAAAGCAGAGCTCTCCACATTTTTTGTTAGCTACACTACCTTTTTATAAATGACTGGACATTTTCAATTTCAGACGCTTTGTCAAATATTTTGAAATGTACTGAACGAATCATCTTGATGCTTCAGGAGTGTCTGTAAAGGACATGTTACATCTCATATATTTTAGTGAAAGTTTTATCCCGAAAGCAAAAGATGGACCAGTAAAAAATTAAAGAAACGATAAACGCTTGGGATAACCCTGTAAAAAGTAATGCTTGAAATGTGTTCTGAGTGTAACATATAATTATGAGGCTTCTTATTATCTGCATAATTTTTTATGAAATACCACATATATTCACGGAGCTATAACAGTTTTTTTTTTTTTTTTTTTTTAAATATTGCAAAGAAAAAAAGGAGAAAAAGCAAAGCCTCTTTTTAAATTATAATACGCAGGGTATTAAACCCAAATGGAAAGTCCTTTTTAGGAAACTTTGCATATCACATTGAAAACAGCATACTGCAATCAGAATGCAAAAAATATTAAATATATGAGGAAATATGAGCATTTTTTATGTATTGTTAACTATGCATGTGCAAGTTTTAACAAATTTCATTTGTATAATTTAATAGTCCTGAAGTATTGAGTTACTTATATGAAAACCCCCAAACAAATAGCGTGTAAATTCAAAAAGTTATGAGAGATATTAGAATGAAGAAAATTGCAGTTCTTCTAAAAAATATAGAAAATATAAGGAGTTTTCAATACTTATTTAGAATCAGTGAAAACTATATTACTATTGATTGAATCAAAATAAAAATCTGAGTAAAACAGTTTATAGTTTAGACTTTTTAATTTATATGCTATTTATTTGGGGGTTTCATATAAGCAGCTCAATAAGATTAAATTATGCACATGAAATTTTGTTAAAATTTACACATGCTTAGTTAAAAATTGTTTGGTGAAAATGCACATATTTCATTAGTAGATATTTAATTTTTTTGCATTCTGATTGCAGTACATAACACAGTAAAGCTTCCTGAAAATGGCTTTGCACTGGATTTAATGCTTAAAATATAATTAAAAATATATACTGTAAAATCCCGAAAGTAACCCCCCCATCGAATATAACCCCCCCCTCCCTTTTCTCACTGAAAATGAAATGTCTCCATTATCCTGAAAGTAACCCCCCCCCCCCCTTTCTTTTTTTCTCCATCCAACAAAGCTATATCCAATCTTCGGGCGCACTTACGGTACGTCGGCATTGAATTAAGTTTTAATATTTATATATTATTTCTAATTTAACTAATTTTTCATAAAGTGTCAGATGCATGTTATCAATGGAATCATTGCACAGTTTTTTTTACCTTTAATGTAAGAAATTACCTTTAATATTTCCTTTTAAGTAAGTACCGTAAAATCCCGAAAGTACCCCCTCCATCGAATATAACCTCCCCTCCTTTTTCTTCATTTTTTTAAAGAATCTTGATTATAACCCCCCCCCCACACCTGAAATTTATCTGTTTTGCTTTTCAAAAAGGGGGGGGGGTTACTTTCGGGATTTTACGGTATATATAATTTTTTTCTCATTTTTGAAAGAAACCATTATATCTCCATGAATATATGTTGTTGTCTCATATAATTTATATATATAAGAAGCCTCATAATTGCACGCTATGGCCTGAACACATTTCAAGCATTACTCTTTACAAGGTGATCCCAAACATTTTTTATTTTTCTTTCATTTTCTACTGATCCCCCTTTTGCTTTCAGGGCAAACTTTCTCTGAAATATACAAGAAATAATATCGTCTGTGTTCTCCTGGAATTTCAAGATGATTGTCTAGTACTTTGAGATATTTGACAAAACATCTGAAATTGAAAGTGTCCGGTCATTTATGAAAAGGTAGTGTATATGCTATTGATTAGAAATACTATATAAATATCATAGAATCATTCAGTTACTTATAATGTACGTATTGGTTTTTTTTTGTACACATACTTTCAAGTGGACCCAATCTGCCTCATGTTGTTCACTCACCCAATGCAGCCTGCTCGAATCTGTCTTTTTCTCTCTTTCTTTCAGTAGGCTTCACCATCATATGCTAATTTTGGAAGGTTACATGATATTGTATGCCTCCCCATAAGTTAAAATTTCTACTGCCAAACTTTTAATGGCATAGACAGACATGGTACAAGCTTACAGAAAAAAGGCTGAACTTTTCACGACTCCCCCCCCCCCCCCCCCCAATCTCAAAAGGGGTATCAGGCAACTGAACAATATAAATTTTTCAATAATAAAAATAATGTTAAATCTGATTGCATACATGTACACACAATAAACAAAATCGAAACAATAAATCTTATATTGAATATCATATTAATTATAATTAAAATAGTTGTAAATGCTTAAAAAAACGACAAACTTTTTACATATACTTGAAAATAAGTTTATTCTATAGAAGCGTTGTTTGGTGGGGCAATTGATTAGCAAAATAATGTACTTCGAGATCATTAGCAAAATGCAGTTGAAGTGCTATTTCTTTTTCATTTTCTCCAAGTTTGAATTTGACATTTATTGAAAGCCAATCATATAGAAATTGCTAATAATATATTGCACAAATTCAGGCTGACACTCCCCCCCCCCCCCCCTACACATGTTTTAATGCCCCAAAAAGTTTTAATGCAGATTTGCATTGATCCCAAGAATAATAATTTTCAAGCTTAAAAAGGCATGTGCTTAAAGGTAACATGTCTGCATAGAAAAAATTATGCAGTTAGCTAGTTTTTTAATATTATTAAAGTGTTACTTTTTATGTTTTTGTTTTTATGGGGCTGAGGTTAGTTTGTTTACTTTACAAAAACCTAAATAGTCTACATTTATCTCATATAATAAATACCACAAATAAATTTAAATTCAAAACTGCATAGGAATTCATTTAATATTAAAATATTTACTAACAAAAATATTTTTCAACAAATCTGAAAAGACAAAGATCATACTGAAACTTTAGGAACAGTTGGTATAGATCAAATTAGCTACCAGAAAAAAGAAAATAAAACAGGATCTTATATGTAGGAATGACAAAAGGAAAAATACAAAACAGTATTTAAGAGTACTGCAACTATATAAAAAATAACAAATTAAACACAGCCCTCTCTAAAACCCATAAAAATAGACTAGTAAAAAACTAGCAGACTACAATAATTTTTTCTTTCCAAACACTATAGTGAGGAAAGTATTGTAATCATGTCAAAAATCCGAATTCGAGATTTTGATGTTTCTATACCTTTCGAGGTCCCCTGAGTTCATTTCCACTATTTTTACGATGATGTATGTATGTGTGTGTATGTCTGTGAGGGAACACGCTAGTGTCTAAATGCTTTGTTCGAATAGGCTGAATGTTGGTACGTATATTGTAAGTCATCATAGTACAAACCCTATTGATTTTGGAGAATGTAGCACTTATAGTTTTTTTACAGGGACACCAGGAAATATTCTTTATCATTATGGCCTATGGGGCCAAATTTTTAAAAGTGCGATAGCGTCTAAACGCCTTATTAATCTGAGCAAAAAATTTGTACACATGTTATAGGTCATAGTTGCACCAACTATATAGATTTTGGTGAATTTAGCACTTACAGTTTTTTTACAGGGACACAAAGAAAACTTCTTTATCATTATTTCCTATGGGACTGTGATGACTCCCCCTTCCTTCACGGAATCTTGTATGGAGTTCTCATGGCCTTGATTGACGGCAGAGACAGGAAGTCCGGACTTTAGAAAGGAGTTGGTGGCTAGTGTGGTTTTTGAGTACTACCGACACCATTCAATCCCGATTTCATGCTCTCGTTTGAGGGTTCCGATGTCCAGCGATCGCATCAAGGTGTGGCAGACAGGATGGCGCCACGCTAACGGTCAAGCGACTGGCCGGCGAAAGTTCCTAGGTGTGGTCTAGAATCCCGAGGAGCCTATAGAGAGCCTGACTGCATCAGGGGGCTCACCCCCTCTCTCAAGCCCAGAAAGAGACGGGAGATGAGGAGGAGAGAAGACGGAGATTACCTTGAGAATTAAGAGGAGACAGATTTGATCTTGTGGATCTGGAAGGAGGCAGGAAGCCTGAAATGGACGATGAATTATAGTTTTCTTCTTTAATATAAATATTGTAAATTTTTGTAAATATTTCTTTATTAAACTAGAGAATTGTCCAAATGGCTCTTCATTCCTGCCCAATCTTTGAATTTTTAATTGTTCTTAGCTGTTTGTTATTGTGACGCTACCACAGGACCAAATTTTTAAAAGTGCGATAGCATCTAAACGCCTTATTCAATTGAGCTGAAAATGTATATGAATATTATAAATCACTGTTGCACTAACTATAAGCATTTTGGTGAATCTAGCATTTATAGGTTTTTACAGGGACACAACGGAAAATTCTTTATCTCTATGATCTATGGGCTCAAAGTTCAGTAGCGTTAAATAAAACATTGTGTAATATATGGAAAAAAATACTCAAACACTCTATTATGGTTTTCTCTCTTTTGTTTGTTTAACAACTCCTCTTTCTTTACCTTATCTACAAAACTGTTAATTTCTCAATGTTCGGAAAGTCGAGTGGAGTCACTCCAGATTTTTTCTACACCATTAAACATGAGACTGTAAATTTTAGCTGATGGAGAGAAAGAGAAAAGACTGCATTCGGTGAGTGAACATGAGAAGAATTTGGTCCAGTCAAAAGTACTTGTACAAGAAACCTTATACAGGGTTGCTAGCTTAGATCTTTTTGGTTTTCCCTGACTTTTTCAGAGTAATAAAGGCAAATTTCCCTGACCTTTTCCAGGTCATTTTCTTCCATTTTGGCACAGCATTTTATAAATGACTTTCTTTCCTTCAGAATTTCCTTGGTGTAAATAAAGTTTTGTGATTTTTTTTCCAACAACTAGTGAAAATTCTCCGACTTTTACAATTTTCAGTCAAATTCTGTGACATTTCCCTGACTTTTCCAGTATTACAAAATTCCTTGACTTTTTCCTGATTTCTAGGTTCTCCAAGTTGCTATTGCTCGCCACCCTGTTATAGGTATTTTATGACTAACTTAAGAGGACTCTCTACTTATTATAGCCAGAAGACAAAGTCGCTGTTATTCTGTGAGGAATTTCGCCCCATTATAATTCATTAATTAATACTTTTTTTTTTTATTATTCTGTTTTACATTCAGAAAATTCATGACTTTTAAATTGGTTATTTTTCCTAAGTGAAATTTTACATATTTTGCAAATACGTATTAGTGAATGAGTTATAATGGGGCGAAATTGCTCGTAGAACAAAATTGGCTTTGGTTTCTGGCAGTGATAAGTAGCGAGTCCCTTTAATGACCAGGGGTTTCTTTAATTAATGTTTTTACACAACAGAATCACCTTTTTAAAGGTCAAAAAAGAATTTTAAAAAAATTTTCAAATTATTCAGTTTAGAAAAAAAAAAAATCACCGAAAATGATCTTTGCTTTTGTAAATTTAATAGTGTACCGACAGTAGTCCTAGCAGAACTTCAACCTATATTCACTTGCCAAACCAGGCATATGATATTAAGTATCCAAGAACCTGTAGACAGCTGCTTCTTGGATACTTAATAGGACTTAGTGTTATGATAAAGTCGTCATGAGTGAAAGCCTGAACTACCCACATTTTATCATCCTTATTTAATTTCTCTGGCATGCTCTTTAACATTACCAACTATAGAATACTCTTAAAGCCTGGTTAACCTGGTTCTGCCCCAAGGCCAGATCTCATAACATGCCAGACTTTATTGAATTTTCACATAACAAATATTTATCCGTCACTTTCTGGTCACTCTGGGAGATACAGTATCTTTGCAGCCTACTTCCAAAATATGGGATAATTTAACCATTGCTTTGAATTAATTTATAATTAAAAGAGCATTAAAAGCCAAGACAACACTTGTGTCATGATTAATCTTGACACAAGAAAAGTAATCTGCTACAGCTATCCTCATGAATGTATACCCACTGTTCCCATCCTCAGCTCAACCAAATCTATGAATTCAAGAAACATGGTTCCTTTAATTCCAACATCTCTTCTACTCAGCTCTTAGCTATAAAATTTACAAAGTCTTTGTTGCCAGCAACCTTCGACAATGAATTCCTCTGGTGATGAGTAATATTTTTAGTTAGCTGTTAACAATTATAACCAACTTCTGTCACATGATACATAAATTGCTGGTCTACTATATATCATTTATAACTTGTATATACCTGAAGATGCCATATACTTATGGCAAAAAGCTTTGTAAAATATTGGTTTAATAAAATATATAACGTGTTTTTAGAGTGTTGCCTTGGCTTTTAATGCTCTTTTAATTATAATTATGACACATGGACATTTTTTTTAGTGAAATCTCTAGTTATGAGATTACATTTTTACGAATTAATTTATGTTTAATCACAGCTAGCTGCAAAAATACAATGTTACTATTATTTTAAAATATTTTTTGCTGTCTACTGCAGAAACAAGCATTTAATTTTATAACTAATAGACAGAATCAATCTTACAAATAATGTTATTTATAAGATTTAAAAAAAAAAAAAAAAAAAATACTTAAAAAGGAAATATTAAATAAGACAGTCAAAATAAATCAGTCCAACATATATTTCAAAATAATAAATTATTTATTCCATAAAGTTTAACATAATTAATAAATAAAATAAGTTTTTTTTTTTTTCACTTGCACTTATTGTGGTAATATTTATAAATGTATTATATAAAAAATGTAGAAAGAGCAATAACAACTATTTCTGTTAAAATAGATCACAAATTTCATAACAATTATAAATTATTTACAAATTCATTTCATTCAAATTGAAAATATTTAAAATCATAAAACTGTACAATATTCTTTAAAACATCCTTCTTCTCCAGTTCTTTATAAAATAAAAAAGACAGGTTACGATGTAATTCTTATGCCAGAGTAACTCTTTTAACACTGCCAGGTGATGCAGGTGCTTTCCCAGATAACAGACTATTGAAATCTTTGAAACTAAATATATATATATAAAAAAAAGACACATTACATTAACAGCATAAAACAATTACATCTCAATTTCATAATTCCATAGGAAAATAACAGAGATTATTTAAATTTATATATAAAATAATAAAATTAGTGCAAAAAAAAATCTCTAAAATATTAGGTGTAAGGGAAAGTTCTGTCATTGTGTGGCACCCAAACAGAGAGTTTGCACACAAAACCAAGCCTTTTAATCTGATCCAAAGCAGTAGTCTGATGAATTCCAAGCTTGAAGCCCACTTCTGTGGAAGTTAACGTGGGATTTGTCCTGATCATACTGTAGCACTTCGTCACTGACACCTGATGGCCTTTCTGATCTGGGTTCATCTTTCAAAGAAAAATCACCCAAACGAAATTCTGCAAACCATCTTTGGCATGTTCGAGGTGTTACTGCGTCCTCTCCAAACACGTCGCACAAGTTTTTTGTTGCCTCCATCGCGTTATTCCCTTTTTGGATCTCATACAACATACAATGCCTTAAGCACACTTTTTCTTCACCCATGGTGACAGTTCTACGAGTTTACCATCGATCATACTCTAACCTAACTGTTTAAACAGGTTTCAGTCGATAATCGACAACGCATAAAAGTCCAAGTGTTCAAAAACGGCAGAACTTTCCCTTACACCTAATAGAATAAGGAAAAAAGTGCAGAAAAACAATCTTATTTAGAATTTAAAACAGAAGTAATGTGTTTAACACCACATAGGCAAGCATCTAAAATTTTGGAACTGGACTCTGCCCACCTGCCCACTAAGTAATGCTCTAGATTAACAATTATGAACCAGTGGCTGCCAGTTATAAAAGACAATAGCCACTTTCAAATATAAGCATACTGCTAATCAATAAAATTTGTGCTTTTTTTCTTTTTTTATCAGCTGATTCCCTAAATATGTAATGCTTTTGCACCCAATTACCTAAATACACAATTACTTCATTTCTTATTAATATTTGGAATTTCTTTAAAATATTATAAAAAAAAAAAAAAAGACAATTCTGCAGCATAATATTGAAATATGGAATCTTTTCTTCCCTAATTGTCAAACTTTATGCTTAATAACACAAATAACTAAAAATATGTAATTATTTAATTGCTAATAAAAAAAATTAGCATACTTTCCAAAGCTATCTCCTGAAATGATCAACAATTTTGAAGCTAGTTTAAAATGCAGATTCATTTTCCTGCTAATTGTCAAAATTTATGTTTATCATGCAACTAATTTCTAAAATATGTGATTATCTCATTTCTAATCAATCAAAGTTGCACTTTTCCCTAAAGCTAATTATGAAAAATGCAATAATTTTGCAACCTGTTACTGAAAAAGAAAAATCATTTTGTTACTAACTGTTAAAATTTACATTAAATAATGCAAATATTAGCTGAAATACATGATAGATTTGTTGCTTAGCATTGGAATATGACATTATCTTGTCGCTAGTTGTCAAAAATTTCATTTAATATTTAAAATAATCTCCGAATTAGAGTGTATTTCATCACTAATTGATAAAATTTGCAGACTATTATTAAAATACAGAATCATTTCTGCACTGACTGTCAAATTTTATGTTTCATAATGTAAATAATTGCTGAAATATGCAATTACTATCTTGCTATTTGGTAAAATTTGCAATTCTTCAAAGCTATTTTCCAAAACATGCAAAGATTTTGTGGCCTATTATTAAAATACAGAATCATTTCACTGTCCACTGACAAAATTTATGTTTAATTGCAATTAATTGCTAATTAATATAATTCAATGAAATCAGATTAAAAAAGTATTGACAACATGCGTGAGCGTGACCAACACACTAATTAACGGGGAAAGGAAAACACATGGATGTCCTTTCCCCAGCAGAGGTGGAGGACCAACTGACAAATTTAATTTTTAAAATGTGCTCCTAGGGAAAATATGCGTCCACACACCTACAATCACAGATACACAGTCCTGATTTCTCTATTGGTCCGCAGAGGCAACCAATGAATAGTTCTCGCATAGTAAAAAGAAGAATCATAGATTCTCCATTCAGGAGCGTCGTGGGAAGCAAAGTTTACAGGGTGTGTTGAGCCAGGAATGAATGGCTGCAAGTGGATGCTTGCAAAACGATATATTTTTAAGTTAGATTTAAAATAGATTCACATCACAGATACTTACATCATCTCATAGCGAAGTCTTTCTTCAGCAGATACAGATGGTCTCATTTCACTGACTACTTTTAATAAATGTCTTTGATTTATTGAAACAATTAATGTACTACGCCTTCTAGATTCTTTGACTCCTCCACCAAAATATTTATCATTGACAACAGCAATCTAAAAAAAAAAAAAAAACTTATTTGAAAAGGATACAATTAAAAAAGCCTTTAAAACTATCCACAAATAATAACTGCACTTTTTATGCATAATACCTAAAAGATCAAAATGATTTTAATGTACCGGGTGATCTTAAAGTCAGGACGAAATTTAAAAATGAATAATTCAAAAACGAATCAAGATACAAAGATACGGTTTGCACCAAACGGATGAAAAGAAAACCAGGTTTTGTGTGGCAATGAAAAAAAAATAGTTCTGTTGGCAATCAACAGATGGCCTATAGTGTTTTATTCCACCAAAAGATGATTTACAAATGAAAAAATGTTGACAACTCGCAAGTCAGCTTAATTACAGTTAATTAGTACTATTATAGTAACTGTTCAATGTGCTGTCCATCATTCAGAAGTACAGCTGTGAGACGATTCACTACATCATTCACAGCATTTAATAGCATTTCTTGCATTATGGCAGACACGTTTTGGTGGATGGCATCTTTCAGTGCTGCTAGTGATGCCGGTTAGTCGCGGTACACTTTTGACTTCAAGAATCCTCACAGCCAAAAGTCACAGGGTGTCAGATCAGGAGATCTTGGAGGCCATGCGTGATTAAAGTAGTGACTGAGAATGCAATCCTCCCAAATGTTGAGTGTAGCAGGCGTTGCACAGGCAGAGCAATATGAGGTGGTACTTTATCTTGCATAATGGTGACTGTTTGGAGTGCCTGCCATGCAACAGTGCTGCATATTGCTGACCAGTGACAGAAACTGTTTTGTAACCCATCTGTGTGACTTCCTCGAAAAAAAATGGACCAATTATGAAATCAGCAGTGAAGCCACACCAGACTGTCACTTTAGGCTGTTGCAAGGGTACCTCAACAAATACATGTGGATTTTCTGTGGCTCACACTCGACAATTGTTGGTGTTAACAGCACCAGAGAGTGTGAAATGTGCTTTATCTATCCAAAGCACAGTGATGAAGCCAGTCGTGCTGCTCTTCCATCTTATTGAATACCAAATTTGCAAAATCTCAGCGAGAGTCGAAGTCACGAGGTTTCAGTTCTTGGTTATGTTGCAACTTGTAGGGATAACGTTTCAGAGTTATTCGCAGTGCTCTCCAGACAGTTCCGTACGACACTCTTATCTGCCTCGAAACTTCTTGAGCACTGCACTCCCCATGTGCAGAAACCGCCGACATGGATTGAACCGTCTGCTCCACTGTTGTGGCAACAGCAGTGGCTGTTGAGGGACATCCACTTCTTGGACGTGACACCAAAGAACCTGTAGCTTCAAATTTCTTCATCATTTTGTTCAATGTAGATGCTATTGGTCCTTTGCTATCTCGCATACCCTTCATGTAGCGATATGCTTGCAATGCTGCAGTGGCATTTTCTGAATTCTTATAATGCAGTTTAACTAAGAAGGCTTTCTCAACTATGGACAGCATTTCGATGCATATAAGCTTCGACTACCATTACCTGCTGCAGTTGCTCCTTTTTATATCGTTTGTTGCTTTGCATAATCCTACATCAGAAATCCGACAGCGCCATCTGTTGGTCACCAACAGGACTATTTTTTTACCATTGCCACACAAAACCCGGCTTCTTTTCCATTTGTTTGGTGCAAACCGTATCTTTGTGTCTTGATTTGTTTTCGAATTATTCATTTTTAAAGTTCGTCCTGACTTTTCGATCACCCGGTACATATAAAACAATTATAGTTTAGATAATTATATTGGCAGCAAAGGTATGCAAAAAAAAAAGAGAAGAGAGAGAAGGGGACAGAATTTTTTATAAAATTTCAGGTCATTCAATTTTAAGAAGTACAAAATTTTAATCTTTATACTCAAATTAACAAGTGAAAACAATGATATACATAGCAACTCTCCCAATTTCGGGAGATTTAATACAAGAAATTTTTTTAAATTGTTTTCATCTTATTTAATCATCGAAAATATATGAGCCATTTTCCTTTAAAAAATACTGGTGTCAAATCAGATAAAAAAATTTAAAATGCTGGCAGCTATGTAATGATAACAGAAATAAACACATTTACATTTTAATTTGTGACTAACTTATCAAAAAAAAAAAAAAATTATACATATCTCTAGGATTTATTATATACTGCTGAAATTTTGTACATCATTTAATTAATGTAAAATGCACATTTTTTTACTCATAAAAAATATTTTTGTATTGAGGAAATTATTCTTGAAACTGGATCATTAAAATATTTGATTAAATTTATAAAATTTTGCATTACTTTCTATACATTTTTTGTAATTTGTTAAGTTTGAGACCAACATTTTAGGAATGTCAAGTTTTTGGAAGCTAATGTCAAGGTTTTTTTTTTTTTTTTTTTTTTTTAACACCTTGTACACATATGTTTAAATAGAATAAAGCAAAGTTTAAGGTTTTCCTTTGTAAGTTTTTTAATGTACAACATTCAACTTTCATCTTGTTCTTAAGTTAGTTGAAAAATAAAATATTTCAGAGAGAATAAAGACTTTTTTTTTTTTTTTTCTTCTAAACTTCTAAAAAAAAAAAAATTAGTACTTTTTTTAGTGCAAAGAAAAAAAAAAAAAAAGACAAAGTATTCATACATCTTGAACAATTTTTTTTCCATCTTCATAGGAAGGTTTTTTTAGTCCTTCTTCAAGTTTAGGTATGTACAACAGCTTATCACTAGCACGGCGATAATCAGAATCCTCTGAATCCATTGTATAACGCGCTGTAAGTAAATAAAGACAGTTTACATTTTTATACATCAAATTCAAAATGGGAGTTAAAAATATTTAAAGTAACATTCATAAACCCAAAGGAAAAGATATCAATATATATAACACACACACACACCAAAAAAAAAAAAAATTTTTTTTTAATATAAAAATGTTGATTGCAGCTTTGATAGCAAAGAGAATGCTGTTATAAGTGCATAAAAAAAAATATATATATATATATTCATTACGAAAATGTTTTATCCTTTTTTGGGCCTGTTAAAAGAATGATACTTTCATGTTTGTTGACATCTCTCTGCACAATATTGACCATCTTACAAACTATAAACTCTAAATAGTAATATCCAATTTATTTATGAAATTGAAAACAATATTTCACTTTCTTTTATATCAATCATATCATATCAGGGGTGAAACTACCTAACATGCAAAAATCCTGAAAACTATTATTTGCATGCAGATAGGGGAGACTTATCAATGATATATCACGTAGTTACTTATAATAAGTGGCATATGCAGAGTTCTTAATACATTATAAGGCAAATTCAACATTCAAAATATGAAATTTTAATAAAAACAAAATAATTTAACATGAGATTCAGAGACAAAAAAAAAAAAAAAAAATTAAAACCCTGAATTCAGGGGTAGCTCCTGAAAAGTTTCACCCCTATTATTATTATTATTTTTTTTTTTTTACTGAAAAAAACTATACTACTAAAGGCTGTACTAGTAAATCTCTGCAATTTCTTTACCCCATCACACTTGTTCATGTCACATTAACCTTTTCACAATACCTCAGAATCACCTTATTACTGTTGGCTGATAATCCACTCCTAGAATCTGGTTCCCTTCACATATATATAAGTACTTCACCCTTCTCCGCTATGCACCACAATCATTTTCTTTTGGTTTATTTATTGAAAACTTTTAATAACATTCATAATTTTATTTTAGAAAGATGAATTCTATATTTAAATCAGCTATGAATTTACAGCTTTGATATTATGAAATATTAAATATTCAAGTCTGCATATCAGCCAAATTTTCTGTTTCATTTTCCCTATAATCTAATAAAATTGCCATTGATTCATACTTTAAGGATATCTTATTGAAAAATAGTTTTTTAAATTCTGTTTCTTGAATTCCACTTTTTGATTAGCTTAGAAAGCATTTTTTTTTTTTTTTTTTTTTTTAACACAAATAAAATATTAGAGCTCTTCTGAGTTTTACATAACGAAGTGCAAAATTTAAATATATATATTTTTGAATTATGACTAAGATAAAAGGGGACATGTACAAAGAATGAAATTCAAAAAATCCAATTTTTCAGGGATAGCCTTAAAACAAGAAGCAACAGCAGTCTCATAGGATTACATGGGGAAGAAGAAATGGTAAATTTGGCTTGTCTGCAGCCTTAATATTACAGCTATTATTTTACTTTTTTACTTTTAGGCATGCCATGGACTGCACTTTTATATTAACGTCATAGTTATATTAATACACAGATATTAGAATACAATAGCAGATACATAGTTTTTTAGTAAAAAATTAATTTAATAGTCACACAGACTAGAACTCCTTAATTTTTCAATACTGCTAATCTTAACAACAACAACAAGAAACTATTAAAAATTATTTTTAATAATCATTTTTAAAACAAATATATACACAAAAAACTGTTTTCTAAATATTTTGAATATTTCAGAAAACTGAGACTAAAATGAATCCATTAATAATAAGTACATAAAAGTTTTTATAATGGGAAAATCTTACTCGTTGAAGAATACTGAACATCATGTAGTGCTTCAATGTGAGCAGTATACAACAGAGCTTGTAAATCAGCCCCAGAAAAATGGTCTGTCAATAATGCTATTACCTCGAAATCCACATCCTCACACAAAGGTAATCTGGATGATAAGCAATGCAGAATTTCAACACGCTCTTTCTGAAAGGGGAAAAAAAAAAGAAAAGGTTATATACATAAAGCATACACATATCAAGAGAATTATTACAGAAAATAGCGATGAAATTCTGTCTATGACATAATTTAATTTAGTACAACAGGACTACTTATATTTGTATTTTAACACCCTTTCAAAAAAAAAAAAATATATATATATTTAAAACAAATACTCAATTAATTGTGAATTTTACAAATCAAATATTGAACAGTATTAACATTACGTCTATCATTAATGACAAAGAATGTTTGTTTCCGATTAAAGATTTAAATCTATCTCGTACCTTCAAATATCCTCTTCCTCTTGGCAGAAAGATATTCAATTATAATTCTGTATCTAAGTCTACCTCTTTTACTAACACTGTAACCTGTAAATGCAATGATCCTTCTTTCTCAAAATTTATTGACAGAGACCATGGACACATTATCACGGGTAATCTCAATATTATTGATAATTATCAATTAAAAAAATTCATGAAATTTGGCACCAAATTTAGACTTCCAGTTAAAACTAGCATTCCACAAATCTTTCAACAGTTTTCTTATGACCTAGATTTATTTATTTATAAAATATCTATTACTCATAATAAACCTATTGCCTACTTCACTCAATGGAAAGTTTTAGTGTTACAAAAAATCAAAAATGCATTATTTATCAATTCTTCAAATCTGGTGTTATTTAAAAAATCTGTACTTCTTAACTCAATCAAATCACTACAGGATGACTTTGTAATCACTTATGTTGACAAATCACCTAATAATTATGCCATTATTTGTAAATCCTACTATCTCTCTATTTTAAACTCTTCAATCAATTATAGTAACATCTTCAGTTTAACTAATAATAACCTTATTATTAATAACCGAAAAATACATAATTACTATAAACTACTTCAACTTCCCTTCAATAACTTTAATTATCCTTATATAGTTCTCATACCTAAGTTTCACAAATCTCCAATTAAATTTCGCACTGTCACTGTTGGGTGTAACACTTATAACAACAATGCTAATAAAGCTCTACTGGATATTCTAAAACAAATTTACAAATGTACTTGCAAAGTTGATAATTTACACTGTCTTAAAAATAGCTTTCAATTAATTCAATACATAAAATCGCTCGATTCAATAGACAATATTATGACTTTTGACTTTCAAGATCTTTTCAATAATATTGAGTTATCAGATCTTAGTAATATCATTTACAGTCTTTTTCAAGAATATAAAGCTCAAATTAATCTTCCTTACAATTTTAAAGCAGAAAAATTTAAAACTCTTCTTAACTTTGTTATCCATAATAATTATATCTTCCACAACAACGCTATCTATTTGCAACAATTAGGCATCCCACAAGGAAGTTGTAGCTCCAGTATTTTGGCAGATCTCTATCTTTATTATTATGAAAAGCAAATTTGCAATGATGATGTTCGATTTTATCGTTACATCGATGATATTATTGTATTTTATCTCAACAAGAACTCACAAAATGGCTTTTCCTTCAATTATCCACCTAATTTAAAGCTAACTCAAAATACTCTGACTAATCAATCAATTAACTTTTTAGATCTCAAAATAATCATCGATGGTAATAAACTTTACACAGATATTTATGACAAACGGCAAGATTTTTGTTTTAATGTCAACTTATTTACACATTTTAATTCATGTCTGCATCTTTCGGTATTTAGAAACATCATCATTAACCATTTATTTCGAATTAATAATTTATGCTCTGCAAAGTTTAAAAACAAGAATATTAATAAACTGATCAAAGCCACTGCTAAAATGGGTTTTCCTAAAAACTTTGTATTTTCTATTTTATATCCTTAACCATGTCTCTGTCAGTACAAAAAAAAAAAAAAAAAAAAAAAGCTGTGTACACTCTTGTGTATATCAACAAAAAAATTATAAAATAATAAAAGACAATAAAAAAGGTGGCGGTTGGGTGGGCAGATGTTTGATTACGGAGGTGGGGTGGTGTTGTAAGGCTGGATGGTTGGGTGGGTTTGTGAAATTAAATTAAAAAATAAATAAAAAATAAAAAAAGTAGAAGGCTTGTTGCATTTGCTTTGTATTACTATGCAAACTTTCATTTTCCAATAAAATTTCAGATTTCTCCTTTTTGAGTTGTCAACTATATTTAATGTTCTAATTATACTGTTAAACACAATGTGATCAATCGGTGAATTTCATTGTGGCTTCGTGGTTTCATTGTTGTTCATCTGCTTTGAAATTTTGCATTTTTAAATCCATATGGTTCCTGTTCTGGTTGTGGCAGGCTGGGGGAGTGTTGCCGGCGTAAAACTAGTGTAACCCCACAGGCAAGTCACAAGTCTTGCCGCCTGCCTCCTTCTTCCTATCTTGTGTTTCTTGGGTTGTTTTTTCATTAATTTTGATAAGTTTATGGTTTTAAGTTAAGATTTGTTGTTTTACTTTATTGATTCGTTTGTTTTGCAGACTGTTAATTAATAGATCTGGTTTCTTTACATTAATGTATTTCATCCACTGATGATTTTTTTTTTTTTTTTTAATCTTATTGGTCATTGGTGTTTCAGTGATCTTGTATCTGTTGCTTGGCTTCTACTATGCTTAATAGATCATCTTTATTATATATATATATATATATATGTATGTATGTATGTATGTATATCTGAAAGCACTAGTCTAAGTAATCAGGAAATATTCAGCTGAGACCTGTTGGCTCTGCGGTCAGAGTACACAACTACAAACCCGAAGGTTGTGAGTTCGATCCTCACCGATGGGAAGTAAAAAAAAAAAAAAAAATTGAAAACACCAGCCTAAATAATCAGGAAATATTCAGCCAAGACCCGCTGGGTTGGTGGTCAGAGCACACAACTACGAATCCGAAGGTTGTGAGTTCGATCATTACCGATGGCAAGTGAAATGAAAGAAAAATAAATAAATAAATAAAAGTTTTTATGGATTTCACAAAATATTTTAAGATAGAATAAGAAATTAAATGGTAAATTTGGATATTGGCAGGCATTTTCGAAGTGAAACACTATAAATTGGTAACAACACAAAATGCCAGATTGAAAGAAATAGTCCTGTCATACTAAAAAACAAGTAACCAGGGCTCGTGAAATACGGTCACCTGTTCGCCAATGGCAACCAATATATTTTAGCTGGTGGTTTTTTAAATATTGTGTTTTCAATGAAAACACAATATTAAAAAAAAAAAAAAAAAAATGGATTCAGAGTCGAATGGAAAAACTGCAGAGTAGTTCATATCAATTCATATAAGAAACAAGTAGAAGGAAAACAGCAACTCGTGGCTATATGTGTGTGTTTTCACACACTTACATGTTGAATTGAGACTCAGAGTTGAATCAATGTACCAATAGGAAATTTACATCTCACTCCACTTGCTGTAACAGCATGTTTAACCAACCTACTGTTATAGTTTACACAGCTTTTGTTATCTCACTTTCTGGCCCTGTACTGAATCGTTGTGCCGGTGTAATGATGTGTTGATGTCAATGGTGTACCAGTTTGAGGATGTTATATTGAAACAGGTATTTCCTGATGTATAATCTAGTCCTAGCTAGTATTTGATTTTTATACACAGAATTTTAATTTCTAAATTCATGTATATTTCAAAATTGAACATAAAATAAATAAGTAAATAAATGCCAGGGTTATTTTTTACTGGCTACCAAAAATTTTTCCTGGCGACCAGTTTTTTTTTTTTTTTTTAATTCCTGGAGCCCTGCAAGTAACCATTGGATTATAATAGAACTACAGTCACTTTATTTCAATGAAGTAAAGTGGCCTCATATTAAAGGAGCATAAAAGCTTCAGTATAGCTATCCACCATTAAATTTAGATATAAAATGGATGATGATGATAAATACATTGTTTATAATTATAATGAGAAAATTTAGATAGACAAAGTGGAATTTCAACATGCTCTTTCTAGTAGAAGGAAAAAGTTAAATATATGAAACAGCCATTTATCTAGATGATTAATTACAGAAAAAACAAGTAGCAGGGTTCTCACTCAATTGCAAAAATAAAATTCTCTGACTTTTGCAGGTTTTCCAGGTCTATTTTTAGAAAATTCCAGACACAAAATTTGATTCATAACATAAAAAATAGCTCACAGCATAAAACATAACATAGCTCACAACATAAAAGACAACATAGTAACGAGACTCGTGACATAAATTGAATGCCCAAAAAGCATTTTCCAGGTTTATATAGCCATTTTTCCAGGTTTTGTTGCAATATTTGCAATTTTCCCTGACTTTTTTCATTAATTTGAAATTCCCTGACTATTCCAGGTTTTTCAGGTTTTCCCTGACCCATAGGAAACCTGAAGTAGGCATCAATTGGAATCACTATATATTTTTAAGACTAAAGTCATTTACATTTACGCTTATAAATTAATAACAAATAGAATTTAAGTTTAGGTTTTTGAGCTAGGACCCTAGAGATCCCCCCCCCCCATAATAGCTCAAAATTTTCAGGAAATTTAGGACAAATATTTCATATTTAAGACTATTTCAGGATGATTTTTAAGTTTCAAAACATGTACTACCCCTGTAATTATAAAAGAGGCAATCATTTTTCTTACTGATGTGTAGTAAAAGGAAATATTTATACAAAACAGATAACATCCTTAACCAACAGATATTTGCACAATAATCAATTGCTACTAAAAATCTAAGACTTATGGCACTCTCAAGCATGTGCTATAAAATATCAGACTTTGAGGATATTTGTATGATTCACCAATTGTAATATTGAATGAAAATATGTGACTGTTGTTTGAAGTCTTGTTCATCTTTCAGTAGCAACACATGGGTGCATATCACACCCACTGATATTTAGAATGTTACATAGATACATATTATTATAAATGTAATGGAATCTTGTGATGTATCAGTTTTCAGCCATTTCTAAACATCTGAATGGTTTGGAATTTTGCAGACATAACAAGACTGGATGACAATACAATGATTTCATGACTATGATCTGATGCTAAATTGATCATGAGTAATGAAGTATGAATGAAAAAAACAACAGCAACATACACACAAAACAAAATCAATCAATCAATTAATTCAAATCCTTATAGAAAGAAGGCAATACTCTCTAGCATAGAATGCATAGAAGAAAAATAAAAGATTTTTTTTTATGAAAAGATAAATTCAAAGAGACAAAAGAACACATCAGCACAATGTTATGCATGTATATAATACAGTAAAGCACCATTTATACATCTCTCGCTTATACGTCTTTTATATTTATATGTAATTTTAGTGAAGTCCCGATTCACTCCTGTTCATTTTAATGCAAAAATTTCTTCGTTTATACACCACTAATATTGGTTATACATCTTTTCCACTTTACTAAAATCCAGAAAATTTCTTACCTGTCATTATTTTCCATTCTAAATATGACGGATTTTTCCTAGAAAGCATCTTAAATGGAGGAACACAGGAAAGATCAAAGAATACTGATCAAAGAATCAATTGAATTCACAGTAGAATTTTCAATACTCATAGACAAGCAGCAAATCAGACGAATATTAAAGATTTTTAATGTTTTTAAATAACTATCTGTATGGACATAAATCGTATGCTTATTATTAAAGATACGCAATATATATAATTAATATTCAAAATGTGTTCATATAGTTTATTTCTTAAGAAATGTAATAAAATACTCAATATATAATATCTGTAATTAATACCCAGTCAAGCATTCATAATATGATTTTTTTTCACTTTTTATAATAAATCGTTTTCTTTTTTTTAAAATTAATTATTGTCTTAAATTTGTAGTAATCAAAGTGTTATTATTAAAATTTCGATTATACATCTTTTCATTTATACGTCCGTCAGTCCCTTGAAAGATGTATAAACGGTGCTTTACTGTAGTAGAAAATAAAAGCATCACAATCAGAATAGAACAGAACCAACTCACATTTTTTAGAAAAAAAAAAAATAAAAAAATTTAAGTTACAGTATCAAAATTACTTTGTCTGGCAAAGGGCACAGGAGACATTTATCAAGACGACCAGGTCTCAAAAGAGCCGGATCAATTAATTCTGGTCTACTAGTTGCTGCAAGGACATGAACACCTAGAACAAACATAAAATATTTTGCAACAAATTTCGGAATCAGCTTGAGAATAATATGTATACACACATTTTCTTGGTAAGATTACTTTCTTAGAATTATATATATATATATATATAAGATTCTAAACAATAATAACAATTTGGTAAATCGTTTAATATTTCAACAACTGATAATATTTTTTTAATAGTATTTTTATTGTTGTTAAATTATTTTCATTAAAATATTCTGGGTGAAAAATGTTGAATGCTAATTAAATTGTAAATTTTCTAACTTATCTCTTTCAGTTATTCCTGTTTATATTAAAAACTAGATAACAAATTACACTTATCTAATAAAATATTAAAAAAAAAAAAAATACATAACTTTTGTTTTACTAAACAGGATCCTTTACTAGAGTTTTTCATTTAATTTGGTTGAATTTTATTTAAGGTTATTTGCAAATACAGAAAGAGAGAAAGAAGAAAAGAAAAAATAAATAAATAAAATAATAATAAGAAGAAGAAACTTTCTTTTGAAAGAATAAAGTACACTTTTAAAATATATATGTGTTAGAGTTCACCTTTTATAAAACTAAAGCAATATTTTTATGATAATTTAAAACAATAAATTATTTAAAATTATTACCTTCAAGAGACTCTACTCCGTCTAACTGAGTAAGAAGTTGATTAACAACTCTATCAGTTACCCCAGTACTGTCATGGCCTCGTCTATGAAGAAAGGAAGGAAAGAAAGAAATAGTTTAGCTTGATATTAATTGTAAAATTCATACATATATCTTTAAAATAATTTTAGGAACTGTTTTAATTTTTAAATAAAACAAAATGTAAATATTTAACATAATCATTGATTACATGATTAATCTAGAATTTAATGAATATATTTCAACAGTTTAATAACAGAACTAGCAGGTCTATTTTGGCACTGCTCGGATTGAAGAAATGATTGTAAAATTTTTTAATTAAAGAAAAAACAAAGTAAAGAAAGTATGAAATGGAATTAAAATTAAATTTTAAAATGTTACTAAACACAGAAATAAAGAGAAGTTAATTATTTATATGACCGTTGAGTTTTAGTACAAAATTTTTTTTAATGTTAAAATTGAGAGAAAAATTTAACGGAATAAAAAGAAAGCAGTTAAAAAAAATCACTACATGTGTATTCTGAATAAAATCCTAAATATAATAATTTGAACCCATTGTGGGAACTTAAAATGAATAAAATCATAAATAAATTATTAATTTAAATTCAAAAAAAAAAAAAAAAGTTCTTGCACATTACAGTGACAAACTTTCAGCTTTATATATATATGATCAATAATATATTTTAGGCTAACTGTATATTTTCTAAAACTTACATTACAAATGTATAAATTTAAACATAAATCTAAAATCCATCTCAATAGTACATCGTATACACAAATCATAGCTTTGCTGAAAAAGACAGTAATTTAAATTTCCATGATGTTAATTGCTTAAATCTGACTTTTTCACACCAAAAAATGGCATAAATAAATACTAAGACACAATGCAGACTGATGCTAGTATTCAAAATAAATGTTAATAATATTAGAAAAAACTAGTATATGTAAGTGTGATCACTGCAAAGCTTTCTTCTGTATTTTCCTATACAAATTTACACAATACAAATTATTTATTAAAATTATTTACCATGATGAATATGCAGGCAATTTTCATTTAAGAGAAGCATAACATTAAATTTCAAAAGAAAATCCTTGTGCTGATTCTGATGATTTTTTTTTTTTTTTTTAAGATACCCATATTAAAAATACACTCACACACCTCCCCGGGAGAAGGAGGGAACCAAGTATATATTCTGTCAAAATAGAAAGAGGAATTTAAAAACTCATGAAATAATGATTTGGAGAAACAATCTGTACAGTAACAAAAATTTTTCTTCAGTTTAAGAAGGAATTAAAAAATATATCAATCAGGGTTCCCACTTAGTTTCAAAAATAAAATTCCCTGACTTTTCCAGGTTTTCCAGATTTATTTTTATAAAATTCCAGTCACAAAATTTGGTTCACGACATAAAAAATAGCTCAAAGCAGAACAAAGTTTGCAATATAAAAGAAAACATAGTAACGTGACTTGTGATGTAAAACAATTTTCCCTGACTTTTTTCAGTAATTTCAAATTCCCTGACTTTTCCAGGTTTTCCCTGTTCTCCCTGACCCATGGGAACCCTGATCAATGCAATAAATAACAATATAAAAAATGTTTTAATCAAAATATTGCTTGTGTAAACATGTAAAATTTAAATTTAAAATTTCAGTACACCATATTAACTTAATAATAATAAAATAATAATAATTTACCTTGGGGCTATAGAATCAAATTCATCAAAAAATAAAATACATGGCTTAGCAGTAGTAGCTCTGAAAGGAAAAGTACAAATTAAAAATATTTAAACTCAATCATATTAATTATCATAAAATATATGAAATTAACTCAAAACAAATACAGTCTAACCTTGTTAACGTGATTCTCAAAGGGGATAAAACATTTGTTCATGTTATCAGTAGTTCATGCTATCAGTAACTAATCTTCATATAGTTAAACTAATCTTAATTTTTATGGGGATTTTGGAAACAGTTCATGTTAAAAGTAATTTACGCTAACAGTGTTCACGTTAATGAGATTCGACTGTATACTGATCTCCAAAAGATATTTTTCAAATACTGTATATTATAAAAGTAAAAAGTATAATTTATATGAATACTACAGATAGCAAATTATAAACATGCCCAGCTTAAAAAAGAAAATGGATAGTTATATAAAAATCAAAGAAAACTGTAAATATACCACTTTTGTAAATTGGCTAATTTATATATTGGTGCTTGATACTGAGATCTTACAAGAAACACTTAGAAGAAATCTGATTTAACAGATAGCTAGTAATTAGATAAATGCAAACGGAGTTAGTGCAAGCTAACCTAGCATTTCTGAAAGATACACATAGAAGAATAAAAGATGGACTTGCAGTTTAGATTAAAATCTCTCTGTTTGATTATACTATTATGGATGAATGAAAGTATAAAAAAAACTTTAGCATCAATGAGAATTATTATAAGTTCTTTGATCCATAAACCCCATTATATAATGCTAATATTATTGGTGATTTCCATTGTGAGCACATCAAACTTTAGAGCAACTATAATGATAACCACCAGATCTAAATTCTATCGAGCAACTTAGGAACTATCTTGAGAAATCGATTACATCTATACATATTAAAAAAAATAAGATGTGTGTGTGTGTCATTGTGTATGTATGTCCACAGAATTTTAGGAAAATGGCTGATCGCAGAGCTACACCAATTTGCATGGAGGTTCATAATGACCTCTCCTAATGCACCTCAAAGCCCGATTTTCGAATTTTTGATTAGTTTTCTTTTTATTAGAAGTTTGTTTTTTATTGAAATTGGATTTTGCCATAGTGTTTCTGTGTCACGGCAAAAAAACAAGGTGTTTCCATTTGAAAGTAAATGTGAGGTATTTCTTATGTTGGTCAATGGCTTGGTCAGTTAAAGCGTCCAATTGTTACTGCGATGGTCGTGGGTTCGATACTCGGTAGCAGAAGTGTTACTTTTTTTGCAGATAATTAATAGGTAAGATGTAAATTGTAAAAGAAAACATTTCATTGTCTACACAGTATCCTAGGGAATTCTGATTAGATTTTTTAAAAGCTTTCTTTTAATTACTAAAACGCACAAAATAAAAATTTAAGTGAAAAAAAAACAAAAAAAAACAATGGAGCCCTAAAAATCATAAAATAAATATTTATTCTTGAAGAGATATGACTATAAAAAATCAACGTGTCATCAATAAGTAAATTTTAAAGAAAAATATAGATGTTTCACTTTTGCAAGATATGAAATATTTTAACTAATCAAAATATTTTAAAAAGCATTCGAGAACAACATTAGAGTTTCTTTTTACATTTGTTAGACTTTTTTTTTTATTATTATTAATTAAAATATGAATATAATTTCCTTATAATAGCTTAAAAATTAGCTATTTAAATATTAGTTTTAAATTTAATTGTTGCCAAAACAGTTTTCTAGTTCATTGTTTTCGACAAAAAAAGTAATATATTTTGACACGAATAATGAAATTTTGCTACTGAATAATGAAACTAATATATTTAATAGATGTTGAGATACAGTCATCTTTGAAATCGTAGTTCCTAAATAATAACAAATCTACCTTTCGCTGATAAATACCCAAATTGAAGTACCCAGAATAGACCTTTCTACAGGCAGTGGTAACCTGGACCTGATGCAGTGCGGGCAAAAAAAGACCTGCTGTAGGCAGCAGCTACCTGAAGCAAGGTATAGGGTGATTTCAATGTAGGTATTTTTATTTATTTTTTATTTATAATGTGATATAAAAAATAAACAGTAATGCAATTCTTTTGAAAAATCATTTAAATATAGTGGCCAGCAAAGTGGGCGTAGCCTGCTAGTTTTTAATAAAGGATTATAAATTTCATATATGAGTATCATACAACTTAATCAACAATTAAGATAGTTGACTAAACAATACATCACAACTACAACTAAGGGTGAATATCTTCTTTATTAAAGAACATTTATTTTATTTTCAGTAACTGAAAAATAAATAAATAAATAGCTTAGTAACATTAGATTTAATTAATTATTATTATAATTACTTTGCTTAAATTTTTATTTATAAGGAAATTTTTACTTGTAGGAATTTTGTTAATGCCAGGTTGCTGAAACTAAAATGTTAAGACGTTGTATAAATATTTGGATCAAGCATTTTATGCCAGCACTGAACAATGCATTATGGTTGATGACAAAGTAAATATAACATAAAATAAACAACTTTATTATGATTTTTAAGCAAGATAATTTCTGCTCTGAATTAAACTTTTAAATATTTTTTTTCTATAAAATCTAATAACCTGTACGATTTATATAATAAATAACAATTATTCTCTAAGTGCATATTGGAAGACGTAATGAATACCTTTTAAATAAATCTCGCACAGCTTGTTCACTTGCTCCGATGTATTTAGATAACAATTCAGGACCCTGGAATTATAAATAGTAAATATTAAGCAAGAAGTGGCAGATTCTTTAAAATATATCAATATAGTTAACATTCAGTCGTATATTTTGAATATATCTTACAGAATGCATTAAAAACAGTAGCAATAGCATATATGTGCACAGGTCATACTTTTATTTTCCTAATTAAGCTTTTAAGGCCAAAATTGAAGAGAGACAGATGATGAAAATTATGTTTGAGTAAAATACAAATGAGATTAAAAAAATTAATTACCTTTTTTCAACTGCTTTTAAATTACCTTTCGTATACTAGTTGATATTTTTTAACAATAGTGATTTGTGTGCAGTAAATGAAGATTTTTTTTATAATTCTATATAAGAAGATAAAATTGATAAACAATAATAAGAAATTGTACGATAGCTATTGTTAAAAGAGCAAGCAAGTTTTAACAACATAACCAAATTTTGCAATAACTACTCCCCCCCCCCCTCCTTGAAAAACATGAGCTTAACACAAATAAAACATATAAGTGAGTTATATAATAATATTTATTGAAGTTTGGAAATAATGAATAAATAAAACTTATTTTATAAAAATTGGAGACAATATTATTGACTCTAGAAATCTACTTTCTTCTTTTTCTTCTCAACTTTAAAATCAAAGCTTTTTAAAATTAATTGAGAAAACAGAAAATTATAGAGAGAAAAAAGTTTGCTTAAAGAATATTCTGTACTATAATTAAAAGAAAATGAAGTAAACAATATTAACAGTTGTAACTAAAAATGAAAATGTGTAAAAAGTAAATATAGAATTTTTAATAATAATAATAATGAAAAGTTGTCTGGCTTACTTTAATACTGATGAAATTTAAACCACATTCACTAGCTACCACACTAGCAAGAAGGGTTTTCCCAGTACCTGGAGCTCCATACAATAAAATATTTGTCTGGGGTTTCAAAGAATAATTCTTGTACATTTCTTTATACTGAAACATAATATTTTGTATGAGAAATATTTAATGTTCACAAAAGATTAAATATATATTACAAATATAAGTAGCTTAAAATATAACATTTATTCTTAAAACAATCTAGATGAAAGTAAAAGTTTTAAATAATTATTTTTCAAAAACCTTTATTATTGTCAGTTGTAACCCCACTCTTTCCTTTAGAAATTTCACAACATTTGAATTAAATATATAATATTTAAATATGTGGGATGCTTTGATTTAATGATAAAAGTTCTTAAAATCAAACTTTAAAAAAATCTTAGATATATATATATATATATATATGAAACAACAAATTATTGTAATAAAAGCTTTAAAATGTTTGTTAATGGAAAAATACAATGCTTATCAAATGATGAAAAATCTCTCTATATATAAATGGCTAAGAGAGTTTTCTTCCTGTTTGTCTGTGTGTTGACGCAAGTTGCCACCAGCTTTTCATACTTTAGTTAATTTAAAAAAATCTAATTGTTTGATCGATAAGTTAATTAAACCGACGGATTCAGAAAAAATGCCCCTTTCATTTAGTACCTTATTTGTAATGAAATTTTGATTAGATTTTTTTAAATTAATTAAAATGTGAAAATAATAACCTGGTAAAAGCTTTAAAAATGGACTTTTAAATGTTGCCCCAAATATATATATATAAGATCTACAGACTAATTACTTATCTAACTATAAGTGGTTCATTATTCGAAAATTTATTTTTGCAATTAAAAAGAAATACTTAGTAAACTTTCTGAATGTCTTTTAAAGCCAATCCTATAATAAACATTTTTCAGACATTTTTTATGATATTATAATGTACAAAATCAAACAATTTAATTTAAAAATTAATAAAAAGCCCAACAAATTTAAAACAAATACTCAATTGATTGTGAATTTTACAAATCAAATATTGAACAGTATTAACATTACGTCTATCATTAATGACAAAGAATGTTTGTTTCCGATTAAAGATTTAAATCTATCTCGTACCTTCAAATATCCTCTTCCTCTTGGCAGAAAGATATTCAATTATAATTCTGTATCTAAGTCTACCTCTTTTACTAACACTGTAACCTGTAAATGCAATGATCCTTCTTTCTCAAAATTTATTGACAGAGACCATGGACACATTATCCCGGGTAATCTCAATATTATTGATAATTATCAATTAAAAAAATTCATGAAATTTGGCACCAAATTTAGACTTCCAGTTAAAACTAGCATTCCATAAATCTTTCAACAGTTTTCTTATGACCTAGATTTATTTATTTATAAAATATCTATTACTCATAATAAACCTATTGCCTACTTCACTCAATGGAAAGTTTTAGTGTTACAAAAAATCAAAAATGCATTATTTATCAATTCTTCAAATCTGGTGTTATTTAAAAAATCTGTACTTCTTAACTCAATCAAATCACTACAGGATGACTTTGTGATCACTTATGTTGACAAATCACCTAATAATTATGCCATTATTTGTAAATCCTACTATCTCTCTATTTTAAACTCTTCAATCAATAATAGTAACATCTTCAGTTTAACTAATAATAACCTTATTATTAATAACCAAAAAATACATAATTACTATAAACTACTTCAACTTCCCTTCAATAACTTTAATTATCCTTATATAGTTCTCATACCTAAGTTTCACAAATCTCCAATTAAATTTCGCACTGTCACTGTTGGGTGTAACACTTATAACAACAATGCTAATAAAGCTCTACTGGATATTCTAAAACAAATTTACAAATGTACTTGCAAAGTTGATAATTTACACTGTCTTAAAAATAGCTTTCAATTAATTCAATACATCAAATTGCTCGATTCAATAGACAATATTATGACTTTTGACTTTCAAGATCTTTTCAATAATATTGAGTTATCAGATCTTAGTAATATCATTTACAGTCTTTTTCAAGAATATAAAGCTCAAATTAATCTTCCTTACAATTTTAAAGCAGAAAAATTTAAAACACTTCTTAACTTTGTTATCCATAATAATTATATCTTCCACAACAACGATATCTATTTGCAACAATTAGGCATCCCACAAGGAGGTTGTAGCTCCAGTATTTTGGCAGATCTCTATCTTTATTATTATGAAAAGAAAATTTGCAATGATGATGCTTGATTTTATCGTTACATCGATGATATTATTGTATTTTATCTCAACAAGAACTCACAAAATGGCTTTTCCTTCAATTATCCACCTAATTTAAAGCTAACTCAAAATACTCTGACTAATCAATAAATTAACTTTTTAGATCTCAAAATAATCATCGATGGTAATAAACTTTACACAGATATCTATGACAAACGGCAAGATTTTTGTTTTAATGTAAACTTATTTACACATTTTAATTCATGTCTGCATCTTTCGGTATTTAGAAACATCATCATTAACCATTTATTTCGAATTAATAATTTATGCTCTGCAAAGTTTAAAAACAAGAATATTAATAAACTGATCACAGCCACTGCTAAAATGGGTTTTCCTAAAAACTTTGTATTTTCTATTTTATATCCTTAACCATGTCTCTGTCAGTACAAAAAAAAAAAAAAAAAAAAAAACGTGTACACTCTTGTGTATATCAACAAAAAATTATAAAATAATAAAAGACAATAAAAAAGGTGGCGGTTGGGTGGGCAGATGTTTGATTACAGAGGTGGGGTGGTGTTGTAAGGCTGAATGGTTGGGTGGGTTTGTGAAATTAAATAAAAAAAAAAAAAAAAGTAGAAGGCTTGTTGCATTTGCTTTGTATTACTACGCAAACTTTCATTTTCCAATAAAATTTCAGATTTTTCCTTTTTGAGTTGTCAACTCTATTTAATGTTCTAATTATACTGTTAAACACAATGTTATCAATCGGTGAATTTCATTGTGGCTTCATGGTTTCATTGTTGTTCATCTGCTTTGAAATTTTGCATTTTTAAATCCATATGGTTCCTGTTCTGGTTGTGGCAGGCTGGGGGAGTGTTGCCGGCGTAAAACTAGTGTAACCCCACAGGCAAGTCACAAGTCTTGCCGCCTGCCTCCTTCTTCCTATCTTGTGTTTCTTGGGTTGTTTTTTCATTAATTTTGATAGGTTTATGGTTTTAAGTTAAGATTTGTTGTTTTACTTTATTGATTTGTTTGTTTTGCAGGCTGTTAATTAATAGATCTGGTTTCTTTACATTAGTGTATTTCATCCACTGATGATTTTTTTTTTTTTTTAATCTTATTGGTCATTGGTGTTTCAGTGATCTTGTATCTGTTGCTTGGCTTCTACTATGCTTAATAGATCATCTTTATTATATATTAAAAAATAATAATAATAACAATAAAAAAAATAATACTAACCTTAATTTTAGATTTTTTTCCCCCCTTTTGTTTAAATAGTATGTTTCTGGCATGGATGAAGTGTGCTTGGCATGAAAGCTAATTCAGCATTACATTAAAGAGCTTTACTTATTGATAACCCTGGGTAATTTTTAAAATTTTGATGCTGTAATAGATCGGCCATTTTTCGCCAAGGACTTCACTTTCGTAAAAGCCACTTTAAGCCAAATAGTGCATAAAAAATATAAATAAATTATAAAATATTGGAAAACAGAAAAAAAAGGAAAGGAAAAAGAAAAAGAAAAGAAATAAAACAAAAAAAAAGCCATAAATTATGTATTTTTGTCTAAAGTGATGATAAAAATTCAAACGTCGCCAAGGTGAGCTACATTAAGGCTGAACCATGATCAGGTTTACATATTTCATTATTTATTTTTCTATATACCAACTACTATTGCAACCACAAAAATTATTTGTCTCATGCAATAGACGTAGCCGATCATAGCACATTGTAATTAATATTACATTTGGTGCGAAATTGTTGTCATTTTATGGTTGATCGAATAAATCAAATAAATGTAGAAAATAACGTGAAAGAAAATATTATGTACACTACATATAGTGTTGTTCATATGTAACTGGAATTCAAATATAAAATAGCTACTTCAATTTTTTCGATACTGTCCATTTCGAAACTTTCATCTGATACGCACCCAAATGGAAACCCACTGGTAAGCTATTGTCAGAGGCAATAGGGACAGACACCCGAGAGTCTGCGAATAAGTGGGTCGTTGCTGAAGGCAGCGGGGAACCAAAGCAGGCTTTAAAGCAATTTCATGATTTCTTTAAATTTTATTTTTGTTTGTAAAGCGATATAGAAAAGAGTTTTCTTTAAATATAGTGACCAGCGAAGCGAGAAAAGCCTTAAATAAATTGGGAGAAACGAAGTACACTAACACATAATAAATATAATAAAACCTATCTTTACTTCGTGGCTGTTCTGAGATCTTTCAGCGCCGGGCACCCGGGCCTCTTCGGAGAACGTTATCACTGTGCTGGAGATTTGGACTTCTGGATGCTTCTTTGTTGACTTTCCAACAGGTGGCTCCATGCCTTATTTGGGGCTACTGCGCCGCTTTCGTTGCATGTGTCTTCATTGGTTGATATTTCGATTGATTCTCGGTACATGGCGTATTGATAATTGTTGTAGTCGGATATTTTAGTGGTTTTATCGAATTCTATTTTAATGTCATTATCTTTATATGTTTTGGCTAGGGCTGTATTGAATTTTCCAGTTTTGATGTCGTTTTTATGTTCTTTAACTCTGGTTTTTATTTTTCTTTTTGTGACGCCGATGTAGGAACCGGGTTTATTGTTTATGTCTGTATACGGAATTTTATATATACCTGCGGTTTCAAGTGGGGGGGTTGGGTCTTTGTCGCTACGAATTAGTTGGAAAATGTTCTTGTTTGGTTTTATGGGGATATTTATATTGTATTTACTGGCGGTATTTCTGATTTTATTGGCGGCTCCGCGATCGAAAGGGATGGATGAGGTGAATTTAATTGGTTGTTTTTGGTAATTTGGAATATGGTCGAGTTTTTTGAGTTTGTCTTTAATTAATTTATTTATGATTTTGTTCGGGTATCCTGCTTTTCTGGTTAGGTATTTAATGAAATCAAGTTCTTCTTCTAGATCTTTGGGTTCGTTGCAAATCAGGATGGCGCGATTAATGTAAGATTGAATGGCGTTGGTTTTATATCTAAAGGGGGTTTTGCTTTTAAAATGGATGATTTCATTGCTATTAGTTGGTTTTCTGTATACAGTGGTTTTAAACTTTTTGTCATTTTCGTTCCGGGTTATTGTGACGTCAAGGAAATTAAGTTTGGATTCTCTCTCTTCTTCACAGGTGAATTGGATATTTACGTCGTGGTTATTGATATCATTAAGGATTTTATTGAGATCAGTTTTCTTTTTAACTATAGCAAAGACGTCGTCGACGTAGCGGTACCAGTATAAAATGTCGTTTTTTAAATTTTCTATTATTTGGTTTTCTAGTTTTCTTAATTTAAACTCCGTTGGTTTTCGAGTTTAAATTAAGAAAACTAGAAAACCAAATAATAGAAAATTTAAAAAACGACATTTTATACTGGTACCGCTACGTCGACGACGTCTTTGCTATAGTTAAAAAGAAAACTGATCTCAATAAAATCCTTAATGATATCAATAACCACGACGTAAATATCCAATTCACCTGTGAAGAAGAGAGAGAATCCAAACTTAATTTCCTTGACGTCACAATAACCCGGAACGAAAATGACAAAAAGTTTAAAACCACTGTATACAGAAAACCAACTAATAGCAATGAAATCATCCATTTTAAAAGCAAAACCCCCTTTAGATATAAAACCAACGCCATTCAATCTTACATTAATCGCGCCATCCTGATTTGCAACGAACCCAAAGATCTAGAAGAAGAACTTGATTTCATTAAATACCTAACCAGAAAAGCAGGATACCCGAACAAAATCATAAATAAATTAATTAAAGACAAACTCAAAAAACTCGACCATATTCCAAATTACCAAAAACAACCAATTAAATTCACCTCATCCATCCCTTTCGATCGCGGAGCCGCCAATAAAATCAGAAATACCGCCAGTAAATACAATATAAATATCCCCATAAAACCAAACAAGAACATTTTCCAACTAATTCGTAGCGACAAAGACCCAACCCCCCCACTTGAAACCGCAGGTATATATAAAATTCCGTATACAGACATAAACAATAAACCCGGTTCCTACATCGGCGTCACAAAAAGAAAAATAAAAACCAGAGTTAAAGAACATAAAAACGACATCAAAACTGGAAAATTCAATACAGCCCTAGCCAAAACATATAAAGATAATGACATTAAAATAGAATTCGATAAAACCACTAAAATATCCGACTACAACAATTATCAATACGCCATGTACCGAGAATCAATCGAAATATCAACCAATGAAGACACATGCAACGAAAGCGGCGCAGTAGCCCCAAATAAGGCATGGAGCCACCTGTTGGAAAGTCAACAAAGAAGCATCCAGAAGTCCAAATCTCCAGCACAGTGATAACGTTCTCCGAAGAGGCCCGGGTGCCCGGCGCTGAAAGATCTCAGAACAGCCACGAAGTAAAGATAGGTTTTATTATATTTATTATGCGAGAAAAGCCTTCGTTGATTCACTACCTTCATTGATTCCATGAATTAAAAAATGGTTTTGTTAACAAACTTTGATCTATTGACACGCAGGCAGCATCAGGCCGAGTTTTGTACATTTCGAGTTTGATTTTGAAATTTTTCCCGCATTCGTAATTTGGTTCGTTCCCGAACTGGGGCTTTGCTAGTATAAAATAATTCTTTTAGTTAAAATAATAATAATTATAAATAAGCATAAAAGTAATATACAAAAGAAAATTCCATGAATAAAATATGATTTCATTTCAAAAGGATCTACCAAAAAAAATTCTTGAAAAAAGTAAATTTATAAGAAGGAAATTTGAATTAATAAATATTAACTCCAAATAAATAATAATATTGATAATAAATTCATCCGTAAACAGCTTCGAGGATTTCCTTAAGAATTCGTGTGGCGCTCAACACAATTAAATAATATCTTCTTAATTTTAGATAACTAGCAGGTTTTGCCCGCTTCACTGGCCACTAAATTTAAAGGAAACTCGTTTTTATATAGCTCTCTAAAAATAAAATAAAATAAATTACTGAAATTGTTCAAAAGCTCACTACAGGTCCCTGCTGCAATTGGCAGCGATTTGGTCATCCACTGCAACTTGGGCGCTTGTCCCTATTACCTGCGACAATAGTTTACCAATGAGCTTCCATTTAGGTGCTTACTATATAACAGTTTCGAAATAGATAGTATAAAAAAATTGGAGTTTCCCTTTTATATTTGAATCCCAGTTACATGTGAACAACACTATACGTGTTGTTCACATGTAACTCGGACTGGACTCAAATGTAACTGGGTTTAGACAACATAATATTTGCTTTTACATTATTTCATATGTTTATTTTGTTTATCCAATCAACCATTAAATGACAGCAATTTCACGCCAAATATTACAATATGCTGTGACTGGCTACGTCTGTCGCATGAGACAATTAATTTTTTGTGTTTATATATAATTCATGGGTTGTAAACCTGATAGTACAGCCTTAATATAGTTCTCTTTGGCAGCTTTTGAATTTTTGTCACCATTTTAGACTTAATCCATTGTAACAATAAGACTTAATCCCTTGTAACAATATGCTAAGAGCGCTATTTCTGCCGTATTTTAGACAACTAATCTTTTTATGGTTATATATATTTCCCATTAAACATATTTTTATTTATTTATTTAAATATTAATTTGAATTTTTCAAATATTTCTGTTCGACAGCATACAAGTGCAGTAACACACAGAGGCTCATTTGTTTGTATGATAAATTAGCATAGTGATTATTATATAAAAAATAAATAAATAGGTAAACATTATCGTGTTACACAAATTTATTATGTCGCTCCATTGGCGGCTTTTGAATTTTTGTCGCCATATTAGCGATGGATTTTTTTTTTTTTTTTTTTTTTGTTTTTTGTATGAAAAGGGGAAGACTATTTTGCTAATAATTTTATCAGACTCTTTTTTGTTTATACATAAGAATCCTTTATATTCTGCTTATATTTTTAATGGTTTTTAGGTTTAAAATAGTGCTTGTTGAAATAAATTTCCTATCTTTAAAACTGCATTTGTTCTGTAAATTTTGTGTAAAAATAAATCATTTATATTTTTATATATTTGATGCGCTACTTAGATTAAAATGGCTGTTGCTATATTAAACTTCTTGTCGAAACACGTTCGGTGTACTTCAACACCAAAATTTAAAAAAATCGCCCAGCAGGATCTGTTAATGAAACTGATAAAATAAAAATATGGTTCATAGAGTTTAAATAATCTATTTAAAAAAACTTTTTAAACCCAAATTATTAAT
The DNA here is from genome assembly GCA_963930645.1 of Salticus scenicus. Classification (NCBI taxonomy): domain Eukaryota; kingdom Metazoa; phylum Arthropoda; class Arachnida; order Araneae; family Salticidae; genus Salticus; species Salticus scenicus. The sequence continues at coordinate 36,008,655 of OZ005648.1, read as the reverse complement.
GTATTGTATCACATACATAGATATAGTAATAATATATAGATTGATCATTGGGGACAAAAAAGTGATTCCTTTTCACTCGGGAAAAGACGGCGATTTTACCAAAATATGGCAGTCTTTCCCTGAGTGAATACACATGGGAATATACACGAATGTTTTAGCAAATAAAATTCACGAATAATTTATTTACAAAAGGTGAATGAAAAGCTCCAGATATAGTTTCAAATTCATTCTTCTTTTTTTCCTTTTTTCCTTCAATACCACTTAATGGCTGATTCCAAAGCTTTTTTTTCGGCATCCAAAATCTTTGCACGATAATATAGGGATGATAGACCTATATATATTATAATATCTATGATCACATAAATCTTTTCGAAGATAGAATAAAACTTAATTTGAAAAAAAAAATATTAACTTTTGTTTATTAACCAAAATAATTGATGAAATTTGAAATGCAAGTTGGTCTTGTGGGGTACAGTCTGTATATTATATTTTTGTGTTCGTGAGAGAAAATTTAAAAGAATTTGAAAACTGCAATTTTTAATCCCACTTAAAAATCATGTGACTTAATGTGAAGCAGATTTTTCATTTTTTTTCTCCTAACGGTTTCCATACAATCTTCTGCTGTTGCCACCTAAAATTCATACTTTAGTTAATTTTAAAAAATCTAATTGTCCGATTGATAAGCTGTTTAATGCATCAGATTTACAAAAATTTTCCCTTTCATTTGCTATCTTATTTGTAACGATGCGACTGATATTTCTAATTTATTTTCTAATCTTTCTGATTTATTTTCCTCACTTTAAATAAATGTTTTTTTTTTTTTTTTAATTATTATTATTATTATTTTGTCGAAAAAAAATGGCAACAATTAAATTATGGATAAAATTTTAAAATTTAAATGGCTTATTTATCAGAAATTAGAAGGTTATTATTTTCACATTTTAATTAATCAAGAAAAAACTAATCATCCGATTGATAAGCTGTTTAAATGCATCGGATTTACAAAAATTTTCCCTTTCATTTGGTATCTTATTTGTAACGATGCAACTGATATTTCTAATTTATTTTCCTCATTTTAAATAAATGTACGTTTTTTTTTTTTAATTATTATTTTGTCGGAAAAAAAAATTGGCAACAATTAAATTATGGATAAAATGTTAAAATTTAAATGGCTTATTTATCAGAAATTAGAAGGTTATTATTTTCACATTTTAATTAATTAAGAAAAAACTAATCAAAAATTCGAAAATCTGACTTCGATGTGCACAATGACCCTTCGGGGGGCACCTTTGTGTTAAATCTCGTGACTGTCCGAGCTACCGTTTTCGAGAACAGTGAAATATACAAATATTGCTCATTTAATAGTATAAGATATCTTAATATTTTAATACAGCCTTCCTAAATTTTTCTCTAGCATTCAAATCTTATAAAATAGTAAAAAAAAAAAAAAAAAAAAAAAAGAAAGAAAGAAAGAAATCTGGTGTGTAACAACCATATGACTTCCAGTACTACACATATTATAAACTGTTTTTGGAGACAGTCTGGTCAGAAGATATAAATATGATCTAACAAATCAGACACCTAATAATTTTTCTTTCTGTCACAGCAAACTAATACACACATTGTAAAGACATGTAAAAGAGAATTTATAGAGCAAGTTTAAAAAATAAAATCAGAAAACCTGTCTTTTTAAAACCTCATTTCATAGATTTAAAACTGAACTAACTAATCAGAACATCTATTAATTTTCCTGGAGTAACCACGCAATATACGAAAAAAAAAAAAAAATCTAAGAAAGGTTTATGTAACAAAATTGAAGAATATCGCTAGAGCCATTTTTCAGATGCAACTTTAGGTCCCAGTTCTAATTTTCACCAAAACTTGGGTAAACTCAACTGTTTTCAGCTGAATAAAACAATTGCAAATGAAAGGATATCTAAAATGGAGCTAATATTAGAGTTTAATGAAAATCATCAGAGCTGTTTTTTAAGAAAGACACGTGCAAGGTCTAAAACTGATTTGCCTGAAGTCAATTAATACATATGAAAGGACATCTAAGAGGGTGTTTATATAAAAAATTTCAAGAAAATTTGAGCCGTTTTCCAAACATGGACTTATGTCCATTTTCTGATTTTTCCAATTTTCACCAAAAGTTGAAAAAATCATCTGTACACTGGAACTGTCTTAAATCTAAAGTTTCATTGCTTTATCTTTATTTGTTTTGGATGTATGATAGTCAGAACTTTCACCACATATAGAGATATACACTGACAAATTTCCATAAACCACTTTTTTTGACTCAGGAGACCTTAAAACATGTAAATCAGGAGAAAATTCAATATGGAAATTTGTGATTGAATACAATACTTCCATTACCTACAGTAGTTGCGTAACAGAAATAAGAATCAATATTTTGCTTTTCTAATTAGCATTATATGCATCTATAATAGAAGTTACCTTTGTGGGCCACATAATGATCTGCTGGATAATTTTCTTCACTTTACTTAATCCACCAACATCCTTCCATGTACGTTGATCTTGCATTTGTAGTGAAACACCTCGTAAAGATGATGGAACAGTATTTTTCATAGCTATATCAAAATCTTTATTTTTTAAAGCAATCTGATCACTCTCATGAGAAGTTGCTGAAAAAGTTAAGCATAAAATCAAATAATAGAAACCATGAAAATTTACATTTTTTTTTTTTTTTTTCTTCACACTAATTTGTTAAACATGCTTAAGGCAGCACATCAGTCAGATTGGTACTGTTTTTTTTTTCAGGGGGGGGGGGGGGGGAATGGTGAAATTTTTTTTTCAATAAATAACCAAACAAAAAATAGGCAACGAAATACTGATTTTTATTCACAAAGAAAGTTAATTCTTTTATACATTCGACAAACTTGCACAAATATGACATAAAATAAGGAAAAAATGTGAAATCTAAAAAATCTAAATGGCAAAAGCAATGAAGAAAGAACAAGCAGCAAAAATCAACATGAATAATAAGGGAAACAAAATTAAAAACACATGCTCTCAATCAGGGAAAAAAAAAAAAAAAAAGGAATTTTATGTAAGGTTATTGTGTTATTTCATTATATGTTAGCAAATATGCACAACAAGTATGATGAATTTTTGAACTCGATAGCAATTGTTTTATAACCTCCTGAAACAGAACAGTACCGTCAGATTGACCCTTTCTTCTTTTCAATGTAATCTTAAGGAAATTTTGTTGATAGGCATTTCACAGATATCGCATTGAAAAATTATGCTTTTTCCAATTCTGTTTTTTTGCATTTCACTCTTTGAACATGTCACCTTTCATCTTAATCAAAATTTTTTTTTGAAAAATATATAAATTGCATAGTACAATACAAATAATCTTATTTTCTTTAAATAAATTAAATAAATAAATAACACAACATATATTTGAAAATTTAGTCACACCAGCTTTTACTTCAACTATGCATGAAAAAAAAAAAAAAAACATGGTTGTAACACTGAAGTTTACAAAAAAAATTGTTCATTAAAATAAGAGAAGAATCTGAAAAACACAGTATAAAAAAAATTCATTTGTCAATGAGATATCTGTTAAACACAAAGCAATGAAGATCTTGTATGATTACATGGGGAAGGAAAAACGGTGAAACTGACTGAAGTGCAGTCTTATTCATATCATATAAAATGTAAACAAATATTTTCAATAAGTATACTCATTAAATATAATTCTATTTAATTACAGATTTCCACCCCCCCCCCCCCTTTAAGCACAGCCCATTTGAATTTGTTTTTTTAAGAAGCCCAGGTTTTTTCAGATTTCTCCAGAAACTTTTGAACGGTGAATTTTATGCAAATGCTGTACCTAAACTAAATTGATTATTTTTCAATAATATCACAGAAAATTATTTAAAAAATAGGATAATAGTCAGGATCCTTTATTTTAGATATCAAAATGGTTGATAAATATTCCAAGTGGTGGTCATCTACCCACATTTTTTTTTTCTTTAACTTAAGTGCTGCCCTTGAAATTTAGGGACTGTGAAAGGTTACAATTTTTATTAAAATCACACAATCAACTGTGGAAGAAAATCATATTTTTTGAAATTTTTATTTTTCCGACTGAGTGAAAATAATGCCAATTTTTATTAAAATCACACAATCAACTGTGGAAGAAAATCATATTTATTGAAATTTTTATTTTTCCAACCGAGTGAAAATAAAATAGTCTGGGGTTCGACTCCCAGTACAGGCATTATTTTCACTCAGTCGGAAAAATAAAAATTTCAATAAATGTGAAAAGTTAGTTTAAGATAGGAGGTGATAGGATTGTATATTGAAATCTTAAAAAAAAAAAAAAAATTCTTTGACATAATTTAATTTAGTGCGACAGGACTAATTTATATATTGCAATCTTTTACTAAAAAAAAAAAAAAATTCTTTGACATAATTTAATTTAGTGCGACAGGACTAATTTATATATTGCAATCTTTTACTAAAAAAAAAAAAATGTACAAGCTCTACATTTCTCACATAATAGCCATTGGCAAGATCACTGTATATGAAATGCAGATGTAAGAGTTATTATGTGAGAAATGACAAGCTGGTTAAGCTAGGGTGGCTCAGTGGGAGTGCATCCACACGTTAAGTGGAGGGCCTGAGTTCAATTCCCGGCTCGGACATTTTCACATAGTTCGTATAAAGGAAAAAAAAAAATCATTCTTATTTTCGAAACTACTTAAAATGAATTTTCATGATTGATGAGTTTCTCAATAAAATTTCTAAATATTTTAAGATAGTTTAAGAAATTAAAGGGTATAATTGATGATTGGCAGGCATCCTTGCATATTTAAAGTGTGACAATGCAAAATCGCTGTCTAATAGAAATAGTCCTGTCATACTAAAAAAAAGTATGTGGAGACTCCAGAACACCAGAAGATAGTAGATTTACTGAAATATATGAATTTAAAGTTATACTTAACCCTTTTGTTAATTTCTTGAAATAACAAGAGAAAATATGAAAGTGCTTATAATAAAGCTCTATCATTTATATACATTAAATACTACTTATAATAAAGTAGCATTTTCTTGTGTATCACAAAATTTGAGGGAAAAAAATAATCTACAATAAGCTATATAAACTTTAAATTGCATTAAAAAAAATCTATAAATTCCAAGAAACATTTTTTTTTTAAATACTATATTATAATTACGGATTAAAAATATTGGAAAGAATATTTTCGGTAATCAGATAATTTATTTTTATAATGAAAATAAAAATAAAAATAAAATAAAATAACAACACTTTATATTAAAACTTTCTGCAAAAAAAAAAAAAAAAAATCAGCTAACAGACTTTCTGGGGGAAAAAAAAATGTAACAAGTAAAAACTTAAATAACTTGTAATAAGGCTATAAAAAAACATATGTCTTTTTTGTCTTCCATGTCAAACATTTTTTTTTTTTTTTTCAGCTGATAGAACAGTGGGTGTTCAAATTAACAGAAATGTTTTTTATTTTTACATTTTTTGGATTTTCTAAAAAAATACTAAACGAAATGGCTCGGGACTTCAGACAAACAAAGAAAATTTAAAAACTCACATTTTCCACTATCGATTTCGTTTAGAGTGCAATTAGGGGGACCAACCACAAATTGAAGAAGAATGTACATACTTTGAATCACCCTGTATCATAAAAAGCTACAAATGACTTGAAACTTTAACACATTCTTGCACATACTATGTACAATATTTGTATGTTTTCGTTAGAGAATCGCGCGATTATTTAGGTAGCTAAATTTTTTTTTCAAAAATTATTAATTTTTTGAAAACATTTTTGCTTATAACTAGAACAGATTTCCATAAAACTTTACAAAATTTACAGAAAATTTGAAAAAACATTACAGAAACATTATTCTGAAACATAAAATTCCCATGTATATTATTCATTGAGATATGAACATTTATATATTATATTAGCAAATATCGTTTTTACTGTGCATGCATGAAAGATAAAAAAAAAACTTTATTGAATATATTGAAAGCTAGATATATTGAGCAACTTTTGTCAAAAGCTCATTTGAATAGAGTAAAAATTAAACAAATTGTCGACAAAAGAACAAACTAGATTTTAGATATTTCCCAGAGTTGAAATTTCATAAGGGGTTTTACCCAGGCTGCGTATTTAATTTGAAGATCTAATTATTTCAAGCACGTTGCAAAAGTTCTTTTTTGTGAAAAGCCCCTTATGAACTCCCAAATCTTAGTAAATAAATAAAAATATGTTAAAGTTACAAGCCTATAAGCAGAGCTGCCAACCTCATGACTAAAAATTTAGGAGCAAGTGACTTAAATAATCGGAGCAAGCAAGAAAAAATCGGAGCAACTATTAAGAATACGAAAATTTTAAATAATATTTCCATACATAATCTACATTTACACAGTCTTAATATAGATTTCTCTAAATCAATCAATGAGGAGGGGGGGGGGGAAATACATGATTCAGAAATAATTTTACTTTTTTATAAGTTTTTAAGTTTAATAAAGCAAGTTTTAAATGAATATGAGATTTATTTTGTGACGGGAGAAAGATTAGGTAAGAAATGGGTTCTGCAAAGCATTTAATTGCTAATCGCTAGTTGGAAATAAGAAAAGATGGAGGGGGAGGGGGGGGATAAAAAATAATTATATGAGTCAGTAATATTGAATAATTATATTTCTTTATACGTTCCAGAATCTCAAAAAGTAAGTTTAAAATGAATATTAACATTTATGTTGTAGATGGAAAAAGATTGGGAATCAAAAGGCTTTGGTGAAGCAATTGATTTCCAATAGTTAATGGTTATTATTATTATTATTATTTTTTAACTAACGAACGATATTCACGACTTTTTAAAAAACGGAAAGAATCAATTTAATATCTGAAACCGGAAGATTAACTTAAAAATCGGAGAACTTTTGCCAAAAACAGAAAAGTTGGCAGCTATGAATAAAAGTGGAAACAACATAAACAAATTTCACGTTTGAAAAACCGGAGTTTTCCGGTAATTTTCGGATGAACAGAGCACGCTGATAAAAATCGGAGAAACTCCGATTAAATCGGAGCACTTGGCAGCTATGCTATAAGGGTTTTTCACAAAAAATAATTTTTGCAATGTAGTCGAAATAATTGGATCTTCAAATTAAATACACAGCATTGGTAAAACCCCCTTATGAAATTTCAACTCTGGGAATTTTATGTTTCAGAATAATGTTTCTCTAATGTTTTGTCAAATTTTCTGTAAGTTTTGTAAAATTTTATTGAAATCTGTGAGTTTTTAAATGATCTTAACATGCCTGAAGTCCCGGGAGGAATTTATATATATGATTAAATATTCATTTACATTTATTATAAGAATTCAGAATTTTCTAAGGATAAAAATAAATAATTTAAAAAAAGCTTACTTTACCTAAGCGAATCCAAGCAGCATGAGTTGCTTTGTCAACCAAGACATTTAAATCCTGAGCGACATAACCTTCTGTTTTAGAAGCAATTTCAGAAAAGTTCAAATTCTGTAGTGTATCTTTAGAGATATGACTTTTATTTTTTAGCAAAACCTGGAGAATTTCAGCCCTTTGTTCCTACAAATAAAATAATACAGTCAGATTTAATAATCAAACTTGTCATCAAAATTTCTAAATTACAGTAATGCTCTTTCTTCAAATTTAACAAGATTGTTTAAAAGAATTAAAATTGAAAATGCAGTATAAATCCCACTTTTATATTATCAGAATTTATGTTTTCTTGTAATTTAACCCCCACTCTCTTTGTTTTGCAGTTTTTCACCATCAAGAAATATATTTTTTCAGTTGGCAGATATAGTGATAGTTTTGATAATTTATATGAATTAGGAAGGCAAGTTGATGCCATCCATAGTAAAAAAACAAGACTGAAAACATTATTGGGCTTTTTCCTGAAAAAGAAGACTTGAGAGTGCTTATGTAAATACAGGGTGATTGAAAACCCAATGTAGAAACTTTTAAGGGGATAAGACATATCATAAGAATTAAAAATTACATAGGAACCCATAACCACAAAGTCATTTTAACCCTTTAAGAATTGGATGTTTTGGGTTAATTTTTAACAGTAAAGCATGGCTTGGCTTTTGTATATTGAATTTTTAACTAAATGCTTTTAGATGTTAATGTTTACATAAAAAGATGATATATCAATATTATGTACAATATAAGATTTAGTTAAAAATGCTAAAAGGGTTAAAATGATGTTTGTGGTAATGAGTTTTTATATAATTTTCAATCCTTATGATGTGTCCTATCTCTGCTAAAAGTTTTCACATTGGGTTTTGAATCACCCTGTATATCTTATTGTACATTGTTCAATGCAATACTTATACGGTCAAATATCATTTCTAATACATTTGATATGAAGATCATGGATTATATGGGATATTAGAAAATAAACCTATTGAACAAATATCACATATTAATTAATTAGGATGTGACATATCTTATAATTACGACAATGATATACAGAACAAGCTAAATAAGTTCCAGTGAATCTGCAGGACTATAAGAATGCTAAGAGATACAAGAAAAGATACCAGAATAAAATTTTTCAAGACAATGGCAATACAAACTCTTTTATATGGAAGCGAGACTTGGATGCTCAAAAAGAGTGATGAAAGAGAAATACGATCTTCAGAGATGAAATTTTTAAGGATTGTGAAGGGGTGTTTTATATAATGGATAAAATAAGAAATGATGACATCAGGAAGGAAGTAAAAATTAAGCCAATAATACATACTATAATGAACTACAGAAATAAGTGGAGAGAACATTTAGAACGAATAGGTACTGCCACAGGTAGAGGAAGGCCAGATGAAGGATGATAATTTTACAACCTAGATCTAAAACAATGGAAGTCTCCTTATATAGGCTTTTAATACTTTTAATGAGATGAGGGGATTATCCCATATAATCAATAATTAATAAAAGATGGGTTGAGGCTAGAGCAGGCTTGTAGGCTTCAGCTGTGTTGTTGATGATGATGATGATACATTTGAAACTTATTATTAACTGTTGGATGTTTAAAATAAAATACAATTTATACCAATAATAAGCTTTACTTATAATACTATATTTTTTGTCATAAGTGTAAGTATGAATTTATTTCCCACATTTACACTTTTAATATTATATGTTATATCCCTCGGAAAGTGTAAAAACAAGGTTGTTTCAGGTAAGTATAAAATTTTTATTTACACATTTTAACATGATAAATTGAAAAAGAATATTAAAATAATAATAATAATAATAAATAATTAAAGTGTTTATTTTAAAAGAAAGGTATATTTGGGTATCCTAGTTCCTGAGTACCATGGTGATTTGATTTAATGCTCTATGGGGCTAATTTTGTGCATTACTATTTTTTGTACTTTGTTAAGACCAGAACTCTGATTCAGCACCTGACAACTGAAAGAAAAAGTGTTAACTATTTGGACGCCAAGTGAGCCTATGATATTTGGGATGAATTGATATATTTGAATGCAGTTTGTGAAAAAAATCATTCTCATGAAGGGGAATTTTTTTTTTTTTTTAAGGTAAAGAAAAAATAATAATTAAACTATTTGTCAATAGAGGGCGCTATGTATGACGAATGTTCTAATTGCAAAATTGTGCTATTTATAGGACTTTCATTTGTATATTTTTCTTTCACATCCGTGCAAAAAATTTAACTATTTGTCTAACTATCGTTGACGAAAAATGTAACTATATTTTTTTCTTTACCCCCCCCCCCCCCCCAAAAAAAAAACTTTTTTTTTTTTTTTTATTGCATTCAATTCTATCAATAGTTATGAATTTTTATAATGTCTACAGAGTTATGTGACACACTGTATATATATATATACAGTACAATCCCTTTTAACCGGCAACATTGGGACCGAGCCGTTGCCGGAAAAGAGAATTTTCCGGATAATTGAATATTTACCTATTCATATTCTGTATATGAATTTTGTTGTCCAAATTTTTCGATCTCCCGACCTTAATTAAATAAACACAATAACGGAAACATCGCCGATTTTTTAAAGCAAAAACACATACCACCGTAAGTATATATACAGTCGAGCGCCGAAAATCCGCCGAGCTACAATCCGCGCAAGTCGGCAGAGATAAACAAAGAATTTTGAAAGTCATAAACTATCAAAAAACTAAAAACTTTATTATCAAAAAACGAACGCGGGAGAAACTATGACGTCATCACAAACGTAAAATCAGTCGACAGTTTTATTTTTTTAAACTGTACTTCAATTAATAGCTAAAATCTAAACTTTTATACTTAAAATTAATTGATATGAACTGTTTTCCAAATTCCATCAAAAGTGAAATTATTTCCTTTAAATTCAACATGATATCCGGCAATTCCTTTTTTGGACTAATTAATCAAATAGAATAAATTTCAGAACAATCCGTTTTTATTTTCCGTAGGATCGCGCCGTACCTCAGATTGACGGTGAGCGTGCGTTCTTTCTCCCGGTCTTCCTTCTCTCTCCGCCGGCTTCCCGTGCGCTCCTTTCCTGGTACCGTCGTTCGCTGCGGATCGCGTGTGGACGGTGACGTCACGGACTCCGTTGGTGCGCCGCTCACGCTGATTAGACTGGCGCGGCGTGACGTCGGGCTTTGCTCTCCCGGAATTGATAAAATGTTTTCCAAAATGAAAAAATAATTTTGTATATGTATATATATATTTTTTAAGATATTTTACGGCCACGAGATCGAAATACATAAACACAATGTCAAAAATATCACAGATTAATTAAAATAATAAAAAAAAAAAAAAAAAAAAACATATGTACGCTAAATTCACATTTACCATTTACTAGAGAGGACTAGAGAAAGTGCCGTTATTTTGAGATTGCCGGTTAATTGAGTGCCGGTTACGAGAGATTTTACTGTATATATATACATAGTGCAAATTTTCAATTGTAAAAATAACATTGCCACATACAAAATCATCTGAATGATATACTAGGGAAGACATACCAAAATTTCAATTTCCTCTTTTTGTGTGTGTGTGAGTGTGTGTAAGTAATGGGTGAAATAATGGGGGTCTTCCCACTGTTGCCAGCTCAATCACGTGATAGAGGAAAACAAATAATCGAATTCTGAGAATTGAATTCAATTAAATATTGTTCTTAAGAACAAAGGTGTTAATATTTAATATAAAATAAAATAAAAGTAATATTGTGAATTTGTAAACAGTAAAATAATTGTATTTGTAAATTTAATAATTTTTAAAAAACACTTTATGTGTTTATTTATTTTCACCTGTAAGAATCTATTTTTGTTTGTTCTTGTGTAACTGTTACATTAACTGATCTAGCAATAAATAATAGCTTGTTCTTGTGGAATGTTTACGGATAATAATTTGAAATTTTAAAATGTTTTCATTTAATTTAATTGCATAAAGGTGTTACAACAAGTTAATTAACTTAATTACTGGTCTAAATGGATTTACGTAGTACGGTATTGCACTGTCACTGATTTAAGTACCAAAAATCAGAGTATTTAAACATGGTCTTCATGAATGAACATCAATAACAGGTATAAACTAAATGATGATTGAAAATGTATACAGCAAACAAAAGATGATGAATAATGATATAAAATGTATTAAAATGATGCTGTATAAAAAATAACACAGATTAAATACGATTGATCAAAAATAAGAATAGAAAATATGTTATTTCAGCAATCGCTCTAGATAAACAAGACTTCGTCTGCTATTTTTTTTTTTCCTCTATCATGTGACCTCTGACGTCAGGTGGGAAGAGTCCATTACCATTTGGAACAACAGTTGACTACAAAATTGCCTAAAATTAAAAGTAAAAAAAACTTTTTCATCAATCACAGTTGAATAACAAACAAAAAAAGAAATACTTACATTATTTGGTGGATTAACTTCCAAAATACTTTGAAAAACATGCCTCCCTTTTGTATTCACTAAACTGGGATGCAAAGAATGTAATGACTGTGATGTTACAATGACTACCACTTTGCTTTCAGAAGACGCAATACGGAGCATCATATTGATGAATGCTGAAAATGTAATTAAAAATAAGCTATATTTAAACATCTTTGTATATTTATAAAAACAAAAGTAAGCATCACACTTTAATTTAACTTATTTATTAACTCCTTAATTTATTAACTTATTAAATATTGGCATTACTAGTGAATAAAAAAATATATTTAGGGACCATCTATATAGTAAAACTTGAAACAATTTTTAAATTTTCGGTGATAAGATTCATTTTTAAAAATATGTTCCTAATCAATATTTAAATTTATACAGATTATTAAGACCAAAATTTTAGAATTAAATTCATGCTAAATTAGGTTTGCTTAAATTTTTTATAATAATAATCCAACGATATTGAATTTTGATATAAACATATGATTCAAACAGAAATATTTCTGTCTTGTAATTAACATAATTTTATAGCATGAAATGAATATTCAAAAGTTTATAATTGATTTCAGAAGTTGTATTGCACTTACTCTTTTTACACAAACACAAAATTGAAAAATTTTATTATCAACTGGCAGGCTTTGCCCACTTCGCTGGTCATTATATTGAAATGAAGTTTCAAAGTACCATATCATTAATAATAATAATAATAATAAAATCATTGAAATCAGTCAAAATCTAAGTTAAATTTCTCGATACCTTCGATAGCGATTTTCCCACTCGCCACACTTCACAAAATCCCTTTATAGTGCATGTTGCATACACATACCTAGCTCACATATTTAAAAAATCGGGATTCTAAGATTATTTGAAGCAAAGTTATGTTTTAAAATGTGTTTTTTAGCCCTCCCCCCCGCCCCGCTCTTAAAAGAAAGGAGGGGGAGATTTTGCAAAATATCTTTATATTATGAGTTAGATACATATAACTGACCCACACATCGAAAATCTCCTTCATAAGATAATTTACTGGAGAGTTACACATGAATACATGTTATCCCCACCCCCCGCCCACTAAGGGGAGGTAGGGTGGAGTTTCACAAAATCAATTTGTAGTGTGTGTTGAATACGCATGGAAACATGTTTTAAATCATCCCCAACCCTCAAGGGGGGTGATAGCACGGAATTCCAAATAATTCCTTTGTAGTTTGTGTTGAGTACGCATAACCAATCAGCCTATCAAAAAATCGCTTTCCTGAGATAATTTGGAGCAGAGATACTCTTTAAAACGTGTTTTTTCCCCCTTCCCGCCTTTGAAGTAGGGAAGGGGGAATTTTCATAAGATTCTTTTATAATGCGTGTTGTGAATGCATAAACAACTCACACATAAAAGTTAATCTTACTGAGATAATTTGAAGCAAAGTTATGTTTCGAAACGTATTTATTCCCCCCCCCCTACCCCCAAGGGAGGAAAGGGGGCTTTTGCAAAATCCCGTTACAATGGGTGTTGGACACACGTAAATAAGCCACACACTAAAATTTGTGACCTCAGGTCTCATAGATTTCCACGGACGAATTTAGCGCTAAAAGAGGGGATCGAATTTGCCCCCCCCCCCTCGTAACCCCCCCCAAATATCGAAATCGGAAAAAATCAAAAATAAGTTTTTGGAAATATCCTCAAGAAAACTCTTGGCGATTTTCTATACATTTGGGCTATTATTGGTAGAGTTTACTCGAAAATCCGTATTTTGCTAATTTGCCTCCGAAAATTGTTTTTACCCCCCCCCCCTTGAAAATCCAAAACTCAAATCGCAGAAAATGCTTTTTTTGCACTCAAGTCTAGTCTCCCCATCTGCAATTTCTTCACCGTGAAGTAATTTGGAGCCGAGTTATGCTTATAAAGGTATTTTTGCCTTCCACACCACCAAAAATCATTTTCACCCCCTTCCCCCCTAAAAAGTCCAAAATTCCAAAATCGCAGAAAATGATATTTTTGTATTCAAGTCTAGTCTCCCCATCTGCAATTTCTTCACTGTGAAGTAATTTGGAGTCGAGTTATGTTTAGAAATTTGTTTTTGCTTTATGCACCTCCGAAAATCCGATTTTTACCCCCTTCCCCCCCTAAAAATCCAAAATACCAAAATCGCAGAAAATGATTTTTTTGTATTCAAGTCTAGTCTCCCCATCTGCAATTTCTTCACTGTGAAGTAATTTGGAGTCGAGTTATGTTTATAAATTTGTTTTTGCCTTATGCACCTCCGAAAATCGGATTTTTAACCCCTTCCCCCCGTAAAAATCCAAAATACCAAAATCGCAGAAAATGATTTTTTCGTATTCAAATGTGAAGTAATTTGGAGCCGAGTTATACTTATAAATGTGTTTTTGCCTTATGCGCCTCCGAAAATCTCATTTTTGCCCCCTACCCCTCCTAAAAATCCAAAATTCCAAAATCGCAGAAAATGATTTTTTTGTATTCAAGTCTAGTCTCCCCATCTGCAATTTCTTTACCGTGAAGTAATTTGGAGCCGAGTTATGCTTATAAAGGTGTTTTTTGCCTTCAGCCCCCCCCCAGGGGGGAAACAGGGGGGGGAACGGGGGGGGGGTATTTCGCAAAATCCCGTCTTAGTGAGCGTCAGGGTCCTAAAACCAGCCTGCTCACCAAAAATTGGGACTCTATCTCCCATAGGATCGCCTCAGCCGTGTTGAGTCAGTGAGTGAATCAGTGAATCAGTGAGTTTACTCTTTTATATATATAGATAAACTCATAGATATTCTTAAAAAAAAAAAAAAAAAAAACTGAATTTGTGCAGAGGGAATAATATAAGCAAGGGTCAAACAAATTTGATTTTTGGGGCCCAATTTTGTGAAAAAAAAAAAAGTAACACTTTTATTTTAACAATCAATCTACTTCATGTTTAATACCAAGTTAATAAAGTTTTACTGAACCAAATATAGACAAACATCTGAAATAATACATAGAAAAATTTTATAAAAAGGATCTTTTTATACAGTGAAATGCTGTGTAAAGGTTAGCTTTAATTTTTTTTTTTTATGAAGTCCATTTTTTGAAGTGGAATTTTGTGAAGGAGACTTTTTTATGAAATGGAATTTAGTGAAGGAGCAGATAAAAAGACCCAATTTTTGCCTGGATTTTTATTATTTCATGTAAATGCCAGATTTTAATTTTGCAAAAAATTATAAAAAATAGCTTTTGAAAACAATTACAAAGTGAGTCTTAAATTGATCCCCAAAAATTAGGATGTAGATTTTTCATGCTATTCAAATGTGCAGATCTTACTGAGATTGATCGTAAAGTTTACTATGGAGAAGATTTCACTAAGAAAACTTAACTATCAAATAAAAATAAAAACTACATCAAAATAATTGACAGCAGTTGCATTTTCCTTCTGTTATTTGTAAAATAATTATAGGGTTATTAATTTTTCATGTGACTACACATTAAAATAAATACGAGTACTCCAGTTTCTTTTTTCTTCTTTCTCAATTAAAATAATAATAATTAAAAAAAAAAAAAAAATCTTTAACACTACACTAAAAATTCGAAGCAGAAGTACTCACTTAAGTATTTAAAGAAAAAATAAAAATAAATAAAATATCTAACATCTAATTATGCAAATAAAAAAGGCAATACAATGCCTTTTTAAGAGCTAAATTTTAGTGGGCAACAGGCAAAGCACCAGCAAGATCTCAAAATTCTAAGACAGAAACCTTTATTTTTAAGATAACAATGATGTTTAAAACCCAAATAAACTACTACGTCAGAAACGCCAAAGAAAAATATTGGAAATGCATACAGCCGTTTCGGTAGCCTACAGCGTACCGTCTTCAGTGCAAAATGGATTCTGAATCAGGAGAAGTGCTCGTATATATAGGAGAGGGGCCGGATTTAGTTCAACCAATAGGATTAAGGGAAAGGTGGGGGAGAGTGGCCAATAGGAATTTAGGAAAGTTAGCTGTGTAAACAGTGGAAAAATTAAGAAAATGTGGACTGAATATAAAAATATATATTCAGTCCATATATATATAAAAATATATATTCAGTTTTATATTCAGTCTACATTTTCTTAATTTTTCTACTGTTTACACAGCTAACTTTCCTAAATTCCTATTGGCCACTCTCCCCACCTTTCCCGTAATCCTATTGGTTGAACTAAATCCGGTCCCTCTCCTATATATACGAGCACTTCTCCTGATTCAGAATTCATTTTGCACTGAAGACGGTACGCTTTAGGCTACCAAAACAGCTGTATGCATTTCCAATATTTTTCTTTGGCGTTTCTGACGTAGTAGTTTATTCGGGTTTTAATATTCCAACGCCGTCTCCTGTTATTAGAATGATGTTTAAACTCCCCACCAAAGAAATTTTTAAATTATTACTCTCAAAATTAGTTTTCTTTTTTTAAAGCATAGATAAAGAAATTTGTTTCCAATTCTAAAATAATTTGAACATTATTGACTAACGTTCAAATTTTACTGACTAATACACTGAAAAGAAAATTGGATAAATAAATATACTACCTTGACTTATGGAAGAAAAATAAACTCCATCAGGTCCATTTTCCTGTTCCTGAGAAAGAGGAGCGCTAGCTATATAATCTAAATCTTCAAACAGAATAATAGAGGGTTGGCCATAGATTGCTTCTGATACAATTTCATCCCATTTCTTAGCAATAGGATCGACACGTTTTCCTAATATGTAAAGATTTTTACATTGCTACACATATACATATTTATATGCAAACTGAGTTATATATACACATACAATAATATTATAGTTTTAAAAAATTAAAGAACATGCTTTTATAGAAATGTGAACTAAAAAGCACAAAATATCTATCTTAGTATTAAAATGCAGGGTAAGAGAAAATCGTGTGAGTGACACACCATAATATTTACATACATTTAAATCTTTAATTAAAATAACTTAGAATTAGTCAAAAACCATTTTTTAAAAATCTCCCCTGACTGGGATCGAACGCTGGACCTTTATTAGGTTCGTAGTACGGAGCTGTATCTCAACGCCACATCGTTCACGTAGGGAAAGTATTTTTTTACAATATAAATTTTTTGTTTGCTCCCAGAGCGGTTACAAACATACATTCATACAAACATACATACAGGTGAAGCTAATAAAAGCGTGTAAAAAATTCAGTTATGTTGTTTGAGCATCCAGAAAAATGCACAATATCAGGATTCTTAGCCTGTATTTGCTTTCTGGCAGCATTAAAAACCTGTAATTAAAAAATTTTTTACAGTGAAGTGTATAGATAATAATTTTCTGCTTATTAACAACATTGTTATAATTTAAAACTTTTATATAGCCGATACACTTCACCATTTATTTGCTGACATATTCAATGATTCAAATTTGTTTAAACACCTGGCCTATTAGCAGACTTTTCTGTAACTGTCTGCAGCAAAACAGAACTTGTCTGTGATCAAAGAATGCTAGACCAAGACTGGGTATCATAAGAAATATTAGTAATTCATAAAATATGTAAAATTTGTATCCAAAAAGAAAATAAATCAAGAATATACAGTAAGCACAGAAATCTACAGACATAATGTAAATTATATTTGTATTTTTAAACTTGGCATTTCTCTATGGAGATGTTAAATTAATCTGCAGTGCTTGCTGCCATGCTGCACTGTTTCTGCTACTGGGACACCTGGTAACTACTAAATGTTTAGAAATTTCAAAAAACCATTCCATTTTATTTTTTTATTTTTTATACTAATTTATGGCATAATGTCACTGTTTTATATTTTAGCTTATATACAATTCTATGCTATTTTTATCCAATAAACCCCATAATGCAAAAACATATGAAACATTATACTATTCTGCTATACAATGAAATCCTTAGATTAATTTGGAACAACTTACAAAACTTTCAAAGTAAAATGTTGAAATTCAATATGATTCGGTCCAATATCATAAATGATATTTTAAAACTGGTCAGATTTCTTTATAATGAAAATAATCCTTCATACTGCATATATATGAAATGTTTTCCTTTTCAACAATGTTAAGAAATTCTTAAATTTTAAATAATTTATGAAATTTTTCAAAATTAAATTAAATAGGTTCTGGTCAGTATAAAAAATGATATTTTAAAACTAGTCAAACTCCTTTATGACAGTTCATTTTTGAAGTAAATTCAACAAAAACAAACCAACCAACCTACAAATGAATAAACAGAGATGGCAACCTTGCAGGACAATTTTCAGTAGTAGACAAGAAAATTTTCAGTAGTTCTGGGTATCTGTCAGTAGTCTGGTAGTATGTAAAAAAATTACATGAGCGAGAAATATCGAAAAATTCTATTTATTCATAGTTCCTAGAATCTTATAAAGCAAACTTAAAGTGAATATTGCCATTTACGTTGTGGATGCAGAAAGATTGGAAGTCAGAAGGCTTCTGTCGTACATTTAATCGTCGATCCTAAAGAGGGTTTCTTTTTTTTAATAACGATATTTGCGACTTTTTAAAAAATGTATAATCCGTAATTTTTATAAGTTGTCTGTGAGGCCGTAATTACTGCCATAATTCCGTAAAAACTACAGACAAATCATAGTAGTTGGCATCTCTGAAAACCATCAATTTTGTAATTTTTGAATTTCTTATACTCAGAACATATAATATATACACACACACATATATATATATCAAGATAGAGAATTTTCATAAATACCGAATTTCCCATACCTATAGTATGATGGGGAATTAAAAATGGTGCTATTTGCATGTAAAAATTTAATTTTAATTAAATTTGAATTTTAAAATAATTCTTAAATTATTTTACTTAAAAATGAAAATCTAACTTTGAATTACATAGCTATCACATTATTAGATCTTATGAATGCATTTATATGCATTTTCTAATTGTGCGAAGTTTTCTGTTAATCAAAGAAGTAAAAAAAACAGAAAGAAAGTGCTACAAAACAATAGAGTTGCCTGTATATCTGACAGTTAAAGTTTTCTCTTTATTTATTTATTTTTGTTTTAAACATATACACTTTGGAAATATCATGTGTGCATACCCAGGGAATGAAATTTCCACTCGCCATTAGCAAACAGAATTTTAACTGTGAAGAATAAAAATTTGCTCTAGTTATAGATAGAATTCTACACTACAGGTGGCATCAAAATATATATTTTTTTTATTTATTTAAAAACTGCAAAATCTTCCTAATCTTAGGTAATAACTTCATGTTTAACCTATCCCTTCATGCTCCGCAGAGTATAGAGTCTGTGTGCACTGCCCGATGATCGCCCCAGCCTCTTTCCCTGCCTCACCACACAGGGGGAGGAGATATGTTTAGTGCATGCATAAAAGTTCTTATCTCTTCAGCAGTTTTTTTTCTCCAAGCACGGAGAAAACAGAAGAACAGAGAATCTCTTTGCCTGTCACTTGATGCTCTAACTTCCTCCTTCCCACCATCCAACAAAAGAGAAATGCATAAGTTTGCACATGTGTTATTTCTGCATGGCTCGAGCGAGCACAGAATGAAATGAGAATGAACCTGAGGACTTTTTCAGGAACTACGTTTATTTGTTGAATAACGATCAAAAAACAGTCAGCACTTTCCCAGTATTTTACTAAAACACCAAAGATTTACGTTTTTAATGATATTATAATCAAGGATCTCAGTGAGAAAAGTTATTTGGAAATAGCCGTTTCAAATATCAACAATGAACAAATTATATACATTAGCATTTTGCCTAATTAGGAAAATAAATTGACCAAAAAAGATATTTTCAATGTAAAAAGTAAAAAAAAAAAAAAAAAGTTTAATCTTTCATGGAAAAAAGATTTTGATTAAATATTATTTGACAAAGTGTTTTTTTTTTTTTTTTTTAATAACTCTTCGCATTTATACTCGTAGATATTTTAATCTTTTTGAAATCTCAAATGTAATACATTAATATGATTTTTAGTTATAGATGATTGTGAGATATGATGACATATACCATTTTATTACATAAAATGTTACACATATTTGTAAAAGCATTTCAAAATAAAGTTTTTTTTTTTTTTTTTTTTTTTTTTTTTTTAAATGTCTTGAAAAATAGAATATGTCAATTTGAGTCATTTTTTTTTGCAGCAAGTGTAATTCGAGGTGAAATTTCGAGCCGTTATAGACCATATTTTTGTTTACTGTATCTTTCCTAACCCTTGCCCAAAGGTATACGTTTTAAAGTATAAATATCATAAAGTATAAACAAAGCTAAAATACATTTAAAATGGTACTTCATATATATTTTTTTATTTTGTTTTGTTTTTAAAAAAAAACTTGCTTATATCTACAGGATAGAACTACAATTTACATTAACAAAAAGATTACAATTTACCTTACATAACATCCTTTTCAATTATTCATTCATTCCTTTGTGCTCATCATCAGCGCTAAGTGATCGTTGATCTTCAGAGTTGAATCCTTTGTGGTGTCGCGGCTCTCTTGGTTTCATTTCCTTTGCTTTAAGTGTCTGTTGCCACACTGATGGAATAATGCAATGCTCTCAGTCGTTAACTGTAAGGGGGTTAGTAATGATTTCTATGGCCTCCTGCTTTAGAGCGTAATGGTGACTATTGTAAGGGGCTATTTTATTAATATTAATGGAATTTAAATTAATGGGGTTAGAGTTCCAGCAGTGTGGCAACAGACACTTAAAGCAAAGGAAACGAAAGGCAGAGAGTCGCGACACCACGAAAGATTCAACTCTGAAGATCGATGATCACTTAGCACTGATGATCAGCACGAAGATCCTTAAAATATATTTGTGTAAAAATTGAAAAGGATGTTAAGTAAGGTAAATTATGCTAAGTTAAAGATTATATATTCCTTTTTTAAACATTATAAAAAAGATTACATTTCAATTTAAAAAAAAAGACTTTACAAACCTTTTAATGAGAGACAATCAACACTTCTAACTAATACATGATATGGATAAGAAGCAAATTTTTTACAAAGTGCATTTGCAAAGGAACTTTTCCCAACTCCTTTTGGTCCACAAATCAATATAGAACCACAAAATGAGGAAGTGTGATTTGACACATAAGATGAAGGTCTCAGCTTCAACCAAAACTGAATATCATTTATCCCTTTAATTGATAATTGCTTAATACCCCTAAAAAGATAAATAAAATATCCTTGTTGGTATAAAAGAAAAGCTTGAAACAGAGAGAGTCATTTAGAATTTTTGTTATTTTGATAAATGTTTAAACAATACATTTTTTTTTTTTTTTTTTTTTACTCATCAATTTACATGTGCAAGAAAATTACAACTATTAATGTTATTAGTTAACAGCAACAATTTACAGATAATATTTTCAATTTGTTTAATTTATAATATGAAGGATATTGATTATATTTCATACAACAAAATCTAGAGATCAGGACATATCTCTGAAACATTTTTTTTAACTTTTCCCACTGCAAATGTTTTAACTTTTTAGACTACTCAGAGAGAGGGCACTTGTACTAGAGTCCTGCATCGGGTCGGGTAACCCGATTTTACCCGCACCCGACCCGACCCGCGGGTCGGGTTCGGGTCGGGTTGGCAGAATTTTTTCTCTTGCGGGTCGGGTTCGGGTCGGGTTGACTGATCTTTTTTTCGTGCGGGTCGGGTTCGGGTCGGGTTGACTGATTTTTTTTTCTTGCGGGTCGGGTTCGGGTTCGGGTCGGGTTTGGTTTTCAACTTGAGAACACCTTTCAAAATATTTTTTACAATTATAAACATAAATTTATAGGCATGCTTACAACTATGTAACTAATTTAAATATTCTGCACATACTAGACATGTATCGGTTGGTTGTTTGGTTAGAGGATTTAAGGCTGATTGACTCCAGATGTGTCCTAGGCCAATAGGGGGGGAAGCCCTCCGTTTGAGTCTTCCTAAGGGGTCCTAGCCCGTATTTACGCGTGTTTCGGAGGAATCCACGGAAGACTCCGAACGGCTAGGTCGATGAGCGTGACTTGGGATCGAACCCGACACCTCCCATCTACCAGCTTCGAGCTCAGAATAGAGATGAGTTCGGGCTCTATTTTGGCAATCCGAGCTCGCCCGGGCCCGAAACATTTTTGAACTGAGCTCGCCCGAGCCCGAAAAATTTTGTGTGATCAGAGCCCGAGCCCGATATTGAAAGTGGTACGCTATACAACTCATACACAACTCATAAAATTAAATACCGTTTTCATTTTCAAATTAATTTTCTTATTACCAATCCTAAATTTAAATAACTATAAATGTTATTATAACAATTTATAATGCCTGTGTCTCTGTATACATGTATCTATTAGGTGTATATCTTTTAAACATGAATGACTGCTGGCGCTTCAAAAATTTTACTGCGGACTGTATGTGTAATGTGATTTCAAGTGCCTTAAGATTTATTCTTTAATGTTTATCACACACACAAAAAAATATAAAAATAATACAGCTCTGCAGACGCCTACTAAACATCCGTTCTCATCTAAATCTACGTACATTACATTTCAATAATTTCTCAAAAACATCTGCAAGAGAAAAAATATTATTAATTATTAGTTTACTACATTCACGATTCACAGTCTCTTTCAAAAGGATGTGAGTAATCAAAATAGATGAATCACACATCTGATTATCCTCCAAGAGGGAGCCTGTTTTTCACAGCTTCTATTCTAAAAGATAATACACTCCTTCTCATATTTATAAGGACACTTTATATTTTGAAATAACTAATGTAAAAGTAATTGTGAACAAGATTAACTAAGTGCACTTAATATATCTAGTATTCTAAAAACCAAAATTGCTATAATTTTTTTAATATGAAACAAAATTAATAAAAAATAATGCAAAATGTGTTTTTCTCCACGTTTTTAGATGTTCATAATTATAGGGACAATCCAGATTTTTTCGTTTTATTTAAATTACTAGCGGATAAATTACAGTTGACATGCGAATTTGTTAACTACTGGGCTAGATTAATTCATATATAAGCCTTCAATTTTTCTTGGACGGACATTACTGATAATTCCTCGAAAAAAAGAACGTTCAAGTAGTGAAGTATGATAAATGCGTTTTTTAAAAGGAAGGATAATTTTAATCCGCCAAATTTCTAATGAAATTCGAAGATCTAAAATTGTTGAAGGAAATGTGATGAAATGTTGAACTGCTGGTTCGATAGGAGAGAGATCTGATACAAAATCAGAGTTGTTTTACAGAGATCGAAGACTCATAATTCCTCTTACTGTTCTACTCATAATGACTGCTGCTAAATTTGCTCGTATTTTTTAACGAAAGGTTAGGTTCCACATTTATGCATGTTTAAAATAATTAATAATATGTTAAAATGAATAAAAAACCTGCAATAATCAATCAGCATTTAATGGGGGAAAGAACGTCTGCGTTAAAGTTGAATAAAGACAATATTAAATGGTAAAATGTTGCATTTTTGGATGAAAAACATTTTGTTCTTGATTAACCAAATGGATTTAACAGTTACTGGCACGATCTGAAGATAGCGAAAGACAGAGCAGATTTTTTAAAGGCAGATATGAATCGGGCATTTAAAAGTTGGATCTATCGTGCTCTGGGAAGCTGCTTCTACTGAAGGCAGAATGAATTTAGTAATTTTTTCAATTATTATGAACATCAAGAGAATATCCGCAAATTTTAAACGTCGAATTATTAGATTTTTGTTAGATTTTGGGGGTAATAATATTTTTTTTCGACAAGACTTACATTTTTTCTCTACTTTTAGAGCAATAGGAAATAGTTTGAAGAAAGAAACGTCTGTATTATTGCCTTTCCCATGGTCTAATAGTTGAAAAAACCTTAATTTATGATATTAGAAATGTGCATGCAAGTGGAAAGCAATTTTAAATAGTTTAAATGTATTAAAAATATCATATATGCTATATGAAATGGTATTGAAATTGAATATTAAAAAAAATGTATATATATATACCAGAGAGAATGTCTGACTGTTTAACCCTAAAAAGAGACCCCATAAAATATTAATTTAAAGAAAAACTGAAAAAAATTCGAGCTGTCCTTATAATTGTGAACACCTGAAAAATCATCTTTTTACCATATTTAAAGTTTTTTAAGATAGAAAAACGATAAAACTTTTTAAATATAGTCTATTAATGAAATTCAGATTAATTAAAAATATATTTGTTTAAATTATAGTGTTCAGTGTTTAGTTAATATGGAAAAACGGGTGTCCTTATAATTATGAGAAGGACTGTAATGATATATTTGATGTATTTTGTTAATTGTTTCAGTGCGATACAGATGTTTATTTTACTATAATAATTTGGGTAAGCCTGTATTCACTATGGTATATATCCAAACACAAATCTTCTCAAGTAGACCCGACTAGCTGAAAAATAAACCCGAACCCGACGTAAAAATAAATCAGTCAACCCGACCCGAACTGGACCCGCAAGAAAAATATTTAGTCGACCCGACTTGATGCAGGACTCTACCCCAAATAACAAGCAAAGAAGTCGAGAAACAACTACGGAGAGAGATACCCCGTGGTATGTCCATTTTACTAACATTGACCACTGCGGGAGATGGGACAAGGCGGAGATCGGAGATGCGGCGGCCAGTTTTTTTTTTCTTTCTTTTTTACAGTTTCCAGTTAGTGAAGAATAAAATAAACGGAACTTTTAGCTTGAATCCGAGCCCACCCGGAGCCCGAAGACTTGCGCGTAAGATTTGAGCCCGATCGGGCTCCGCTGGTGGGCAGACATGTGCCGGACCTCCCTATTCGTATCCGCGGATATCCGCCAGAAAAATAGATCCGTATTTGTATATCTGTTTTCTTTTCTTCAACGAAACAAATATGTATCTTTTGTAGAAATTGTATGAAAATTAGAAATGTATTATAAATCTTTCTCGACTGTTGTTAATATATAAATTAAAGAAATACAAATACAGTATAACCTCGCATTTACATTCTGAAAATTGAAAAGATTTCGCAGTTTACAGGTTTTTTTTTACTTTCTTCTATATTCAGTAAAAGAAAGTATTAGATTCTATCAACATTTGGTGTCAACCGCTCGACGTGTGGCACTGCTATACAGCGATTTCTGCAATTTCAGGGGAGGCTATATCTCAGGTTCTGTTGCGTATAATCCAACAAAACTTGATATTTGAGAAGACCAATATGAGATGTTATGCTGATTCAATTTGAATGCGTATCAGCCAACAGGTGGCGCTGCTACACAGCGATTTACGCAATTTAAGAAAAGGCTATATCTCAAGAACTACTGCACAGAATTTCATATAAATTTGTACGTAGTTGCCATTCAATATATATTAGCGCCTGTCAACGTTTGGTGTAAACCGCTCAACAGGTGGCGCTGCTACACAACGATTTCAACAATTACAAGGAAAGCTATATCTTATGTTCTATTGTGTATCATCAAACAAAACTTAATATGTGAGAAGGCGAGATTATGAGAAATTATGCTGACTTAGTTTGAATGCTTGTCGGCCAATAGGTGGCGTTGTTATACTGCAAAAAATCATCGATAACAGGATGGCTATATCGGAACTTCTATGCCATATAACTGTACGAACCATGATATGTGAGATAACCATTATAAAAACGCATTGTTTAAGAAGTTATTTATAGACGATAAAACTGTCTCTCTTTGGATATTTAGTGTTAGATTTCCCTAAGATGAAAATTATTTGCATTCATCACGTTAAACTTTTTAATAATAGTTTTAATAAATTATTCGCACTTAGTTAATTTGACAGAAAAATATAGAAGAATGCCTTGTGATGGCCACAACATACTAGTTTTTTATATAATTTAAAACTGTGTGACAATGAAAATTTACTTTATTTTATATCATGCTATATCATTTCACCTTGTTTTGCATGATTTTTAAATGAATAAGTAATGTTGATTTATTTTTCGGGTTTCGGGTCGGGTTCGGGTTAGATAAGTCGGGTTTCGGGTCGGGTTCGGGTCGCGAAAAATTCTCTAATGCGGGTTCGGGTCGGTTTTCGGGTTGATGAAATTTTTTTTGTCGGGTTCGGGTCGGGTTTCGGGTTGATGAAAATTTTTTTGTCGGGTTCGGGTCGGGTTTCGGGTTGATTTAAAATTCCTCTGTCGGGTTCGGGTCGGGTAAAACCCGACCCGCGCAGGACTCTAACTTGTACCACTGATTGCAGTAAAGAAGGATACTAAACTACAATATAGCTGATTGGAATATGAAGGGCCATTACTAAAGGTCTGTTTGCATATATCTTCACAGTCCGAGAAACACTGGTTTTGTGAGCCACAAATTGAATAGCGATTTTCTCCTTTACCAATATAAAATAGTGCTGATATATGTAGGCAAACATTAACTTTGATAAAGCCCTTCATATCCCCCATCAACTGCATTGAGATTGAGTGGCTCTCCTTGCTGCAGTCAGCTGTATGGGTGTCCTATTTGATTTCTATAAATTTCTAAGCAAGCAAAATTCTCAGGCATGAAAGTGCAAATCCACCTAAAAATCCAAACTCACAATAGGATGCAAAAATATTGTGTATTTTGGAAATTAGACAAAAAAAATATACAATTGTTTATTTACCATAAAATAATTACTTAATTCAAAAATTGTAGACAGGAAAAAAGAAAAGGAGAAAAAAAAACAGCAATAAACTCCTCATCATTATTTTTTTTAAACATTGGTGAAATAATGATGTAAATTGTTGCAAAAAACATTTAAAAAAAAATAATAATAATAACAGTAACCTCATTGATTTTTCAGCAAAATAATCACACATTTAGGGAATCCACTTTTGTCAAAACAGCAAAGACATGAAGATTAATTGCTGTAGATTATTGTATCACTGGTAGTAAGAATATGAGAAGAGTTAGCATAATCCCCCCCCCCAACACACACACACAACTTTTGGTTATTGTTTCTCTTAGGATTTACATTGACCTCAAAAATAACCAAGATGATCTTGAAAAAGAAGGATTTCAGACAAAAGTTTGAAAACTTTCATGCCGGAATTCTTCATAGTGAATTGTCTGATAATGGCATTTGATTTAACAAGTCAAAATCCTTGTTTTATACACAGATATTTCAAAAATTAAAGAAATAAATGTCTTAATAAATGCACATATTTCCATACAAATACAACTTCCTTCGTAGTAGAAAATAACAAAAGCACTCAAACAATGGCAACAGGCAAACCAAGTTGTGCGTTAGTGAGAAAAATATGTTTAAATGTGGCGCGTGGCATAAATGAAAAAGTGGTCACCCATTGAAAAACAAAAGAGCAATAAGATTCTTTTATCTACAGCAAAATTTGTCAACAAAGAGTGGAAGTTTAAGTAGTAACTGTGATATCCTGAAAAGAGGTCTGGTTTTTGTAACTGGGTTTGTTAAAGGCACATCAAATGTGCAAACATCAGGTCAACTTAGCCCGTTTGTCACAGATGACAATGTATGTATGATGCGATGAACCTTTAATTGAAGCCAATCCTTGTTTTAGATTGAGCAAAATATACATCTCATAATATCTGAGATAAAACAGATATCAATGTCTCGGAAGGGTTCGGGACAAAATATCGCCGGCGTAAATGAATACAAAGCAAAAATGAGTTGGTAATTATCAGTAATGTTGTATAAAATTTCATGACAGCACATACCTTAGTCAGAGCACTGACATTCCGACAATCCTACAATAAAAATTTTTATAAATTTTACTTAAAATAGTTTAAAGACTATATTTATTAACGTTTGTCAAAATTAGACATAATGAATTCAATCGTGCTTATTAATTTTTAAATTTTTAATTAAAGTTTGTGAACAGCGTTCAGCTTTAATGTCAGCAGTGATGTACATGATTTTTAAAATGTATTTTGAATAGTGAATAGCAAAAGATAAAATAACTTAAAAATAAACATCAATAAAATAATAAAATTCAACTCTATGATTCATTTATTTATTTATTTTAATTAATTAATTAATATTTATAAGGCCCTGTGGCCCCCGCCAGAGATCACACGTGACACAAAATCAAATTTTCAAATACATCATATATATATATTTTTTTTTTTTTATGCGATATTTTGTCTTGCGATATTATGTCCGGATCTTGTCTTGGCAAAACAATACTTAAGAGGAATAAATAGCAGTTATGTCTGCTACAAAAGTTCTGACCACAATCTTTTGAGATAGCCAGAAAGTATTGTATATATTAATTTCCTACGCCATACAGAGATGGTGAATGCTTCCAGTTTTTTAGCCACTCTGAAACAGCTGTACAAAATCACTCAGTTTGTCTTTTGTTGGTGTTCTGTTGTCATACAACAATGCCTGATTGTATACAGCTTGAGTTTGTGTGTGGTATGGTATGGCTTATTGATGGAAAATATTAAAACAATTTCCCTACATCTCTGATCTCATATCAAATAATTTTTATTGTTTTAGACCTTGCATGTGGGTGGTCAATATTTTACCAATGTCAAAGTTATACAAACTGATTTCATACAATTAACAGCGTTTTCTTCTAAGTTGGCTTTGATGCATTGATATAACAAATATTTTAATAATCATGGTGATTATCGGGAAAAGTTATAAACGTCAATGTATTGCTAGGTAGTGGATCTCTTTAAATTTAAGCATAGTTTCTTTTTTAAGAGGGTTTATTACCATAGTTTTTGTAGAATTTACTAGACTTAATTAAACTTACTGAGATTTATGTACTTGGATTTATACAGGGTGATTAGAAAAAAACTACCCCGATATATGAGACCATAGCTACCATATCGTTCCTAGAAACTGAATAAAAATTTGGTGGAAGGTATTTTGAGGTATGCGCTCAAGAATTACATAAAAAGCAACAGTTAAACTCTAACAGTTACGGTTACAGTGAGAAAATTTTGAAAATTTCAAATGGCAACACCTACTTTTTTTTTTTATTGAAATGTAATCTCCATAGCAAAAAACCATAAATAGCGTTGGAATGGTACCTCTAGCACGAAAATCGGCAACGCTAGCAGGCTAACAAAAAAAGAAAAAAAAAAAAAAAACTGTTACATGCCTACCAGAGCACCATTTTCATTTTTTTAATGACGTCACATTTCACACTGAGTCTTTGGTTCAGACTAAAGTCTACTGATTCTGCTTCGAAACAAAAAGAAGATATCAAGGTATCCTTAATTTTATGTAAGGCTACTAAATAAAGGCTTTAATTTCGTTGTCAGTCGTAAGACGCTGTCATGATGACGTCATCACAGTACGTGAAAAACAAGGCATTGTAAAATGGCAATCAAAACAGATTTTAATGATGACAATGATGCTTCCCAGTAGGCAGCATATTGTTCACAGAGCAAGAAAGCAAGATACACATCACTCATTTCACAATGCCTTATTTTTCACTTAGTGTGATGACGCCACTCATGACGGTGTCTTAATAACGAAATTAAAACCCTTAACAGGGGCGCAGCCCCGGCTCACCGCTCGAAGAGCGGTGTTGAGCTATACAAGGACCGAAGTCCAAGTAGGGCTGTCCCGAAAATTAAAACCCTTATTCAGTAGACCTATTTACATGAAATTAAGGATACTGTAGTCTATTTTTCTTGTTTCGAAGCAGAATCAGTAGACTTTAGTGAGAGCCGAAGACTCAGCATGAAATGTGACGTCATTAAGAAAATGTAAGTCATGCTCTGGTAGGCACATCACAGCTGTTTTCTCTTTTTTTCTTAGCATGCCTAGCGTTGGTTATTTTCATGCTAGAGGTACCATTCTAACGCTATTTATGGTTTTTTGCTATTGAGATTCCATTTCAATAAAAAAAAGTAGGTGTTGCTATTTGAAATTTTTAAAATTTTGTCACTGTAACCGTAACTGTTGTTTTTTATATAATTCTTGAGCTCATAGCTCAAAATACCTTCCACAAAATTTTTATTCAGTTTCTCGGAACGGTATGACAGCTATGGTCTCATATATCGGGGTAGTTTTTTTTCTAATCACCCTGTATATAGAGATATACTTAATTAAAATATATCAATACAGTATAGATTTTTATCATTAAAACTAGTTGACACCATCACATACACATGTAATTAGAAAAAAAAAAAAAAAAAGCAAAATTAATTGCAATTGAATATAATTCTTTCCTTTTTTTTTTAAACAGGATATTTGGTCTGTTCACAAAAAATAAAAAAACAAGGAGCAATAGATTGGTTGTATCAGAAATAATAACCCACAACAAAATATTTTGAAATAAATATGCCAAAAATAAAAGATATATATAGAAAACATTTAAAACATAAGATCAATTCAAACATTTTATACAGTAAATTATATTATATACACGTAAAGTACATATATTTGATGCATAAACACTGTTAAACTGTATTATTTTTTCTTACATTATTAATTTATAAAAATTATTTCATATTACCCTAATGCAGACAACTTGGGTCCTTTAACCTCACAATACATCCCATTTTCTTTAATTAAATAAGGCCTCTCATCATAAACTGTTATGCACATTTCAGGACCAATGATGATTGGAATTCTCTTGAGTAATTTATAAGTTAAGAAGGCATAATCACTTTCATACTTTAAACTGACATTTTTCTCTGACTCTAAAGAACTACTATATGAAATTTCCTGAACACCAGGAACACTTCTTTCTTGTAAATGAATGAAAAACTCACACTTCTGGCCTATAACAAAAATAAGTTTTATTAAGAAATAGCGTAGTATAAATAAATGGAATTTGATAGTAAAAATATAGATTTTTTTTTTTTTTTTTAATAATAATAATAATAATAAGAGCATAACCTGAATAAGATAGTAATATTAATAACATAAATTATAATAGTAATATTAATAAAATATAATATTATTAACAATAATATTAATAAGACAGAATAATATTGATAATATTAATAGAATTAATTATTAGAATAATATTAATAAGACAATATTTCATTAAACTCACAATTTCCTCACTTTTTTTAATGCTAGATGGAAGGAAAGGGGAAAAAAAACCTGCCTTTTTATCATTAAATATAAATTGATTTTAACATTTCTTCCCATCCATCTTTTTTACTTTCTTCTATATGTAATATAGAGAAAGTATTGGATTCGCGAAAATTTTCTACCTCCGTTTTTTGACGGATCTACACGTTTTGGGATGTCCTGAACACGAATTGCTAGTTTTTAAAAAATGTCTGTCTGTGCGTCTGTCTGTATCATTTTTTTGTGGACGCTGTATCTCACGAACCAATGAATGAAATTTAACCAAACTTGGTATTTAGTTGCACACTGACATGAACTGGTGCCCATTAGATTTGGGGATCAATAGCTCAACAGGTGGCGCTGTGATCGCATTTTATGCAAATTTTTAACATGGCAGCATAGGACAAAATTCCGTATAAATGGCCATAATGAGAGTTATTTTAAACTTGTGATTGTAAAATTAATATGAATTATTGATAATAGTAGTGGTAAACTAGGAAAAAAAAATTGTGCATGGGGGGGGGGGGCATCGGCTCCCCCCCCTGGGAGGGAAGTACACCCCCGTGGGGGGTAAATTTTGAAGATGTGTATCATTCGAAAGATCTCGTCAATACCTTTAAAAAGAATGGTTGAACTATAAATCTGTGATAATTTAAAACAAAGTTATCGATTTTTTTTTACTTTTAACCAAAAAAAAAATTCGCTTTTTTTTTTTTTTTTTTTTAATATTGTTAGTGATTGAATATGTATTAATTTTTACAAAAAAAAAAAAAAAAAAAAACAGAAAAAAAAATTGTATTTTTTTTTTTTTTTTTTTTTAAATATTGTTACTGATTGAATATGTATAGGAAAATATAGAAGAAAGTCTTGTGGTGGCCACAACATACTAGTTATTTTTAATTATCTATTATAACAGAAACTTGCAACAATAAAGCTTGGGCATCATTTTCTTCACATTATTTATATTTAGTAAATAGAACTTTATTTGTCACAGTTAATTTAAGTAAACCCAATAAATATTATCTAATTTTTCCAACCACTCAACAAGAATGAAGTGAAATATATGTATATGTATATATATATATATATATATATATATATATATATATGTATATATATATATATAGTCTTTTTCAAGAATATAAAACTCAAATTAATCTTCCTCACAATTTTAAAGCAGAAAAATTTAAAACACTTCTTAACTTTGTTATCCATAATAATTATATCTTCCACAACAACAGTATATATTTGCAACAATTAGGAATCCCACAAGGAGGTTGTAGCTCCAGTATTTTGGCAGATCTCTATCTTTATTATTATGAAAAGCAATTCTGCCATGATGATGTTCGATTTTATCGTTACATAGATGTTATTATTGTATTTTATCTCAACAAGAACTCACAAAATGACTTTTCCTTAAATTATCCACCTAATTTAAAGCTAACTCAAAATACTCTAACTAATCAATCAATTAACTTTTTAGATCTAAAAATAATCATTGATGATAATAAAATTTACACAGATATCTATGACAAACGGCAAGATTTTAGTTTTAAAGTAAACTTATTTACACATTTTAATTCCTGTCTGCATCTTTCGGTATTTAGAAACGTCATCATTAACCATTTATTTCGAATTAATACTTTATGCTCTGTGAAGTTTAAAAACAAGAATATTAATAAACTGATCACAGCCACTGCTAAAATGGGTTTTCCTAAAAACTTTGTATTTTCTATTTTATATCCTTAAGAAAAGAAAAGAAAAGCTGTGTACACTTTTGTGTATATTAACAAAAAAATTATAAAATAATAAAAGACAATGAAAAAGGTGGTGGTTGGGTGGGCAGATGTTTGATTAAGGTGGTGGGGTTGTAAGGCTGGATGGTTGGGTGGGATTGTGAAATTAAAAAAAAAAAATGCAGAAGGCTTGTTGCATTTACTGTGTATGACTATGCATTCTTTTTCCATTCAAATTTCGTTTTCTTCTTTTTGAGTTGTCAACTATTCTTAAGATTCTAATCATGCTATTAAATTAAACACAATGTAATCAATCAGTGAATTTCACTGTTGCTTCATGGTTTCATTGTTATTCATCTGCTTTAAGGTTTTGCTTTTTTGGGTCCATATGACTCCTGT
Source organism: Salticus scenicus (assembly GCA_963930645.1). Classification (NCBI taxonomy): domain Eukaryota; kingdom Metazoa; phylum Arthropoda; class Arachnida; order Araneae; family Salticidae; genus Salticus; species Salticus scenicus. Next base: position 35,975,557 of record OZ005648.1, on the reverse strand, counting down.
TCTGGTCGTGGCAGGCTGGGTGAGTGTTGCCTGCGTGAAACTAGTTTAACCCCACAGGCAAGTCACAAGTCTTGCCGCCTGCCTCCTTCCTTCCTTCCTATCTTGGGTTTCTTAAATTATTTTGATAAAGTTTATGGTTTTCAGTTCAGATTTGATGTGTTACTTTATTGATTTGTTTGTTTTGCAGGCAGTTAATTGATAAATCTGGTTTCTTTAAATTAGTGTATTTCATCCACTGTTAAAAAAAAAATTTTTCATTTTCTGAAAGAAATTTTTAATCTTATTGGTCATTGGTGTTTCAGTGATCTTGTATCTGTTGCTTGGCTTCTACTATGCTTAATAGTTCATCATTATATATATATATATATATATTAAATAAATTTGTCAATAAATCTCATTATTCACAAGACTGAATAAATATTTCCAACTTTTAATTGAATGTGTGAGTTTGAATGCTTACCAGATAGCTCAGTGACAGTTATAAGTAATAAGTACAAAACTTTGAATAAACACAATAAAGTGCAAGAACTCACAACAATTGTTTCAGGTCAAAAGATGACATGACTCTCCACTAGGCAAACAAAGTAGACACAAGTGCTGCAAACAAAGAGGCAATGCTTTATTTGCAGCACTCATGTGTACTTTGTTCGCCTAATGAAGGGTCGTGCCATCTTTTGACCAAAACAATTGTGAGTTCTTGCATTTTATGTGTATAAAGTTTTGTACTTATTACTTTTAAACGCCAGTTTTGGGGTGCTTTTTTATAATTTTTATAATCAGTGACAGTAAAATATTCATGCAGTATGTCAAAAATCAAAGTTCAAATCCCTGGTCATTTTTCTCCTTATTAAAGCTAATTTGGCCTTTCCGTTTAAAATACAATAAACTTTTTATTAACACACAGTATTTAAAATTTAGGTAAAATAGGCAACATATTTAATAAGTTCATTGATGAATTTAAATGCTTATTTACCATTAAGAGGGGACAATACCTAATCTCGCCGGCAGCCTTCGCCCATGTTATTCTATGGGAAAATTTGTTGCGACAATTACACATTACCTAATGAATATTTTTTAATTCTGTTTTCGCAGTCAGAAAATTTATAACCGTTAAATGAGTACTCATTTTTGAAAAATTCATTTTTTTTAATTTTCACATTTAAATTTTGAGTTCAAAAATGCGATTTTTCACAAAATGCATTTTTCTCATTTTCTAGTCGCAAAATGAAATACTAAAATTAAAAAAAATCAATTTTTGGAAAAGAAGTACTAATTTAACGCTTATGAATTTTCTAAATGTGAAAACAGAATTGAAAAATATTCATTAGGTAATGAGTAATTATGTGAACAAATTTTCCCATAGGATAACATGGGCGAAGGTTGCCGGCGAGATTAGGTATTGTCCGCTCTTGAAAAAAATCTCTAATTAAGATAAAGATAAGCAAAATAAATAAATATGCTTCTAGATACTTTTTAAATTTAATAAAACTATTATTTTTACAAAAAACAAAAATCCTATTATCATTTTTTAATTTAAATTTTATCCAATATTTAAATATTAAATAAAAAGCTGCACGTCTATAAAATCAAGCAGAAACGGTCGTTTTGCCAAGCCAAGCTCAGAGAAAAGCAAAACAAACAAACTACCACTCACACAAAGCAGAACGCGCCAATAATAAAATCGACAGAAATAACCCAAGATCGTTAAATGCTTATTATACAGAAACCAACTTTCCCATGTTAAATCGGCAAATTTTTTCCCCGTAAAGTTTTAAATATTGGACGAACCAAATATCGCAGTAAAATGAAACAAAAAGTAAAATATTCGTATCAACGAGATCTTTAATTTGAGATAAAAACGAACTTTCTAAGTTAATAAGTAAAAAAATGGGAGCATTTTCAATTTAGCGTAAAATTAGATGTTTTGACAACGTTTTGAAAAAATTTCTTCTTCAAGAAATTTTTTTTTAAAACAAGCTAGAGAATTCATAAATGTGCAGAATTCTTTGAAAACTGGTTTTTCAGATAGACAATTACTTAATCTAGGAACTTTTATAAAATTTAGCTTTTAAAAATCAAAATTTCCTATCTGAATTGCTGAAAAACTTAAATATCGCCAAAGAGACATAAATCGCCAAATATGAAATTGCTTCATCTCAGTTTACCCGAAAAATATTAATTTCAAATTGAGCTGCTTTTTCTTTTTATAAGTTATTTTTTTAACCAAAGAACCCTTGCTTTTATTATTTTGCACAATTTTAAATTTTACATCCCTGAAAACAGAAATGAATACATTTTTGAATAACATTTGTTTCAAATCTATAGCTTGAATTGCTGATTTTTTAATATTTTTCATACCTTAGAATAAGAAAGTCAGTACACGATATAGTATCCAATTTTAATATCCTTCAATTCAATCTGGCAATGATAATTATGATGCATAAAGATTTCTCCTTCCTTCTATATAGTATACTAGCAGGCTTTGCCCGCTTCGCTTGTCATTTTATTGAAATGAATTTTGACTTTCGGTTTTTAATGGATTTACACGTTGTAAGAGATCCTGAAAACGATTTGACTATTTTTAGAAAATTTCTATTTGCGTGTGTGTGTTTTATGTGTGTGGCGAAAGTTTTGTTCCAACTAGATATCAGGAGCTACTGCTCAGAATTACATATAAATTTATATGCAATTGAACCTTGATGTATAATAGCGTTTATCAATATTTGGTGTCAATTGCTTAACATGGTGCTGCTATACAGTGATTGCCGCAATTTCAGAGAAGGCTATATCTGAGTAACTAATACATGGAATTGCATAAATTTACAAATAAATTTACATTGTTACAAATTATAGTGCTTATCAACTTTTGTACCAATATCTCAACATGTGGCGCTGCTATACAGCGATTTTCGCAATTTAAGGAAAGGTTCTGTTGCATATAATGAAACAAAACTTAATATGTGAAAAGGCCATTATGAGACATTATGCTGATTCAATCTCGATGCCTATCGGCCGATAAGTGGAGCTCATATACTACAATTTTTTTTTAGAACTGAAAGGATGCCATCTGCATGGTGAAAATTTACTTCCGTTGGACATTTTGTGCAACAATACCTCTCTGAGTTGATAATATTCAGAATTCATAATGAAAAAAATAATAAATAACTTGTGCTGCGTTAATATGTATAGGAAAATGTAGAAGAAAGTTTTGTGATGGACACGACATACTAGTCTGCATAGAAAACCCATGGATAATGTCTAGCAACCAGAATTATGGAAAGTTTAACGCAAAGAAAACTTTGTAATACAGTTTAACGCAAAGAACAATATCGCACGAAAGCTGAGTTGAAATCCAGAACATATCTGATGTAAAGTATCAGGTTAATTCCAGTAAATATAAAAACTATTTAAAAAAAATAAATGATATCTACAAAAAAGACACTTAAAATGTACAAAAAAGCCAAGCTCAAAGAAAGAGAATTGATTAAAGTTGTGTCTAAAAAGGGTGTGATATCAAATTCCCAAGCTTACATTCAAATACTTATTTAATATTCCCTTTTAACTAAATTTTCACATGTGAATCAAGTGCCTTATGATATGCTGATAGAAATCCTTCTTTCCTGTACTAAATACATCATAGCGTGTTTCTGAAAAATATTATTATTCTTATTTATGTATGATGTTCTTGGCGGCCATCTTTCAAGTAATGAATAAACATTCACACAATTTGAAAGAAGTTTCTTAAAATGTATCTCATATAAAATTAATTTTGCTATTCCATTCAGCAGAGACGGAAATATTTCGATAACATGATTTCTTATACAGTGGAGCACCTTTTATACGCTTCTCATTTATACGTTTTTCTCATTTATACGTTTTTCGACTTCGGTCCCAAATCATTCCATTGAATTCTAATGTTAAAATATTTCGTTTATACGACACAAGTAAATTCTTGATTTCACTTATACGTTTTTTTCCCCTCCTTGTAGAATCCCAAGTTCGAGTTTCATTCCAGGATTTAAAAAAAAAAAAAAAAAAAAAAAAAGGATAAATGCTCTTAATGTTTTATTCTTATTTTTTTTTTTTTCGATTATTTTTTCTTAGAACTATGGTAACAAAGTGCGGGTATAGAACAAAGTGCGACTTGCATCGATAGCCTGGGGAAAAGGGGGGCTAGAGAAATTTTCAGAGAGCCAAGTAGCCAGTGACCACTTGAAGACCTCTCACTTTCTCTTTTAATTGATTCCAGGAATGGGGTATGTAAGGAAAAAACCCACAACTTTATAGGCATTTGTAAACTTGAAGATTTATTCCTCACTTCCGTTGGGCGACTTGGAAAGTTTTCTTATCGTGTTTATTTGACATTACGGTTGGAAAAACATTTTTTTTTTCTTTTCTTCCTTTTAGTCGTTTGCAAAAATGTCATCTTCGTTTAGAGAACAAAAGGCTTTGTCTTTAAAGGTTAAAATCGAAATCTTCAAAAAAAATTTCTGAATTTCTATATTTTTAATTATCATTTAATTTTTATTCAACCTTTTAAAAATATTTTTAATATAATTAAAATATATCTTATTCGAATAAATGTAAAGGAAATCATGAAAATTGATTAGACCTTTATTATTAATATGATACTTTATTGTGTATTAATGTTAAAACGAATTTTCAGTTGTACGTTTTTTTCAGTTATACGTTTTTTAGGAACGGTCCCTTGAAAAACGTATAAACGGTGCTCCACTGTAATTATTTAGTATTAAGTGCACTTCCATCCTATAAATGTCGGGAATAAAGAATATAAAAATTTAAATTAACGTAAAAACATGAAGGAGAGGGGGGGGGGAAGCATAGAAGCTTCCACCCCCCGTTATATTTACCCAATTTGAATTTAGCTTCTTGGAATAAATATCTCGTAAAAATAATATGGTTATTCCATTCAACAGGGGTTGAAATATTCAGATTAAAAAAGAAAAAAAAAATGCATTAAAAGCATTGCAAAAGCCCCGTTAAGCACACAAGTTGAATCAATTTAAGTTTTAACAGTGTTAAGATTGGCGCACTCCCATCCTTCCATCCTATAATTATTTCTCATTGCGCAGCACTGGTGCGATATAAAACTCAATTAACCAACCAATCAACCAACTCATCCTATAATTGATGAGATTTATAGAATTCAAACTAACGTAAAACTTTGAAAGATGGCCGCCAAGCCCATCATACATAAATAAAAATAATAATATTTTTCAGAAACACGCTATGATGCATTTAGTACAGGAAAGAAGGATTTCTATCAACATATCATAAGGCACTTGATTCACATGTGAAAATTTAGTTAAAAGGGAATATTAAATAAGTATTTGAATGTAAGCTTGGGAATTTGATATCACACCCTTTTTAGACACAACTTTAATTAATTCTCTTTCTTTGAGCTTGGCTTTTTTGTACATTTTAAGTGTCTTTTTTGTAGATAAGACTTTCAATTATCATGTCACTATCTATCTTTGCACTTTGTACCCACCTATTTTTCCTGGACACTGCATATTTTGCTAATACTGCAAATGATTAAGCACCAAATCTGCAAATATCTGTTTTGTACATTAGCATTAAGCACAATTTATTGTTTTACAGCCTCCAAACTTATTAAATATGTTGATATAGAGGGTTAGGAAGCCAAAAATCAAATTTAATTGTTTTCATAATATTTTTAAGTATCCTTATTATAATGGTGAAATCTTACCAATCATAAAGATTCTGTTATCCTACCTAATATTTGGTATTGTTTATTTAAATTTAATATTTAATGCTTTATTAGAATTGTTGCATACTCAGGATTTGTGAATCATCTGGGAATGAAAGACAAATCTTGGAGAAAGTTAAAAATTTACAGAAAATTTTAGAAGATTACAGGTTTGTTGAACAAGTATCAACTTCAGTTTCTTTCAAAAACACAACTTAAATAACAGCTGACAACATAAAACTCACAGCATAAACTATACTATAGCATTAATACACAGCAATAGGTTGAACTTAAACAACATCCGGTGTCCAGTCAGGGAGCTATTAAAACATCAAGCCACTTGGCATGGAAACTGACTTCAATGATCAGAACGGGATCCTTTTTATAGCCTCTTATAAATCGAGAATAATGAAGTTAGAGCTTAAATAATCGACATATTGATAATAAGGATTTTCTCGCCAAGGTCACCAAAAAAGTCGCAAGAAGCAATAAAGCCACCAAATTTGTCCGCCAAGGTCATTACATGCCCTGGTAAAGCTTTTTTATGGGTTTTTAAAGGAAAATGAGCTTTTTTAACACCAAAACAAGCTAGAAATGCAGAAAATTACCATTTTATAACCTGATTAAGCCTTTTTGAATAAAATTACATAAAAAAAAACTACTATATTATTTACAAATTCGTAAAAGTACATCTTTTCTTGTATCCAGACTGTTGCTATAAAAACATTTACATGTCTAGCTCTTGCTATCTCTGTGGTGTTCAGTGCCCAAGTTTTTAAACAACCTATGTTTCCCCACCATCTGTTACTATGAATGCAGTTAAAAGTTCAGTTCCTGACATCTCCATGGTGATACATTCACAGTCCTCAGTTTTTGCCTTTCAAGATCTTCCTAGGTTCTAAGTTTTTGATGAAATGTTCTTACAAATGAATGCTGCTTAATAAACAAGTTTTTTTTTTTTATTCTACTTGGATTCCAACCTTTAAAACAAACTTCATTCTCCATCAGTTGAATTCTGTTTTTTACCTTCTTGGAATCTGAATTTAACTTTAACCACAGCATTGATTTCAATATATGTATTGTAGACTTTTTATGTATGTTAAAGTATTTATTTAAAGTATATATATATATATATGCATATTCACAAATTACTTTGTTCTTGGTTGACAATTAATCCTCCGAGCGGCTGATGCGTATTTTTTTGTACACTGAGCAATAGTTTTTCTCTTAACATACCAATAAATTAAAAAAACATAATTATATATTCTTAGCTTGTTTTTAAAGCCTGAAAGTCATATCATTAGGTTTATGTCATTATTTATTAGGTTTATGGCATTCGGTTTATGGCATTAGCTTTATGTCTTTAGGTTTATGTCACATGTCATTAGGTTTATCTTGACATCCACAGTCACTTTTTTAATTTCAAACTGAAATAACTATTGTTTTGGGACATTTTAAAAATCATGCAGTGAAAACAACATTAAAATTTTGCCCATTTAAAAAACACTCAGTGGGTTATAAAAAGAAGAAAAAAAAATCTGCACTACCTCTATATAAAAAAATCTTGTTACAGAAAGTTCTTGAACTTTAGTTAATCTATCATTGTCATTTTTTTTTTTTTAATATTAAAACAAAACAAATATTATAATACTTAAGTATAAAAGATTATTAAAAAGATTTTTCGACAAAGAATTTTATTTTAGACAAAGAACAATACATAAAAATTGAATACTTACTGTGAATTTTCAATCTTACATAAGTGCCATCTGAAATCACAAAAGTATAATGTTTTCTGTTTCTGCCAAATGCCCAACGAGTAAAATGATCAAGGATATTTTTGTCATTGATGTTGGGATTCTGGAAAAAAAAAGACTATATATATAAAGGAATTAAGTGTTATAAGTGTAAAACTTTGTATAAGCCTAATTTAACATTTAAAAAAGTTTACATCACCTAAATGACATTTTGACTCTCAAAAATAAAAAAATACTAACAAAAAATATCATCATCTTCCCACATTGTTATGCTTTTAATATTGGTAGAAGCACCTATAACTACCTACTTATGTTATGATATTAATTATCATAAACATTCTGAAATATAACAATTTGTATAAAAACAGGGATAAGGATATTCGTTGCAGTAATGTAAAACTTCATTAATCACTTTATTATTTACAGTAAACATAGCAGTCATGATAAAGCCTATTTACAAAACAAAAAATAGACAAATTAGAAAAAAAAAGGGGGTGGTGGTAATTTTTTACTTTTTCCCCCTTATATTTGTAATTTTTTCTCAATTTCTTAGGAATAAACAATCTATTTCTTACATTTTTTCCCAGAAAAAATCTATATTATATTGAATTTATGACACATGAGGAGAAAAAAAAATTCTAGACTTGTTTTTTATTCTGTCCGCAAATATGAATGGCAAAGTAAATAATTTTGTATTATTATTAACTAGCATGCTTTGCCCATTTTGTTGGTCACTATAAAGAAATTTTCAAAAAAAAAAAAAAATATATATATTAGGGGTGGGAATCGATTAAGAGTTTTAACTGGGTTAATCGTAGTTCATTAATCGATTAATCGGTCGATTAATCGGATTTTTAATTGGTTTTCATTTTTCTCTTTATAATTTTATTTCAATGATGAATAAAACTCTCATATTGTGTATTATTCATAAGTTTGATTGAGATTTTTTTTTTTTTTTTCAAATTAATTATATCTGTTTTATAGCTGAAATTTAAATCAATTTTCAGAGCAATAATTGGTGATTTTAAGTGTTAATTTTATATAAATATTTTCACTTATTCATTTTTTTATATAAATTAATTTTTCAATTAATTTTGAAAGAAACATTGAATGAAATTACACATATTTTAGTTTTATACTTCTAGACCTTGTCCATCTCGCTAGTCACTATTTTTAAATGAATTCTCAAAATTCCATATCATTATCTTAAAAATCTCAAATTCTTATATTTTGGTTCTTCTTTGTCACTTTGAACTAGGAAACAGAATGTTATTTTCTGTTTCTACTTCAATAGTTACTATCAGCAATTCTGAACAGACATTAAACGCTTGAAGATATTCTGAAACTCTGTTGATATGTCCCCCATCACAAGGATAGTGGAAATCTCAATTCCTTCTTTTCGTTTTTTTTTCTTTTTTTTAAGCATTTCTATTTTTTGAAAGCTTCTTGTTTCTGAGAATACTATTACCCTAGCCAATACTTTCTGTAGAAGGCTACTGACAGGTGGTGTTGCTCCAGCATGCACATGGAGCGGCATTTTGTTTAATAACTGTCCTCTCCCTTTTCTTTATCAACAAAAGTGCAACAACTTCTTTTGAGAGGTTTATTTATTTTTATTTATTTATTTATTTCATTTTTTATTTTTTGCTTTTTCATTATTTGATGGATGTTTCTTAGAATGTTTGTTAGCAAAATATGCGAAAAAATATTTGCAGAACAGCATTTTTAATTTAATTCGTAGTTTGAAAATTTTAATCGGATTTTGAAAAATTTTAATCGAATTAATCGATCCGATTAACTCGATTAAAAAAATTGATCGGTACTAAGCATTGATCGATTAACCGAACCGATTAATCGATTAATCGACACAGCCCTAATATATATATCCACTATATTTTACACAACTTTATAAATGAAAACTTTAAAAAAAAAAAAAATCCATTGATCCCAAAGCACAAAAAAAAGTGCTTTGGGGTCTTTGAACGAGCAGCATTTTCTCTAAGCAGTTCCAGGTCCCTACTGCCTGCTTGCATTTGCACCTTAAGAAGACTCTCTATTTATCGCCCTTGAAAGCCAAAGTCAATGTTATTCCATGGTGAATTTTGCCACATTATAACTCATTAACTAATACATATTTTTAAATTCCGTTTTCACATTCAGAAAATGCACAACTACAAACAATTTATCGCTTTCTAAAAATTGATTTTTTAAATTTAAAATTTTTTTTTTTTTTTGAGGTTGTAAAATGCAAATTCTTACAATGTGAAATTTTCCATTTTTGAGCTTAAAAATTAAAATCTTAAAGTTGAAATAAATCAATATTAGAAAGTGATAACCCGTTTAGCAGCTGTGAATTTTCTGAATGTGAAAACGAAATTTAAAAGTCTCTATCAGTTAATGACTTTTGACAGGGCAAAATTTACCATAAAATAACATTGGATTCGGCTTTTGGAGACAATAAGTAGAGAGTCCTCTTAAAACCAGACATTTTCATTTAAATGCTCATTGGACACCATGCGGTGCTGCTGTCATTTAAGAGCTACATTTTACAGATCGCATACGTTTTGTATCATTTAACCTACAGCAAATATCTGATCAGATAAATGGCTTATTTTTCAAAAATGAAATACATGCTAAAAACTATAAATAATCTATTAAAATACTTAATTAAAAAAATAAAGGAAAAACTGTTAGACAAGATGAAATTAGAAGCTACTTATAACTTACCAAAGTTGTTACAGGATGGAATACAATTCGATATGATGATAAAGGCTTCTCATGCATACTTTTCAGATGAACAAGGCAACCGACTTCTAAATTTAAAGTTCTTTTGATTTCTTTAGGCACAACAATAGCATTTTTATAAAGAAACAAGCTAGGAGGCAAAAAATATTCATCTTCGACACTTTTTATAACTATCACAGTAACGCATAAAGATCCAAAAGTCTTCTGAAGTTCAGTATTATACGAGCTGTTTGTTTCAATATTCTTCAATGCTGAATTTTCTGTAGAAATATTTTTTCCATTTTCAACCATACTTTTCTTTGACTTTTTATCAGGTAAAGGATATTTTTCTAACACACCCACAAAACACGGTGGAACTTCTTTATTTCCGCAACAAGCTACATAAGTACTTTCAGTGATAAAAACAGTTGTTGCTTGTATCACAGCTGGTATAGTTATTTTAGGATTTGTATAGGGAAGAACCCTTAATACGGAATCAAAGTTAAATTGAAAAACTTCTTTTAAGCTTTCTGGCTCTTCAAGTGAATCTTTTTCATCTTCTTTAGGCGAAGAAAACCAAGAGGTTAAAAAATTATACGGAAGAGCCAACAGTTTATTTTCCCCTGGCTGACTCTCAGAGCTGCTATAGCTGCTTTTACAGGTTTCATCACTATCTGAAGAGTTTGTGTAAGGGTCAGGTTTGGAGATATTTCTCAAGAATTGAAACTGTAGATAATCAGGTTTTTTCTTTTCAGAATCCTCATCTGGTTGAGAATCCTCATCAGGCTTAGGTCGATCTTTAGGAACAACACTGACTTCTGAATTTTCACATAAAAGGACTGGTTTATTGTTTGGTTCACAGGCAACTACAAAATTAACAATACTATAAATTACACTAAAGCAAACAAAAGTGAAAAAAAGTTGTCCTTTAAATATAGAAATACCTATAGAAAATATGCAAATTAAAAATTTTAAATATTATTTAATTTGGATAATAGCAACAGCATAAAGCACCAACAGACAAGGCTTGAAAATTATATTGCCAAACATGACCGAGGCATGTAAAAATTCAGAATGAGCATACATTTTTTTCTCTTTACTTGCATGGCCCGGCAAGTAAATATTTAATTAAAAACTTCCTTTCCAAAAATAAAGTGCATTAGTTTAGTGTCTTACCTTTGCTATTTATTTAAATAAAAATTAAATAATCAGTGTCAATATAGGTATAATGTTGACAACAAATTCTTTTTCAACACATCTGTATTAGTAATGTCATATGTTAAGATGTTTTTTTACTTTTTTTTTTTTTTTTTTTTTTTTTTGTAATATGCATTTGAATAAAATATTTGAGCATGTAAAATTTTATTCAGGCATGCATTTTTAACAGATAGGGCATCAGTGTTGGGCATAATTGATCAAAACGTAATTGAATTACAATTATAATTATTTTACTTTCAACCAATAAACAAGTAATTGATTACAAATAAACTGAATTACTTATTCAATTTATTTATAATCAATTACTTGTTAATAGATTGACAGTAAAATAATTATAATTGTAATTTAAATGTAATTCAATTACTTTTTAATCAATTACGCCCAACACTGGGCAAACATACCCTGTCTGTAAGAAAATACATGCTTCACACATTTTAAGTCCTGTACCAACACTGTGCTATATTTAATTTTTTTTTTTTAATAAATGTCAAATATTAGTTTTCTTATCAACAGATATTGATATTATTTTGTCTTCCCCAAGTACATAATGAGTCACAGTAATGCAATGCTGTGTACAGGTGAATTCAGGGCGTGAAATTTCCACTCGCCAGCGGCGCATGGAAATTTTACTATGGCGAGTAAAATTTCAGTCTAAATGTAGATAGAATTCTTACAATATACGGTGCTACATAAAAAAAAAAAAAAAAAAAAAAAAAGATTTAGAAACGTAAAATCATGCTAATCTCTTAGGTAAAGTGACCAGGCATCCTCTCTTTAAAAGGACAGTCTCCTTTTTCAACGATCTGCCCTTTTAAACGAAAAAAACATTACAGGACTAAAAAGTCTTCTTTTTTATGTTTTTCGTTCTCTATGTCCTCTTTTTCAAATGAGAAGGATTTAGTCCTTAATTTCAAAAATTTCACAAAACTGGGAAGCTCAATCGCCTGTTGGCTGTATCGAACGGTGAACACTAACTTTTTTCTGTGTTACGCTCGCAAAAGAACAACTTTCTAATAAACTTGCCAAAGCATATTATGGTTTATGTCTATTCAGATTCTTCGAATCACAAAGAAATAAAAGTATTCCCTATATTTGTACAGTTCTTTGATCCAGTTGAAATTGTCATGAAATGATTAAGAAGGTGGTGCTCCAGTTGATACGCGGTGGGTTGAAGTGTGTTCTCACTTTTGCATGAATAATATTCCTCATAAAAATAGGCCCAGCAGTGACTGAGAGGTTCTGTCTTCAAAGCTGGTATACGCGAGGTGCTGGGTTTGATACCCGGTCGCGCTCATCGGCTTAGCCGTTATGAGTTTTCCATGGTTTTCTCCTAAACTAGCGTAAATATTGGCTAGGACCTAGTGCAGACAATTGGCCTTAATGATAACATTACCACCACCTCACAAAAATATGCAAAAATTAGTTGAATTCATTTTATGTCCTCCTGGCAAAAACGCTCCCACAAAACGACTGTTTTCTTCAATGAACAAAATGTAGGCAAGTGAAAAAAATCCCCTTTATATACCTACTTTAAGAACTTATTAACTACTAAGACTAATTTAGGTTATACCTATGAGAACTGTTATAAAATGATGATAAAGAATGATTGTTTGTTAAAGCAAATCGTTTCATCTGCAAGATATTAATTTTATTTTTTCATTTGCGAATTTTATTTTTTCTTTCATGATTATGATTTTAATAAAAAATAATGTCTATCAACTTTTTTTATGTAACTGCATGAAAGTACCGCAAAAATTAATAATAATAATAATAATAATAAAACAATATTGTCCAGTGACACCTATAAAAATTAGGGATTTTACCTTTCGTATCCATATATTATTAATTTAAATTAAGGTGTACTGATCCAAATTCCTCATTTGAGATAAAAAGTTTCCACCATTTGTGCAAAGTAGGTTTTGAATCGGTTTTTATAATCCTTTTCATTCAATTTTGTATTCTCTAAAATGACCTCTTTTTCAAAACTGAATGCCTTCTATATTCTATTTTCTTATAAAATAAAAGACATTGCATAATTTCTCCTGTTTTTCTAATAAAAAATTCTGGTCACCTTATACGTAAATTAGTTGTCATAGGTGGACTCTGCTCAGCTCGAGCTCAGTTCCCCATCTCAGTTCCCGTATGTTCTCATAAATTTCTAGTACAAAACATTATATTCATGTTAAGAGAAATTAATTTGACCAAACGCTTAACACAGTGACATAACGAAATCACCGCCTTATAGGCTACCCACCATTCAGTTCGATATATTTATCTTATTCTAATCTATTAATTTATTTTATTGGGGTAAATTTCGTAGTTTAGTTTTCATGCTACTATTTCCAATGCAACAATCCCCAAAATGCATATTTATATGGAATAACCCCCCATTTTGTTACGTTGATAAAGTCTTAAATTTCGAATAACTTAAGAAATTTTCCTGTTAGGATATTTGTAGTCAACCATGTACAAACAAGTATCATAAATATTATTTTGAGGTTGTCTGATAAATTTATGATCCTCAAAATGGACGTTTATGCTCAATTTTGCCCTATTCTGCCATGTTAAGTAAATTGTAAATTCTAAATAACTTACGAAATTTTTAAATTCAAAAATTCACAGTCAGGGATGTTCATGTCAGTATTTTAAATGATATTTTAAAAATGTTCTGACATCTTTACGATGAAAATGTTTCTCAAAGTGGACGTTTATGCGAAATTTTTCCCTATTCCGCCATATTAATTAAATCGTAAATTCCAGTGACTTACGAAATTTTTAAATTGGAAAATTCATAGTCAAGAATGTTTATACCAACATCTTATATAATACAGTCGACACCGGTTATAACGTACTGTCATGGGACCAGAAAATATGGTACGTTATAACCGAAGTACGTTATAAGCAATATTTCCAATATAATTTAGTGCCTAACGAAAGAAAAAGGGGCATAATAGCACTCGCAATAATAGAGATTTTAAATAGAAAGTTTATGATTTTCTCAAAATAAAATAAGGAAAAAAAAAAAAAAAAACATTTTACTACTTACATGTTTATTTAGAAAAATATTCTGTTATTTTTCGTTGTTTTCTTTGATTAAATGACACAGTAAAAATTACATTTTCAATATTTATAATGGAACTTTGCAGAGTCTTTGAATAGTCAGTATGGAATTCAACGAACCGCGATAAAGTTTTAAAGGTATAAAGGCGATAAAGGAGACATCTGAAGACGGTATCCAAGAAAATATACCGATTTCCAAACCAGAAATACAAGGTTGACATCCAATTTTGGCTTTTCATTCCAGTCTAAAAAGTACGTTATAACCAGATTTGGCTTTTGCATAGTCCGTTATAGATGAAGATGTAAACCATTACATTATACAGGGTTTCATTCGGGACCAAGCATCCGAGTACGTTATAAGCGAAAGTACGCTATATCCCAGGTACGTTATAACCGGTGTCGACTGTATTTTAAAAGTAGTCTGATTTCTTTTCATACATGTTTATGTGAAATTTTGCCCTATTCTCCCACGTTAAGAAATTCATAAATTTCGTATAACTTCTAAAGTTTTTTAATTTGAATGTTGCGAACGAATAGGGTTCTTGCCAATGCTATAACTAATACTTTAAAACTGGTTCAATCTCTCTGAGATCATTTGTTCGTGAGATATCGTGTACACGGACTACAACATACTAACACACTAACGAACCAACAAACTAACAGACACCCTACAGACGGACACCATACCCATTTTGATATTTTTGGATTCCTCGCACCCGAAAAAGTGTAAAAAGTCAAAAAACCGAGGTTGAAAATTTTCACTATTATCTAAGTTCCCCATACCTATAGTACGATGGGGAACTAAAAATAGAGTAAGTTAACCATATATTGTGGCGAGTAACTTTTTTTGGTCAGCGAGTGTAATCTAAATTGAAATTTCGGGCCCTGTGAATTGATCTCTGAGCATTACATAAAGAACAAATTATAATCATGATAAAATCTGATATCTTAAAACAAACAAATTATTTTGTGCATCTCTATAAACAGTGTCATAAATCTTGTTTATGCATAATTTAATAAGAAATATGCTGTAGTTTATATTAATAACATATTTACATAACACGGAAAATTAAACATATTATGGACGTCAATGTATTCAGATCAACGAAATTAAGAAAAAAAAAAATGCTTTTAATTTATAAAGGAAAGTACTAAATCATAGCTTTATGTGACAGACATAAAATCAAAACATAAACAAACAATGTTTTCAAATAAAATTTGGGGATAAGATTTTCTTTTTTCCATATTTATTCAACACTAAGTAAACATTTTCAATAAATAAAAATGAAATTTTTAATTCAACTAATCACTTTTTAAAAACTTAGTTTGATTAACAACTTACAACAAAAAACTAGATATTAATTACTTATGTAAAATAATTTTTTGTAATAAATGCATAAAAAAGACATAACTTACCAACTTTACAAAAGCAATAATTTTGCACCCAAATTGGAAATTCTTGATCAAACCAGACAACTCTAATTTGATTCATTAAATTCTTTTCTATAGTACTAGCATTATGTTTCTAAAAACGATGGGGAAGATAATGAAAAAAAATAAATTTTACTGGAACACAAAACATGTTTAAAAATGAATAAATATTTTAAAATTTATGCTCTTTATGTTTTAAATAGTACCATCCTTTCTTTTCTTTTATCAAAATGTAAATTATACTTCACATAAAACATTAATTAAAAATAAATAAATAAAATATCAAGGTATCTCTTTTTACACACGCATATAGTCATAGTTTTACATGTACAGTTTTACATATAGTCAGAAATAAAATGTTTGAAATAAATATATATATATTTTTTTTTTTTTTTTTTTTTTTCAGCCTTTTCTTCATTATGAACACAAATAGCACAAAATATTAGTGATTGTATATCATAAAGATTGCATACAGAAAACTTTTTATGCCTACTATAACATCATTTATAAAATAAAACAGCTAAGATAGAGGTTAAGTACAAATAGCATCTGGAAAAAAAAAAAAAAAAAAAAAAGGCCAAACACAGCAGTATGTACAAAACCTAGAATTCAAAATTTTAAAACGTTTCAAATATTTTCCTCCATTTTTTATCCAATCTCACATCAAGAGTCTTTTTTTAACCAAAAAGAGTTATACTAGGCAAGTCGTATTCCTGGACGATAGGACCCATGCCCCAGCCCGCCCGATTCCCGCTCTTCAATGTGTTTTTCTAGTCAATTTTGTCCCTTTATTACTTCCGGTGTGAGCCAGTTTTTTTTTTTTTTAACACACTTAACATTGTGAGTTTTTTCGCTTTTCTTCCCATGCTATTTCTATGGGGTTTTTAGCTTTTTCCCCCTCTTTTTCTACATTCTAAAGTGGCGGTGGAAACTTACATTAAAACTTACAGAATTGTCTGCAATTTTTCGCTTTATAAATTGATTGCACATATATTTACTCTCTAGGAAAAAAATAATAACAACAATAATAATAAAATAATAACAGCAGCAATGATCTGAAATCTGCTAACTGTTTATAGTACGTACACACCAGTTAAAATGCTTTAGTACACACATACACTTGTCCTAAATAACTAAACATAATTATAAGAATATTTATTTTGTAGTCTTATTTTTTTCTCTATAAAGCAACCATATAAAAACACAAACCAAAAGCAGCATGTCTTCTATTTTTCTAAAAAAGAAAACAAATCTAGTATGTTTTGGCTATTACAGAAACTTTCTTCTATATTTTCCTATAAAAATTCATGAAACTGAAAGAAGAAAAAAAAAATAATAATAACTGTCTGCAATACATACACAACCAATGTTGCCAGATCTTGCGATTTTTTGCAAATTTTACTACTTTTAGAAACTATACACTAATAAATTTATTTTTTTGTTATTTTACAAATTCTATGTTATTTTACATTATAATCATATTTTTTGTTATTTTCAATAATATATTAGAATTTCTTCTTTTATTTCTTTTTCTATTATTTATTTAGCATCGGCAAAGTTTTAAATATTTCGCGACACACACAGGCAGCAACAATAAAAAAGAATATGAGAATTTGTTCAAGTAGAATCTGTTTAAGTGCTGCCAACAGTAAGGATTTGTCCCTATGCAGAGGATTTTTAGCAGTCTTTTTCAGCATGTGGAATAAGACTCCTATATGATGAGCTGGCACAGTGTCCACCATTTTCTAGCCCGTCTGGGAAAGTGTTGGCGGTAGAAAAAGCTAGGTTACCTGATTAGCGTTGTTATCGCCTTTAAACTTCTATACAGATCAAGTGAGCTAGAACTTCTTATCACAAAACAAACAAGTTGGCAATTTTAAGAACATCGCCAACATTCTCAAAACTGCAGCCCTTCACATTAAAAGAAATGTAATATTAAAGTTAATTTTAAAAGAATTTAAAGTAATAACTTAAAAAAGCAATACATTCATATTAAATTTGTCAAACAACTTTAAAAATAAAATGAAATAGTTTGAAAATAAGGGAAATCTTACGCTGTGCTCTTAAGTTGTGCTCCTGCTCTGGGTATCCACGAGTTACATCTGCAATTTATAATCCACTTTTTTCTTCTTCCTGGATTAGAAGAAAATATAAACAGGCGGTGCCCTTTTCTGGAGTTATTCGTGCAATTTATTGCCGAAAAACCACCAATAATAAATTGTCAGCCGGTCATGTGGGCTAGAAAATGGCAGATGCGTCAGCCTATCTATGTAGGAGTTCTAATGTAGAAACTCAGCAGGGATTTTTTGGAGGTACCCTTTTTCCCCAGGACATCCTCGGGATATTCTGATAATAAATGTACATCCTATGGACATCCTCAGAATCAAATGTGCCTTGAACTATTACATTCCATTCTTAAGAGGAAAAAAAAAAATTATTTTGAAGAAAAACTTGCCGCCTTTTCCCTCTGCACAAATCATTCAGTATGACTTGCATATTTATAAGAAATCACAGTACCAGATATTGAGCAGGAAGAAGCTGAAGAGTTGTTAGATGCAGTAATTAAGCCACTTGAATCCACAGTTGGTAATAAGCGTACTTTCTTTAATATTTTAACTAAAAAGTCAAAAAGTAATCGAGTTGTCTTAAAATTTAGCATTAAATACCTGAAAATTAAAAGTAATTTAGAATAAGTAATTTAAAGAGATATCAATAGATGATGACACTTATTTTAGATTTGTGCTACTTTTGAAAATATTTGTGCTACTTTTTCTGAGATTGATCTGGCAACTTTGTACACAACATTTAAAATGCTTTGGTCATATTCTTACATATACAAAATTTTTACACTTGTTGACTATAGTTATTATAATTTTATATATATATATATATATATCATGAAGATTTTTTAATATATAATCCTCTCGTATATATTTATAAAAATTTTTAACCTAAAATGCCCTATTAAAAATTATGAAAAACTGGGACAACAGTGTGAGATACACATGAAAAGTTGACATCAATTTATGTCAAGGTGCAAATGAAAAATTGTGCATTAATTCTTAATCAGCTGCCATAAAATTTTTGACAGATCAGACAGACAGACATTTCAAATGTGTTCAACTCGTTCATAATCAAAAAGTCACAATAAAATAAAAACTCTAACATTTCATACCAATATTTCCCAATCATCTGATGTTAAAGGCTCTACTACAATTCTTTTTGCTATAGGAATGCTTGATAGTAAAGGTTCTAGTACAACCTAAAAAATAAAAAATATTATAAATTACATTTTAATATACTCGAACGTTATCAAAAAAAAAAAAAAAAAAAATCTGGAGAGGCATCATTTGACTTTCTGAGCATTTAGCAGCAGTTATCAAGTATTTAAACTAATTTAAATTATTCAGTAAATAATCAAAAGTGAAATAAAATATAAATTTAAGCAAGTAACTTTCAGTATTGTAAAAGCACTTATTTTCGCGAAAATGAAGATATCGGTGATTTTGCGAATTTTATATGAATAGAACCGAAAGTTGAAAAATCCTAAAGTTAAAAAGTACCTAAATATAGAACCCGTTTTGCATAAGGAATTTTAAGAAACTTCCTTTTGTCCGAAAAGCTCGTTCCCCCCTTCCCATCGCTCTGAAAACAATTCATTCTTACAACGGTGCTTATACATCAACTTTGGCCTTGGCTCAACGTGCACATTCCAACTCAAACAAGTTTCTTTTCTCAATCTCTTTTTTCCCTCGCTCTTTATCAAATTAGGGACTTCTGAAACCCCCCTTTAGCACCTAAAAAGGTAATCACCCCAGCCACTTTGCTTTTCTCAGATTCGGACAGTCCATGCCTGTGAGCTTTGGTAAGTGAAAATTTCCTGATTTTTTATTATTATTTGAGGCAGAAAAAAAAAAAAAAAAAGGGTATTTCGCGAGGCTTAAATTTTTACGATTACGATGGGCTCGCGAAAATAAGTGCTTTTACAATAAATTAAAAGATTGTCAATTTGCAAATTTAAAAATATTAATGAAAGTGGCCTGAAAAAACACAGTTTAATTTCTTTTAAAAAGTCTTCAAACTTAAAAGTCTTTTTTGGCTGGGAGTAAAAAAGGAGATTCTCTATTACTTCATCTTTTTCTTGATGTATTTGCATATTACAGTAAAAAAAAAAAAAAAAGAAACTAACAATGATGATTATTTATGGATTTACTACTTAGTAAAGAACTAAAATAAAACAATCAATTCATTTCATAATAACAAATAACAAGTTAATGAACTGTTACAACATAAAAACCAAGAAAATTGCAGTAAAAATTAAAACGTTATCGTCTATATGATGAACTGAATTCAGCTGTTCTTAAAGGGGAAAAAGATAAAAGATAAAAAAAATATTTACGTTCCGTAATATATACATAAACATATTACAGTAAAATGCACTTAAGGCTGGTTATAAGTCAGCGCTAAAGTCATCCAAATTTCAGGTTAACTTATAGAAAAAATAAGCCCTGTTATTATTCATTAAATAAACCATAGTTTTAAATTCCAATTTTACATTCAGAAAATTCATGACTATTAAATTATGTCTCGATTTTTAAAAATTGATTTTTTTTTTTTTTTTTTTTTTTTTAAGATTTTATTTAAATGCTGTAAAATGCGAAATTTCACAAAATGAAATTTTGCATTTTAAAATCATAAAATAAATTTGAAAAAATAAACAACATTTTTAAAAAGAAGACATACTTCAACAGTTATGAATTTTCTGACAGTGAAAAGGAAATTTAAAATTATGGATTATTTAAACGAATAATAATAAAAATTATTTTTCTGCATAGATTACCATAGGATTTAGATGACTTTGACAATGACTGATAGAAATGCCTTAAATACTAGTGTTGGAAGGTAATGAATAAAAATTTTACAAATTAACATAATAAATTACAAATACTTACAACAATTGTCTATAAATGTCAACAACTGTTGTTGCAAAAATATCCCAAAGTTGCCACTTTTATTCTATAATCTTGCACTTAACTTTTTTTTTTCTTTGCCTGATGAAAGATTATACTTAATTTCTTTGACCTGAAACAATTGTTGCAAGTTTTTGGAACCTGCTGTTTTTATAAGTTTCTATTTCTATATAAATATGCAGTGATATTGGATGCAATATAAATAACCTATTATACTTACAATTTCTTTCTCTTTCAATCCCAATTTCTTAGCAAATCTTTCATTGAGGAAAATTTTTGACTTTAAATCATCTGAGGTATTAAAATCAGGGCCGCAAGAAATAAAAGCTTCTTTATCTTTCTTCTCTCCATACAAGATTTTAAAAACTAGCATTTCCTAATTAATATATTTAAAAAATTATAGCAACCGTCAATAAAAATATAGCATTAGATTTAAATTAAAAAAATATGTCTGGTCACTCATAAAATTTTACTATGAGGCTCTTAGAAGAAGAAAACTGTATACCCTGAAACATTTAAAAGGATACCTTAGCTTTTCCACATACAGCTAAAACTTATTTTTAGCACAAGAATAAAATTTACAACTACATTTTATTCAGTATAGAATTGAAATTAGATTTTGCTCAAACAATAGACATAAAAAAAAACCTATTGAAAATCAATTTTTTTGTAATGGCGTACTTACAGTTACTCAGTATTTGAGATACTTTGTGCTCAGTACATCCCTAACATTTAGCATTTACAGTATAAGCAAATGATAAAAGTTTGAATTATTTTTAATTAGTAATTAAAATAAGTATAATAATAATAAGATAGTAAAAACATAATCTCATAAATTGAGATTTTTCTAGAAACATGTGTACATATTAATAATTAAAAAAGCATTAAAAGCTAGAAACACTTTAAAACACATTCATATTTATTAAAATTAAATTTACAAATTAAAATATACAAAGCTTTTCGCCATGAGTTTTCACGGCATCTTCAGGTCACATTAGAGATAATAAGGACAGACAGCATATATATATGGTGGTGGTTATAGTTATTAGAAGCTTGACAAAAATATTACGTATATTAAGAGAAATTTACTTTTTAATGTCACTTGTAGTGAAGGCTCCGTAACTTTGCTTCAAAATATTGTAAAAACAAGGAATTACAGATGACATTTCAAAAGAATTCCTGCAGATTTAATTCCTTGTTTGTACACTATTTTGAAGCAAAGTTATGAAATCTTCACTTCAAGTGACAGTCAAAAGTCAATTTCTCTTAATATATGTCATCTTTTTGTCAAGCTTCTAACAACTATAACCAGCACCTAGACTCACCTGTACCTTTTTATTTGTTCTTGTTTTGTGTTTCTAATGAAATATTTTATTAATGACAATCTGGATGGGTGCTTCATTATTTTTTACCTTTTATATTTTACAAATTTGTATGGCGCAGCATGTTCTAATATGGACCTTGCGCCATTAAAAGGCAATCAATCAATCAACCAACCTAATATGATCTGATGCCGCGAAAAGCTTTGTATATTTTAATTTGCAAATTTAATTTTAATAAATATGAACGTGTTTTACAAGAATAGTAAATTACTGTAAAAGTACTTTAACAAACAAGTTATTCTGCATATTATAATTTTCATTGCTTAAAGGGGAAAATCTAATTTCGTAGTCCCCTAGGCTTTCTAAAAATTACCAAGATGGCACCATTCCACATCCGTAATTATAACACTCCACCAGTAATGTACAAAAGTGATCTAACCAAACAACTAAAACAACATGGTCAAAAATAAGTACTTTGATCAAAACAATACATCCAAAACAAGTAAAAACATAATAAAATACAATTTTTAATAAAAATTTCACTTAAAAAGTTATAACCAATCACAAATAAAAAGTTTTAAAAGTGTCACAAACACTGGTTTAAAGCACCTGTTATTATCTTAAAACTCCAGTTTAAAACATTTTTTAAAGAAACTTATTTTAAAACACTAGTTTAAAAGCTTTTAAAGCACCTGTTATAAATTATTTCAAAACACAGGTTTAAAAGTTTTTAAAAGCAACTATAATCAATTATTTAAAAACTAGTTGGCATAGGTGGACTCTGCTCAGTTCCCCATCCTATTTATGTTCTCATAAATTTCTAGTGCGAGACATATTATAATCACGTTACAAGAAATGAATTTGACCAAAGCTTGATAGAGTGGCAGAATAAAATCTCCGCCTAATAGGCTATCCACCGTTCACTTCCATATATTTATCTTATTCTAATCTATTAATTAATTTTATCGGGGTCAATTCCGTTGTTTAGTTTTCAGGCTACTATTTCCAATGCAATAATCCTCAAAATTCATATTTATATGAAAAATTTACAATTTCGCTATGTTGATAAAATCGTAAATTACGAAATTTTCCTATTAGAATATTTCTATTCAATCATGTTCAAACAAATATCATAAACATGGGTGATTGTGACTCAAAGGTAAAAACCCTTAAAATTAGAGCCTCAAATTAGAAAACCCCCAAAATATTAAACTCGAACTCTTTAGGCCAGAAGCCCTCAATCCTTTCACATTTTATTCACATATCACCTGGATAACAAATGAACAACCAATGAAAGCAAAAAATAACTTTACAGAAAATATGAAAATACAGATGGGTTAGAGTAAAAACCCTGAAATCAGGTGTAAACCCTGAACACAAACACCTCTGTGTGTAATTTTGAAGTTATCTAATGTATTTAGGTTCCTCAAAATGGAAGTTTATGCTCAATTTTGCCTTAATCTGATATGTTAAGTAAATCGTAAATTCCAAATAACTTACGAATTTTTTAAATTAGAAAAATCATAGTCTATGATATTCATGCCAGTATCCAAAATAATATTTAAAAAGTAGTTTGACATCTGTACGATGAAAATATCCCTCAAGATTGATGTTTATGTGAAATTTTGCTCTATTCTGCAATGTTAAGAAATTCGTAAGTTTCCAATAACTTAAAATGTTTATATTGGAAAATTCATAGTCATTAATATTCATGCCAGTGTTCTAAATAATATTTCAAAAGTAGTCTGACATCTTTACGATGAAAATATCTCTCAAAATTGATATTTATGTGAAATTTTGCCCGATATATTGCCATGTTAAAAAATTCGTAAATTTCCAATAACTGGCGAAATTTTCAAAGTAGCATATTTATAGTTAATGATGTTCATTTCGGGATTAAAACTGATATGACATTTTTACAGTAAAAAGTTTGCATTTAATGCACGTTTAAGTGAATTTTTGTCCTATTCTCCCATGTTAAGAAAATCGTAAATTTCTAATAACTTACGAAGTTTTTTAATTCCAATGTTGCAAATGAATAGGGTTCTTGCCAGTATCGAAAGTAATATTTTAAAACTGATCTGACCTCTCTGCGATCATTTGTTCGTGAGATATTGTGTAAACAGACTAACAAACTAACACACAGACACCATACAAATTTTGTCATTTTCGGATTCCTCACACCTGAAAACGTATAAAAAAGTAAAAAAAAAACGAGGTCGAAATTTTTCACGATTACCTAAGTTCCCCATACCTATAGTATGATGGGGAACTAAAACTGGTTTAAAATTTTTTTAAAGCACCTGTTATAAATTATTTTAAAACACCAATTTAAAAGTTTTTTAAAGCATCTGTTATAAATTATTTTGAAACACTAAACACATTGCAATATGAAAAAATCTCGTGTGAAACAACCACACGACTTCCATTACCCACTATTACACGTATTATAGGCATTTTTGAGAGATAATGTGATCAGAAAACATAAAAGTGACTTAAAGAGAAAATCGTTAGAGCCGTTTTCGAGATACCAATCTTTACAAAAAATCAATTATTCACCAGAAAACAATAATTACATACAAAAGGATATTTAAAAGTGAGTTAATAGGGCGAGTTAAAAAAAAAAAAATCCATACAACCGTTTTTAAAGGAACGCCTTTGCAAGGCCTGAAATTCAGTTATTTATACAGGACGCCTATCAATTTTCCTGAACTAACCAACTATATCATTCGAAAGGACATCTAATAGGGTGTTTATATAGCAAGTTTGAAGAAAATCGTTAGAGCCGTTTTTGAGATACGGACTTACGGTCCCACTTCCGGTTAAACTCAATTATTGACAGGAAAACAATAATTACATATAAAAGCATATTTAAAAGTGAGTTAAAATGGCGAGTTTGAAAAAAATCCATACAACCGTTTTTAAAGGAACTTCTTTGCGAGGCCTGAAATTGAGCTATTTATACAGGACGCCTATCAATTTTTCTGAACTAACCAACTATATCATTCGAAAGGACATCTAATAGAGTGTTTATATAGCAAGTTTGAAGAAAATCGTTAGAGCCGTTTTTGAGATACGGACTTACGGTCCCACTTCCGGTTTCCGATCTCCCACTTCCGTTTTTTCAATTTTCACCAAAATTTGGAAATTTCATCTGTACACCACACGTATTTCAATTCTAAAGTTTTGTAGCTCTATCTTTATTAGTTTCTGAGCTATAATAGCCAGAAGATTGTCCACATACATACACACACACATACATACACACTAACCAATTGCCAAAAACCACTATTTTGGACTCAGGGGACCTTAAAACGTGTAAATCAAGTGAAAACCCGATATCGAATTTTCAGACCAAATACAATACTTCCATTACCTACGGTAGTAGGGTAATGGAAGTAGTAATTTAACTGCATTCCCTCCCAAATCCTCATCAAATGCATATGTTATATAAATTTTAAAAGCCTATGTTATCAACTTTTTATAAATAGTAAATGCAAACAGAAAAAGCAATTTCATAGCACCAAATCATAGTAATAAAAAAAAAAAAAACATTTAATTTCAAATTTTGGATAGTCCTCCATATTCAAAATATTACTATTTTAAACATATACTTAGAGATTAATATCAATTCACTAAATTATCATTAAATGGGATATTAGACAAAGTTAAATAAAGAAATTACTTCTAAGTAACTTCATATTAACAAAACCCTCACCACACAAGACTTGTTAAATTTCTTCCAGAAAACACCATAACAATATTAACCAGGGCCCGACTAAAATTTTTGTGCCCATGGTACTTTAAATTTTTCATCAGGGTTGCCACTCAAATAGCAGAATGAAATTCCCTGACTTTTTTAGGTTTCCCAGACGTGTTCTAAGAAAATTCCAGTATAGCCATACATACATTGTGTATTGGTTGTGTTGAGGGCAAAATAATTATGGTACCACTTGAAAATACAAAAGTTACATATTACTTTGACCTAAGGAGAGATTGCCCTACATGGGGGTCCTTCTAAGAGGTTGTGTTTAAAAAGAATAGCAGAAGCTAATAAAAAACCACGAAAAATGACTATGTTGCAGGAAATTTTTTTTTTTTTTTGGAAATCATTGTATGAAATTCCCTGACTTTTCCAGATTCTGGCTAAAATATTCAAATTCCCAGACTATACCAGGTTCTCCAGGTAGCATGGCAACCCTGGGATTTTAAAAAAATGGTGGAAGCTAAAAAAAAAAAATTTAAAAAAAAAAAAAAAAATGACTCTATGTTGGAGGAAAATTCATTTTTATTTGGCAATCATTGTAGTACAAAATTCCCTAACTTTCTCAGATTCTGGCTAAAAAATACAAATTCCCTGACTTTCATGGTCAATTTTCAAATTCCCTGACTATTCCAGGTTCTCCAGGTATCGTGGCAACCCTGTTTCATGCCCCCTTATAAGAGGAGGCATGAAATTCTCCTTCATGACACTCCTCCTTAACCCCCTCCCCCCCCCCCAAAAAAAAAAAATATATATATATGGTTATTAATAAACCACAATTTTTAGCAGGCAAAAAAGTAGACTGAAAATAGTCATTTGGCCAAAAAATTAATCTGCTCTTGTTTTAAGGTTTAAAGACAAATAAAATTATGCTAGTCACCCTAATTTCATTTTAAAATTTTATTCCAGCAAGTGAAACACAGTTAAGTTAGAAAACACGAAAAAAAAAAATAATAATAATAATAATAGATTTAGATAAGATATTTTAACTATTAAGTAAAATTTTGTGCCTCTCAGAAATTGTGCCTGTGTGATAGACAGGCCCTGACATTAACTGATATCCATTAACTATAACAAATTTTATCCCACTTCCATAATTTACTTTAAATAGTACACAGTTCAACAAAAATAATATCTATTAAACAAATTAATCTAAAAGACTTCCTTTAAAATTATTTTACAACACGGCTATTGGCACTTTCAATTCAAATGTTAAAACGCATGATTTGATTTCTTTAGTTAACCCTTTTCTCTGAAGGCACTTTTCCTTCTAGCGAACCAGCAGCTCGAGACAATTTTCTGCATATTTGGTGAATTACTTACCATTAATATAAAATGATTTCACAAACAATTTAACACTTAAAAATTTTATTTCACTATTTTATGTAACTTTATACTTCAAAGAAACACATTTGTTAAACATATCAAGCATCACTGTATTAAATGAAGTGGTGACTGAGAGTCACATTTCGAGTGCAAAGGATTAAGCTCCCTACAATACACTAATGACACATACACATGATGTCATAGAAAGTAAGACAGAGAAAACAGTTTACAAAAATTGCCCCTCTTTGACAATCTCGCATGTTTGCATCAACACGAAATATGATAAATGGATGATAACTCCAAAACTAGATTTCATCCAAACATAGATATATCATTGTTAAATAAATTGCACACAATGCTAATATTTAATTATTTTTATTTCCTGAAATCGTATTGAAAATCCTTTTGTAAATGGTGTATTATTAATAAAGAAAAAAAAAAAAAAAACTCTTAGATTGAAAACAATACGATTCCACATAACTACTTTTCTAGATAACAGGTTTCCAGAAACATGGTTCCAAACCGTAGTAAAATATGAATGAAATTGTTTGTATCAACCAAAAAAAAACATTAACAATTATATCAACAAACAGTTTATACTTACAACTACACCATGAAAATCTTTAACCCATTTGGCAGGAACAATCAAAAAGCAATGCTTAACAGTCGAAAATTTTACAGTAGCTGAATATGTTGGATTACTGTAAAAGATATCCATTGTAATAATTCATTTATGTACCCTGAAATAAGATATTATAATTAAAAATGACATTTTATTTAATGAAAAAATTTATCAATATTTTCATTATCTAGATTTACAAAGTTTTGAAGCAAGAATTAACTCAAAGTTTTCTATAATCGCAGAACTCCTTTGACAGTTTTTACTAATATAAATTATTTCTTAACTGAGAATTCAGATTTTTAAATTATATCACTAAGAATGAATCCAGATTTTAATTTATAAAACAATTATTTATATAACAACAATTTTAAGTTCTCGCATATGTTTTCTATAAAAAAATTAAAAGCTTTTTATTACAAATCTATAAAGATTAACCCTAGATAACTAAACATTCGTCTAATAGACTACCGACCTCGGCCAGTTTTGCAAATTTGAGATATTCCCGTTGCGCTCACACCACCTCACTCACAGTGCCTTCATAACCAGTAAAATGAGTTATCCGAAGATGATAAGCACGGCTGTGCACTTGTTAATTTTCGAGATTGGCTGTAATCATCATCTAACAGTCACATGTTTAATGATCATCAAAATAAATATTGAAGATATTTTGATCATTGAAAAGTCCACAAAAGACACACAACTAAAAATGTGGGGAACAAACGCAGAATTTGTACTTTCTGTCCATCTAAGAAATACAGAATGACAAAATACTTATGCAACAACAAAAGGTTATTTGTGGAGAGCATACTTTTAACATCTGCCAAGAGTGCAAACGATAATTCTTACCATTTTTCTATTTTTTAATTAAAATATTATAATACATTTTTTAAGTTACGCTAATTTGTTTGAAATAAATAAAGGAAATATAAAAATATACTTGTTTTTTAATTTATAGTCTATGAATCAAATGATTAGTTAAAGTGAACACTGATTTAAGCTTAGTTATTTAGGGTTAAATGTGATTGGAGTAATATAAAACATCTACTTATGGTGAAAACTATGAAAATATATATATATATATATATATTTAATCTTAAGAAGAAATTATGTTTCAAATACCAATGTTGTACTCAAATATAATTAATGTACAGAGTTCAAATATTAAAAGAGTAAATATGATTAATGCAAATTTCAGATATTAAGGCTGCACATTCGTTAAATTCACTGTTCCTTCCTCCCCAAAAGTTCTAAAAGATTTTTGTTGCTTCATACTTTAAAGATATCTCATTCAAAAGTGAAGCTTTGCAAATTCTGTTTTCTGAATTTCATGCTTTAAACATGTTGCTTTTAATCTTAGAGAACAATTTCTTTTACAAGTAAGTTTTAATATTTCTTTTCAAGATTGAATATTAAGGACCCTTGAGACATACAATTATCGCACTAGGAGGTTTGTGAGCTTCGACTGAAGCCAGCGTCGATCTCCTAAACCACATCAAAGAAATATCAATAGAGCCGACTTGCAGCTTTCTAAGTTGCCA
The DNA here is from genome assembly GCA_963930645.1 of Salticus scenicus. NCBI lineage: Eukaryota > Metazoa > Arthropoda > Arachnida > Araneae > Salticidae > Salticus > Salticus scenicus. Next base: position 35,946,098 of record OZ005648.1, on the reverse strand, counting down.
GTCTCTGAAGGGTCCTTCAGAGCATGGAAGTATTTTTGTGTTAACCAAATGCAAGTGATTAACAGCAATTATGAAGTTAAGTGATTAATAAATTAGTATGAACACATTTTTAGAATGAACCAGGGTTGGCAGGTTTTTGACATGTGACAGTTTTTGACGGTTTAAACCATGGTTAAAACCGCCATGTCAAAAACCTCCTTGTCAAAAATGTCAAAAACTGTCATAAACCTATATTTATAATTTAATTATCATGTAAAAACTTAGTTTAACAAAATATAGTTTATAAAGTTTTTTAAAAAAGTAAATGGATTGATGTTCTTTTTGTTACAACATTTTGATTAATATAAAAAACAAAACTTTAAGCTTTTAAAATTTTATTATGAATTATATCTATGCTCATTCAAAATATGCTATGATACTTTTACATATTGCTACGAAATTTATTCATACTATAACTATGCTAAATATAGTATATGTTAAACTTAGTTATGTGATACTTAAAAAATATAGTTGTTTTTAATAAGATATTATTTATAAGCAGGTTTTGAAAGGTAAACATATTAATGTTTTTTAGGAACATTGTTATAACATTTTGATTAATATAAAAACAAAACTTTAGGCTCCTAAAAATTTATGATTTTATAAATCATTGATAGATCATTTTGATTGATAAATCATTTTATTTGCAATACAACATAGTACATTTCAATATTTTTAGTACTGAGCTTTTAGTATTATGTATTTAATCAGTAAAATAAAAATGCATAGCCTATTTTATAGAAAAATATAACTTTTTTTTTCTTTAATGACTGTTGAGAAAGTTTTTAAGAAAAAGCAATAATTCTGAATGTTAAACAAGCTTGAATTGCGTCTGAAATTCTTATAATTATCGTGAGACAAGAGAAATATGAATGCTTTCTGTTTCTGGACATGTATAAATTGTAATAAATTTAATATTTACTCATGCAGATTTTTTAAAAATTTATTATTATTTTGCCTACCAGCGGCAAAACGGTTCTATGCTCAATGCTGGTAGATGTGAGGTGCCGGGTTCGATCCGAGGGCACGCTCATCAGCCTAGCTGTTCAGAGATTTTCGTGGTTTTCTTCTAAACTTACATAAATACGGGCTAGGACCCTTTAGAAAGACCCCCACGGAGGGCACTTCCCCTAAGGCCTAAGACCCTTGAGTAGTCAATCAGCTTAACACCAAACGTCCAAGCTATAAACAGGTGCAAATATTCATACAATCAATAATAATATGATAAGTGTAATAAATATAGATTATAAATATAATTATTTTCAAATTCATATTAATTTACTGCACACATATATTGTATTTTACTTAAAAAAAAAAAAAAAAAAAAAAAAAAAAAAATTCCAGTATTCCTGTGTTTTTTATGGCTTATGTTAAAATTCATGAGAACTTTGGAATTTTATAATTTCATAAATATTCACGTAAATAAATATAAACATACAAAATATGTCTATGCATACTTTGTATACATTTCTTAGGTTATAAACCAGTATATTTATCTAAATTTTTATAAATTATTTACAAATTGTTTCAAGATTTGTTAATTTAAGAACAGTATAATATTTAGATATTCACTTGTATATGGCAAATATTACTTAATCCTATTTCTAACCAGATTCTAGCTCATTTATAGATTTTGAGTTTTGACAATTTAGGTTTTTGACGGTAGAGGTTTATGACAGGTTTTTGACGGTTTAAACCAGGTTTAAACCCTTGTCATGTCAAAAACCACTTTTTGACGTCAAAAACCCAACCCTGGAATGAACCAACATTTAGTGTTTATAGCAACCTATGTTTATTTTATCACATTCTATGTTAGCCTTCTGGTGAAATTCTTTAACCTAAATTGATGGCCTGCAGTTCATATGAGAGCACCGCATTCAGTTTTTTCTAATGAAATAATGGAACAGCTTTATTATACGGCACCCATTGCATATTGCCGTTGCCGATGTTTTGCTCACGTGGTATGATGGTGTTTTGATTTGGTTTGTGAGTCGGTACTGTGAATCGTTTCACAACGTCGTGAATCAAATCAAAATGTCATGAAACAATACTTTTCATTATTATTAAACATTTTTTTTATGTTTCACTATGTTTTCTGCTGTTTGCTCGCTTCGCAAGCATTAAAACAAAAAAAAAACATCACTGGACGCCCCTAATTCGTGGAGCATGAATCAGTAAAAGCATGAAAATTCATGGAGCCGTGGTCACTATGTTTTCTGATGTTTGCTCGCTTCGTGAGCATTAAAACAACAATAAAAAAAAAACATCACTGGACGCCCCTAATTAGCGATGCATGAATCAGTAAATGCATGAAAATTTGTATAAGCCGCGATCAGTACACTAGCTGCTGTATGCTTGCTTCGCAAGCATTAAAACCGAAAACAAACATCACTGGACACCCCTATTTCGAGGAGCATGAATCAGAAAATGCATAAAATATATACTGTAACGGTGAGTATTCCGATGGTAGATCGCTACGCAAGCATTATAAATAAATAAATAATCACTGAATGCACCTAATTAAATCACGATGCATGAAAAAAATCTGTACTGAAGCAATGACTATTATGCCCTACCCTTTTTTTTCTTCATAAATTTATTAAAAAATATATAAAAATACACTGAAAAAATCTTGTATTAAACTTTGAAAAATCACTTAAAAACAGTAAAATCTAGAATTAATCTTACTTACATATGCCGCGGCGGCTTTAAAAAAAGTAGAAGAGAAGATATAAACGATCTTTAACAATTGAAGATCCTTTTGTTACGTTTCGATACAACAGAAAAATTTTAGATACTCTTATTCAGGTCTTGAATCACCATCATATCACGTGATCAAAACATCGGCAACGACAATAAGCAATGGGTGCAAAGCAATTAATTTCAGTTAAATGGTGCGAAAAGCAGTTGGAAATCAGTCACAGAAGAGTTGTGGACTGGAATAACTACATGAATGAAGTTTGTGTGGATTCTTTGCTTAAACATCAACAACAGAAAATAGGAGAACCTGGTATGATCATCGAAGTGAATGAAAGTATGTTCACAAAACATAAAAACAATGTGAAACGGATTCTACCACAATAGTAGATCTTTGGTGGAGTTTGCCATGAAACAAAAAAAAATGTGACCTTGTGAAGGTGCAAAACCGATCCATAAACATTATATTAAAAACAATTAAGGAAAATATTGAAAAAGGGTCTGTAACATATTCCAATTTGAGGAAATCATACTACACTAAAAAACTGGAGGAGGAAAGTTTCGAACATTTCAAAGTGAAATACAATTTTGTTGATCCAGAAACTGGAATGCACATGCGAAAAATAGAAAGACAGAGGGGTAGCACCAAATGACGAAATAAGAAATACAGAGGAATGGCACCTGGAAAGTTATATCATGGAATTTATGTGGAGAAGGGAAACGAAAGACTGATTTGAAAAAAGTGTAAATGATATTAAAATGTTTACACCACCAAAGTGAAAAATTCTTAGAAATAACATTTATTAATATTCTTTTATGTGTATACTGTGTGTTGTCGCCAATAAAGTTTGCTTGGCGCGATTTTCACCAGCGGAATGGAAAAGTACCTAATTAATATATATACTTAAATGCTTACAAAGAAAAAGGCAATATAATCAAAGAGTGAAAGTCATTAAAAAAAAAATGAAACTTTCCCATTTTTTAATGATAGCCTTAAATAGAAAGCAACAAAAATCCTGTAGAATCACATGGGGTAAAATAATAACCTTGATTAATGCACAACCTTAACCTTTTAACTATTGTGACCAAAATTGTCACATAATTAGTTTAAGCAGTCTCTTGGACCACAAAGTTAAAACGTGACTATAAATTCAATTAACAGATAAAAATTTTTGTATTCAAATATTCATCTATTTAATTGTCTTAGAAACCAGTCTTAAAAACTAGAGGAGGATATTTTGAAAGTGAATTGTAAAGGAATATCGTATTATAAAGGTTTGTGATCAGCAAGAAAACGCAATTAGGGTTAAACAATGGTGCCCCACCCCCCTCTCACACACATACAAGCATATACAGTTAAATAATTTTTAAGTGTATTATGTCTTATATGACTTTCATATGTAATGGACATTTTGAATGTTATAAATAAAATTAAATTATTGTGTGTCACTTATAAAAATATATTTCTTTTAACATTATTTTTAAGAAAAATAAAATTGAAAAAAATCTTTCTTTGGAGCACAACAAAATATCAGATTTATCTATAATATTTAAAATATATAGCGACATTGGATTAGGATGCTTTCATACACACAATAATATCGAAATCAAAATAAATGGATTTTAAGTGCTATATTTTGGGAGTTTTCTAAAATAGGCAAGCAACATGGGTACATTTCCAAAATTAAACTACAACTCTGAAATAAAAAAAGCATTTTTAATTAATTTTTCGGTGCTAGTATCCTGAAAGAGGAAAAAAAAGAGTGTGTTTATGCTTATTTCTTATCCTACGGCAAAGAATAAGCTCTCAGGTCATAGCCGTAGCTCTCACCACGACAATTTAATAAATCCAAATCCACAATCAAAATATAACTAGTACTTATTTTAAACAAATGTTTTGCACTATGACTATGCGATAGGAGTAATTTCAGAATACATTCCACTGGCAAATTGTCATTTACCATATTTTTTATGATAAAACAAAGCTGATCTACATGTGAACTTTTCTACAGTTAAATTCACACTTTGGAAGTATTAAGAAGGAAAAATGCAAAATAAACTCAAAGTGCTTGAACCTATGTACATATTTTAGCTTATTACTATACCTAATTCAGCTTAGCAATTTTCGAATAATGTTAATAAAAAAAATCATGATTTAATGTTCACACTTTTCTATAGTTTAACATAAAAACAGTAAAAAATTTTTAAACATCATTTGTCGATTTGGTGCCTCCCAAATTTGGGTGCCCTGGGCTCATGCCCCATGTGCCCATGCCTTAATCTGGCCCTGGGGTTAATTTACAGAGGTCTGTGAGACTGCTAACAGTAGTTAAAGGTTAATCTAGCTAAAAGAAAAATAACATTTGAAATGTAATTACAAATTTATAGAAAGAAATGCAGTTTAGTTAAGTAAACAACCTTAAATCATTTTAATAAAGTAAAACACATTTCAAAATTATTATTTCTAAGGTTTCTTAATACTTGTCAGTAACATGTTTTATTAGTTTTTTAACATAATTTATAGGCAATTTTTAATATTTCATCTATGATTATAAATATTTTGTGTTTCAATTTAGAATAGAAAAACTGCAAAAAAATATTTATAATTAAAATCTTCTTGCCCTAGACAAAAAATAGTTTACGAGTTTAGATTTATTTTTAAAGAAACATACATACAACTATTTTCAATGAAGTGATGTTCAGTTAAAAATATTGCAGGATAACATATAAAAAATGAGGAAAACTGAATATATATTCAAAATTCGTTAAAATTTCAAAAAAAAAAAAAAAAAAAAAGAAAGAAATCTTTGATGTAAGCATTATGTAAACAAAATAAAATATAATAGTATTTAGACACTTATAGAATATTATTAATCAAGTATTGGCCATGCTTATACCAGACATACTATTTCAAGTCTGTAAAAACAAAACATAAACAAACCTTGGATATCCCATGACGCACATCAACGAATATGAATCAAACAGAAACCATACAGTACAGCGTCTGACCCTACAGTCACGTCTTTTTGACACCTGCTTCCAGGCTTTTGCTTTTAACTCTATGGAGGCAGCAGTAGCTAACCTCCTATCTTACTTACTCAAACTTCAAACGCGGAGGTAAAAGTAAATATAAACAAATGGGAAGTTTCAAGAAAAAGTTTGGAAATTATGATAAATGAACGATTATGGCTTCGACAAGTAAAGAAATTAGAAGACATGGATCTAAAAAGAAAAGAAAAGATGACGATCATGTGCAGGTTTTGAAGCATTATGATACGTTGTAAGTTTTATTGTATATTTTACTTGATAAATTTCTTTGTGCTGTTTCTGCTAAAATTTGATTAAACACTACTAAATAATTTTAAACCATCGAAAATTATCATCTTATTCTGGTCATGTACAGAAACAATGTACATGAACAGAACATGTACATGATACAATAAAACAATGTAATAATTATATATTTCATCTTTAGACTTTTTGAAAATTTAAATAAAGTACTTTAAAGAGAAGGATAAAATTCTGAATCATATTATAAATAACATTTTAAAAAATCTATATCATTCAAGTGATCTTTTGGGGACTTTTATTTTATTATTCTTATTTTTATTTTTTTACACAATACGTTAGCAAAATCATATTTCTCCTTTAAAATTTCTTAAATCTCCAATAACTCCTTTCACAAGTTAAATTAGTCAAAAAATCTTATACAAAAAAAAAAAAATACACTTTTTGTGGTGAATTTTGAGTGAAATTTTGGGGTGAAGTTCACTTTTTTTTATTTATTTTTGCTGTTGAAAGCAAGGGGCGAAATATTTTTATAAAAAAAAGTATCGTTGTGTAAGACTTTATATTTTAGCAATCCTTCTATAATACTATTTAATAAAAGGTTAAATATTGTTTCACTGAACTACGTATAGGCAATCATTGGACATAATATACTTAAAGGATGGAAAAAATGTTATAAAAGGATCATTTTTATAAAGGGAAATTTCGTGAAAGGGCTATTTTTTATGGATTTTAATTTTGTGAAGAGTTGCACATTATGGATTTAAATTTTCTGAAGGCGGCCATTTTATAAACTTGAATTTTGAGCTGCAAAAGGATCCCAGTTTTTGCCTGGATCAATTTCTGAAGAGGCAATATTTTTTCAGCTTGATTATGTACTCTATTTTCAGGCTCTAAACATCTTCAGGTGAGGTAAGCAGCAGTTTTAACTACCATAGGAACTCCCAAAGGTCTTGTGCTGATGAAGATGATTGAATAAATAAGTTTAATCACAAGCTAATTAGTGAAATATGTATTTATCTTTTCATCGACAATTGCTGAAATAGTTATTTCATCATAACAAATAAATAAAAATAAAAACACCTTTTTAAAGCTGATTCTCAAAATATGTTGCTGTTTGCCAGAAAACAAAATACTTTTTTTTTTTTTTTTCAATGTCCAATTTCTGAAATTTGCAATGTTTTCCTATCCAGTTTTCCCAATTGCAGAATCATCTTGCTGCTACATGGTTTAATTTGCATTCCAGTTGCCAAAAATTTCGATTTTCATTAGATCAATTATGAAATTCATGCTTATATAGGTTAAAAAAGGAGGGAGAAACGACAAATTGTTTAATTCTTTTAAGTTGCCAGGTGACTAGTTTATATTTTCAAGTCTACCTGAAAATATAACTTAATACAATCGAACCTTGTTAACATGAATCTCAAGGGAAATAAAAAAAATTTCATGTTATCAGTAGTTCATACTATCAGTAACTCAGAAACTAATCTTCATTTTGACAAGGATTGTGGAAATAGTTCATGTGAAAAGTAATTCTCGTTAACGAGGTTCGACTGTAATAAATAATAGAAAGAATTCATGAATATATTTATTTTACTTTTTGTTTTGTTTTAATGTAGCATTCAGCATTTGACTGATCTTAAAAATCTGCCGGTAATCTCACAAGCAAAATAATAATAATCATAATTCATTTATATACTGTCTCTTTTTTTTTGTTGTTGTTGTTGAGCAAATTTTTAATTTGTGTTAATATAAATTTATTCATATTTTGATAATTGTCTTTGTATATATATTATTTAAATGTAGATTTTTTTTTTTAATGTATGTTCATACGTAGCTGAAGTTTTGTAGCATTATGGTCACATAAGTGTTTTAAATTTTCAATTTCATTGATAAGGAATTGCCCATTGCTCAGGAGTATTGATAATTTCTGGCTGGGGTAATTACTAATTGCCTAGTTTTTTTTTTTTTTTATAGTGATGAGGCATTTTAAAAATGGTTGTACTATAGTAATTAACAAAGAATATATTAGAATAAATAAATAAGCCAACAAGATATACCAGCAACACTTAAAATTTCCTAATCTTGCTATACTTATACTCTTTAGGGAAGTAGCCAAGCCAACTCATTCTCATACTCTGCAGAAATATTGAAAACAGTTACCTCATGTTTTTCTATTTGTCGTTATTTTAATTTCTTTGAGTAGTTGTGTGGATTAAGGCCATTTGACTACACTAAGATCCTAACTCTATAGGTGGAATGACCTTTGTAGGTTGTGGTGGGGGAGATCTTCATCTTTTTAAGGGGTCCTAGCCATATTTATGCAAGTTTTGGAGAAAAACACAGAAAACTCTGAATGGCTAGGTTGACGAGTATGACTTGGGATCGAACATGGTGTTTCCTGTGTACCAACTTTGAGCACAGAACCGCTTGGCCACTGGTGGGACCCCTCATTGAGTGACACTGTGAAACTGAGAAGGGAAGTAGCAGCTCTCACACAGAAATGCTCATTTTCAATCTTTGAAACAGCTTCAGTAGTTTTGCCTTTTAGAAGCTGAGTATCTTTTTTAGGTTTATAGTTTCTCATTCTCAGCATGGTTAATTTTAACAGACATAAAATTTATCATTTTAAAAAATCTACAATCAAAAGATCATGATACTAAGAACTAAGACAAATCAGAAATGATGTAAATCAGAACTTCTTATTTTTACTTCATTATACAAAGTATAAGAAAGTATATTAATCCCGATTTGCAAAATGAATTTTATATTTTGCATACCTCAAAAGCGAATCATCGTAAATGTTGTATGAAAGTTGGTGACATTTTTGAGTGTAGAAAGTAATTCTTAAAGACATAAACAGGTTCTAGTAGGCGAATGCACTTTAATGAATATTCAGTATGTAATGATATTTTTATGAAAGTTGCCGACATTTTTTATTGTAGAAATAATTCTTAATATATAAGCAGGTTCTAGTCGTCATTTTATTTTGTTTTAGTCTTGTTTGTCATTTAAAGAATTTTCAAAGAATTTAGTTAAGCTCTATAAACAAATAAATCTTTCCAGAAAATTCCAGAATTCTGTTGTTATGGAAGTTAAAGCTTCCAAACATTGGCAACCCTAAACTACAAATTTTAAATTTTCGCCAAATTCGATGCAAAATTGATGCCAAGACCAAAATCAGCATTGACTACAAAATTGGCGAGATTAGCAATCAAATCTGGCAGCAAATATTGTTTCAGGATAGCCAGAATTAGTAAATCCTTTCTCAGTTTTAACTGAATTAATTGTTTTGGTAAAATGTATCGTTTTTCACCTCAAATTTTTGGGAAAGAGAATAAAAGTAGACCATCTGTACTCGAATGATTTTTTAAACTCTAAGCTATAAATTTGCTAGTAAGAGATTCTGTAATAAGCCATTCCTGAAAAAACTAGTATATTTGTTTGGCGATATATACAAACCTATTATCATGACTTTTGTGGTTAAAGTTGGAGTTTTTCAGTTTTTTTTTTTTTTTCATAGTTGGAACCTGTTTATTTACGAATCCATTACCTCACCTAAAAATGTCAATGTTTTCATAACAATATGTATATTCCAATGGGTGTATAAAAAGGTCATGTGGTGTCCACATCATTTTTTTTTTCTTTTATCCCCTTACAGTTAGAAAAATAAGACTTTGACATCAATTAAAATGTTTTATGGTAATTGCAGTTAGTAAATATGAACTGTCATTTTAAAAAACTAGTAGTACATTTATTATCTATTTATAATGGTATTTGTATTTATAATAAAAAATAGCAATCAGGAAATATCTCAGTAATCAATAAATAACTCTGTCTACAGGAGGCATTATTTGATATGGTTCGTTGGAATTGATTTTAATGCTGAGAGTAAATATGCATTTTTAATATTGAGAGTAGGGTGAGGAAGTGTTTGATTTGCTGGCCACTGGCAAGTAATTTTTTGGACAATAAGAAGTCAGTCGGCCTCATTGCCTATATTCAATGTAGTAAAACAGTCAAAACAAATTCCCCCCAAGAACATAAACAGTGTTTGAATAGGCAACGACTTTAGATTTTATTATCTCTTTAAGCTTTTATTATTGTATATTGAACACTATATTTTAAGAAATGATGCTTTGGGAACTTGAAAGAATTCTACTATGTGGTCTATTCACTTTACATTTGTATATATAAATTTTTTTGTGATGATTATAGACTATGTATCGTTTATTGCAGGCTGGTTAAAAAAAAAAAAGTCTTGTCTGATAAGAATTTTTAAAAATACTCCATTTTTGTAGATGTGAAATAACTAGTCAAAAGCTAGCACTAGTTTTAGATAAAATAAAAAGAAAGCAACACAAAATATTTATTATTAAGAGGCTGAGGATTATCTTTATAAAGATATGCATATTTGGGAACACAGCTTTGAAATGACCAGAACTGTTAGCAGAAATTTTGATGGAGAATAGAGTTGTTAAATTATTACCCTCATACCGTAATTTCTGGTGTATAGTCCGCAGGTTAGATAAGTCAGTTCTGCACCAGAAATTTTATTAGAGAGATAAATTTATATTTGTTCGAACTGATTCTTCAATGAAATAAAGGTTTTTCTATTAAATAAAACTTCTGATGCAGAAATGACACCTCTTACTTGCAGACTATACCCCAGAAATTACGGTAGTTGCTATTTAAAGCATACTTAAATTTTTTAAAACAAAGATTTAAAAAAGATTTTATTGTTTGTCATCAATATTTCAAATATACTGCAGTTTTTATTTTTAACCCAATCACAGTTATAATCAAGCACCTCCTGGGCTTATAAAAGAAGAGGAAGAACGTCCAGAAGATTGTATTCCTGATCTACCTGAAAATCAAGCAGCAAGACAGTTTTTATCAAAGGCGCCAACTAAAGGATTATGGATGCCTCTAGGGAGAGAAGTAAAAGTTATGAAATGTGTGTATCAAATATTATACTACTTATACTTCCATTTTGTTTTATCAGTTTTATAAACCATTGTAACTTCAATGTTTATGCGTGTATATGTTTTTTTTTTTTTTTTTTTTTGACATTGTATAGGTTGGAGATGTAAGACATATGGACATCGGACAGGTGATAGAGAATGTCCATTGTTCGTATCAGGCAATGCTGAGATTGAAAAATTCCGTTATGTAAGTATTTCTATATTTAAGCCATTCTATTATAGATTGACTTTTTATATACCACATTTTTAAATTTTCTGTTGAATCATATAAACTTGATAATTCTATGTATTAGTAAATATTTTAAAAAACATGAATTATCCCGTTAACTTGAAAGAAAATGATCAAATTTGTAATAAAGAGAGCAATTATAAGAAATTTTCAAACATTTATTAATTGAATAAAAGTATTAAAAGAATGCATTGTTATCATGTTCTGAACTATTCTAAAAGTTTTAAATATCCTAGCTAGTCAGGAAGTTAGTTAAAAATCGATTGCAAGATTTGTATTGTATAAATAAACAAGAAAGCGAGTTAATAAAAATGTGGTAAAATATCTTGAAATATTCTGAACTATATCTTATATGCTGATTTTACATACTACAGTAGAGAGCTAGAAATCTGCCAAAGTCCAAAATCTGCACAGCTTGTCAGATATAAACATTGAAATTCACATTAATAAATTACAAAACTGCAAATAAGAATTTTTGGAATAGATCTTGATTGCAGATTCTGTACTTGCATTTTATGATTGCAAATAATAATATGAAAGACTACTAGACCATTACTGATAATGAATTTATTGGCAATATACTGAATTGATCAAAAGAAAATTATGATATCAGTAAGGCATACAAAATAACAAACTAATTTTTTTAAATGCTGTCTGATGAAGGCATAATTGTAAAAAAGTAAATTCTTAGAACAATAAATTTGTGTTACAAAACAAGAATTGATGACTATTTACAATATAGAAAAAAAAAAAAAAAAAATCTCAATGATGTATGTATGCATGTTCAAGTGACGTCAACAAGCTACATTTGAACAGACTTTATCTGAATTTGACAAATGATTTTTCTTTTTTATATATTGTTTTTGCTATATTAGTGCTGACTCTAGGCTAAATTGGCAAGGTGCTCCACCCTGTGGCCCTTTCTCAACCTATTTTAGCACCCGATGGCTTTTTTAAAAACATTTTAATGCCAAGTGGCCTTTTCAAACATTTTAAATGTCCAGTGGCCTGTAGATACTTTTCTTCCTGACATGTAACCTTCTAACGATAGTTTTACAGCATCCTAGGAACAACAAATGCATATGGTCCACATATATATACACCTAAAATTAGTAATTTACTTTTGTGATGTACAAAGATCACACCATAAAGACTGCAAATAATGCCATTTTTGAAAATAGGTTGCCCTTTTTATTCAATTCCTCCCCCCCCCCTCCCCCAGCAGCTCTTTTATTCTAGAGTCAGCACTATATATATATATTTAATGTTCAGTGCTATTCTTATGAACCTAAAGATAATATTCAAGTGAACTGTGTTATTATTCACTAGTATGTACTCAGTTTGAGCAGTATTCTACTTTTATTATTCAAAGTGAAAATCCATTTTTTTTAGCCCCAAAATCTGCCAAATCCACACAACCTCTGTGGATATTTGATTCTCTACTACATATAATTTAATACTATACACAATGAAATACAAAAATATTTTGACCTTCTCTGCATTCTTATTCTGTATATTTTTTTAATTACAAATTGGATAGATGGGTTAAGCTTGGGTAATGAATTAATAAAATATCTCTGACAAAATATTTTATTTATTACCTCAATCTATTTTTTAAAAAAAAAGAAAGTAAACTAAATTTTTCTCTATGAAAAATAAAATTATACATATATAATATCTATTACTCATGCTGTCATATTTCGTTAAGAAAACTGAATTAGTATTTAAAAAAATAAATAAAACAAGTTGAAAATCAAAACAAATGACCTAAGATTATGCATTTAAAGATTTGTACAAAAAAAATGTGTAAAAAAAAAAAAAAAAAATCTAACTAGGGAATTACCAAGGTGATGTCCAAACTTTCTGAGTAACTCTCAGAACAAGAGACCGTGATATGACTTAAATCAGAATTTCTGCCTTAGTTTAAAAGAAACATCATTTATAATACGGATATTTTGAAAAACGAATACTAACTCAGCATCATCAGTGCATTAATTTATCAATATATTCCTCTTTTTTTTTTTTTTTTTTAACTGAATGTTTTATAATTTTGTTCACACAAAGTTGTTGTTGAAGGCAGGGGTGCAGAATATGTCCGAACGCCCGAATGAGGTTCGGGGGAAATTTAAACTGACTGGGGAAATTTTGAATATTTTTTTAAGAGAAAATAAAAATGTAAATAAAAAATAACAATTTGCTACTTTGAAGTACTTATACACTAATAGCGATATTTTTATGTTACACTGTATACTTATTCTCTTAAAGATTTATTACATAGAACAAATGACTTTGTATGGCAAAGTAGATTTTTGCATCATTGAGGGAAATTTATACTGTGTTTGGGGGAAATTTCCGAGGTTTGAACATTTTCTGCACGTTGAAGGGACATCTGAAATTCTGATTAGCAAACATAGATCTCTTGTATTATATTGACCTCCTTCTTCTCAAGAGAGTTGCTGAAAACATATCACTTATGGGTTGCAATAAAAGCACATTTCAAAAAATCATGTACCGAGATAAATGGGTTTAAATTTTTCATTGCTTATAGAAATACATAAAAACATGCCCTACACCGTATACGTTAAGTTATGAGATGTACTGGTATTGCTGCTGGAGAGAATATATTTTTTCACATTGAGACCTGTACTAAGTCCAAAAATCATTCTTTTTAAATTGCATCCCATAGCAATGCAGCTGATAGTTTTCTAAATGATTATCTGTAATCAAAAGCTTTTGTCTTTCACAATATATATGATATTACTATATCAAATTAATTATACTGTGACTAATAAAAGAAAAATTTAAAGATATCATGTAAAAAAATTACTAAAAAAATAATTGTTTAGCTTTTAAAATTTTCCAGAGAAACATTGTAGAAAATTTTCCACCCCATATTTCTTATATTTCTTTCCCCACTATTTCTTATAAACATTTGAGTCACTTCATAGTCCTTCCTTGATTATGCCCTTGATAGCAAGTATAATTAATAATTTAAGCTTAAAATGTTAAACCTACAAAAAATATTTAATTGAAACAGTTCCATAGTGAATCATTTAAATTAGTACACCCCTGCTCAAAAGTTTAGCAAGATTTGCAAACGATCAGTTTTTTTCATTTTAAAATCTTATATCTTGGTAAAATGTTTTTAAACATTCAGTATTTAAAGAACTGGGTCTTCCTTATGTTTTTCAGTGAAGATTGGTTTAAAACATTTAGGAGGGCGATAACAAATTGAGCAAAATCATTAATGTTTGTGTACACTGTATCATGAAGTGAATGAAATGATCTGTAACTTTAGGATATGTTAATATAGCCCTAGTACAATTTGTGGATGAATTTGTGTGATGATAGCATATTAAATAATGGAGATATAAGTATTTATTTTAAAACTTAAAAAAAAAAGCATACTTTTTATTTATAATATACAGAATTTTAAACAAAAATTATTCCCTCTTTCAGATAAATTGAACAAACATCTTTGAAACAGTATGCCACAATTAGAATACAAATACCTTAAATATCTCATAAAATATGAGCATTTTTGTGAAAAATGTTTTCACTGTGCATGTGCGAAAAATAGAAAAAATTTTATTACACAGGTTAAAAGCTAGATATATTGGGCAACTTTTGCCAAAAGTTCATTTGAATAGAGAAAAAATTAAGCAAATTGTCGGAAAAAGAGCGGACTAGATTTTAGGTATTTTCCAAGAGTTGAAATTTCATAAGGGGTTTTTCTCATGCCGTGTAATTAATTTGAAGGTCCAATTATTTCAACCACTTTCCAAAAGTTCTTTTTTGTGAAAAACCCCTTATGATCTCACAAATCTTAGTAAATAAACAAAAATGTGTTAGTTACAAGCTTGAATGAGAATGTGCTGTTTACATTATTAAAAAAGAAATCCATTATCCACTGTTGGAAAAGTTAAAAGCGAGGATATAGAGACCTCCGAGATGCTCTTTATGGGTAAAGGAAACTTTATCTTCCCACAAGCAACTACACGGAGGGCACTCTCACTCAGGCCTAGGACCCTATAGTCCATTTCCCCATCAGAGGCGCTTCAAGGCCACGGAATGCGGAGAGGGAGATCACGTGCTCAATTCCATCCAGCGAGGTGTCGTTGTTTCTTCAGTAACCTAGCAACGGACGGGGAAAGTGAAATCACAGTTCATCTGAACATGGCCTTGAGGCGACTGCATAAAGGAAACAGAGTATAGTGCAGTCAGTCGGCCTTAATATCCAAAACCCAACCCTCAAGCAACTGACTGTTCTATCCTGGATAAAACAAATATTATTCTACAATTACTCAAGCACAAAGTTTTCACTTGATGTGGACTTTTTAAAGTGTAATATTAGATAAAATAGAAGTTATTAGTACTCAATAAATTGTGTATACTTAAATGACTCTGTTGTTTTTCATTATATTTTTGAAAATTTTGCATGTATTTCAACTTTTAAAAAATATATAAGGAAGAGAAGGACATTTGTGTAGTTATTTTAATTGGTTTATTAAACTAATGATTTAATTAGTTACTGTCAAATTTATATTGTAAGCATATTAAAATATTTAAATTCGTTATTCTGAAAATTATAATTTTGCACTAATAGAAAATAATTTGTAAAAAAAATATTTATAAAATAATTTATTAAAAGTGTCCCATTCATCCCTACTCTCTTGTATATGTGTGCTAATAGGCAATTTATGTATGATTTTAAATAATTAAGAAATGTAGCATGTTTTTTTTTTATCTCTTTTTGCTTATTTAATGCTTTGTTTTGAAAATATATCCATACCCTCAAACTTATGTACTTATGTTTACATTTTTGAAAATTTAAAGTTGCTTAAACAGATTTTTTCATTTGAATTATCTTAATTTTCTTTCTTTCCTCTTTATTATTATTGAATGTTGCATTATAGTTTATTGCACGTTCAAAATCTTTGATTCATCTCATTTGATTATTGTATTAATTTTCTAAACATAAATTTGTAGGGTTTTTTTTTTCCTTCACATTGTTTTAATTAGTAGACTAATGCATTATTTTCTAAAACTTTCAGATACATGAAGATCCTATGCATAATTTCATTTCAGAGAAACGGAAGGCTGAAAAATTAGAGAGGTAATGTGTAATTAAATATCTCCAAACTTTATTCTTTAAATGTCTAAATGCTGTTGCTTAAATTTTGCACAATAAAATAGTCTTTAAAATAATTTTATTTTTCATTAATTTTAAAATTCTAGAATTTACGAAAAAAGCAATTTTCATCCAGGGGTGAAACTTTTCAGGGGCTACCCCTGAATTCAGGGTTTTTGAAATTTTTCCTGTCATTCAATTTCATGATAAATTATTTTGTTTTCATAGAAAATTCCCATTTTGAATATTTAATTTGCCTTATAATGTAGTAAGAACTCTCCAAATATCACTTATTATAGGTAGCCATAAAATATATTATTAATAAGTCTTCGTTATCTGTATGCAAGTAGCAGTTTTCAGTGTTTTTGCAAATTAGACAATTTCACCCCTTCATCCTAGTTAAGTAGATAATCACCTGACATGCAAAAAATGAAAAATCAGTTATCTGTGATCACTCATAAGACTGAATGGCAAAAATACCTCAAAATGAAATATTTAAATTATAAAAACTGAATTTTAAAATTTAGAAATTAGACTTTTACAGCATTTTGGTAAAGTCAGAAAGTTAGCCAGATACTCATTTTTTTTTTTTTTTTTAATGAAAGCAATATTTCACTATTGACAGTCATCTTGATTTTAGGCCAGTACCTGAAAAAATAAAATCTTTATTAAACAAATGGTTACATAACTATTAATTGCAAAAATACAAACAGACCGGAAAGGTATTTTTGTAATTAACTGTTATAAAATCTTGTTATCTGTAGTCCTTATGGAATGTTAGTTGTATTGTGATCTTTGCAGGTATGTATTTTGCTTGCTAAAAAACTCTTATTTCTTAGTAGAGATACCGCATATATGAAATTTTAACCATTAATTACAATAGCAAAAACTTAATCTTTTTTATATCTTAATGACATGTGATATCATGTTTAAGATTTAAATTTTTATTGTTGTGTAAAGTATGGCATTTAAAAAATAAATATGTTTGAAATTGTTTTTTTCTTCAAAAATTACTTTTTCCCTTTCAATAGAAAATCTCGCATTAAACAAATTCATATGTTATAATTTTCAGCATTTATTTTGGAACGTTTTCAAGTCAATGTTTAGCTAATGACTTAAAAGTTTAAAGAATATCTTTGTTTGAGTTTTATTTATTTATTTTTATTTTCTTATTTTGCTAGAGTTAAGCAATTGAAAGCTCTTTTAGAATCATCTGACAGCAGTAGTTCTAGCAGTAGTAGTAGTAGCAGCAGTTCATCAGAATCAACATCTGAAGACGAAAAAAGAAGAAAACGGAAAAAGAAAAAATCCCATAAGCACAAGAGAAAGAAAAAACACAAGAAATAATTATCTTTGTTATTTTTTTTCCTCATCATAGACTGTTGAAAAAGAACTTTATTTAAATTTTGTTTTCAAACATCTTATTTATAAATAAACGTTATTAATTACAATAAAATGTTTCAGTTCTTTAGAAAATATTTATTATTTACAAGCTGTTATAATATATTAAATACTTGTAATATTTGAATGTAATGATATAAGAATATGCTTAAATGTAAATATTTCAAATTTAAAGAGCGTTCTGCAGTAAAAGACTTATTTTCCTAGTTATATTTGATATAAGATACTTAAATTGAGAGGGACTATTGCTCATATCTGTTTGACAATCATTGTAAAAAAGAAACACCAAGTCTAAACTTCTCACTCAAAATTTATGACTGCTGTTATTTCTTGCTTGTTTTTAAAGTGATTTTAGTTAATTTATTATAATCTCTCATTTGACAGCGATTTTTAATGTGATATGAAAATTTATCATAGAAGCCTTAAAATGTGTTGTATCACAAAAAGTTATTTATATTTTACGGTCTTTTATTTTTAAAAAAAAAAAATCATTTTGATATGTTGTTTAAAAAGGTTTCAAAACAATTTTTTTTTTTTTTAAATGACCATTTTATTACATTATAATTTGATTTATATGGATTATTTACTCTCATAAAAAAATAAACTCCATCAGAATTATAAACAACTTTTACCCCTCCTCCCAAAAAAATAAATAAAGTACAAATTACTAAATAAATGTTTGTCACACATATCCCTAAATCCATTGTTGATTCCGTGAGATTACACTGCTGTGCATGAAAATTGGCCTCAACACCGTTTTTAAAAATTCTAATGTAAAATGAGCTCTTAAATCCAAATATGATGTGTGTTTTTCTCCATCACACACTGTTTTTTTTTTTTCTTTTTTTTTTTTGTATGCCCTCCTATTTTTATCACTGTTCGGTAATTTAATGGCTATGAAATTGATTTGGTGGGGGAAAATGATTATTTTAACTGTTAAATATCTTCCGAGAGGCCACAGAGGAGAAAAATTCTAAAACAAACATTTGTAGCAAGGGGGAAATTGAGAGGTTGGGGGTGAATTTGCCACTGAAATTATAAATAATTTTTATTACATATTATATTTTAAAGCTTTAAAATAATCTTTTCCCGATCTCCAGATCAAATTCATGACCATGAAATTACTGAACAGTGATAAAAATTGTGGGAGGAGGTAACATCCTAAGATAATGGAGGGTGATAGGGCAAAATGGGGGGTCATATATGAATTCAGGAGGTCATTTTATATAAGAATCAGTAGAAATGGTATCCGAACTTTTTTTTTTTTTTCCCAGAGCAGTGTTATCAGAATTTGAAAAGCATGGAGTAAAGAAAATAAGAACATGTGAATTTTTTTGCCATGTTATCATTTATTGGGGGTGCTATCTTCAATTACTGGTGTCACTTTTTTGCTGATCTGTTTTTGTTAGGTGCATTTTCTAATTTACAAGTATGCCTTGTGTTATGTGATATCTATTAATTGTGTAGTTATGTTACTGTAGGTTCCACTAGTGACAAATGGCCTGCTAGATTCACTAGGGTATCAAAAAGAAAGATTTTTTTGCAAGCAAAAAATATTCTTGTAAAAATCTCTCAACCATAATATTGATGAAGCTTTTAATTTTGATATTTTGCTGTGTCAAATAAATCAACTTAGTAATATCTGGATAAATTTCGCCATATTAAGTTTGAATTTAAAGTATTTACTGATTTTTGATAGAATGGAGTAGAAGGCTGATTTTTTACCAACTATGTGAAAAATACCAGAGCCGGGAATCGAACCCGGGCCTAACCACTAGCCGCGGATGCTCTAACCACTGAGCTACCCTGACTGATAACCAGTTCGCACTTCTCACAAGAAGTGCGGAGCTAGTTATCAGCCAGGGTAGTTCAGTGGGTTCAATTCCCGGCTCTGGTATTTTTCACATAGTTGGTAAAAAATCAGCCTTCTACTCCATTCTATCAAAAATGAATTTTCAAAGTTGATAAAAAATTTCTAAATATATTTACTGATTTGTTTCATAAAAGGTAAATCTATATTAAAAATAGCTGGAATTCAAAATTGGTAAGTAAAAATTGATAAATTAAAAATAGTTGGAAGTGAATTCCATTAATAAATGTCAGGCATTATCTTTGATGAGGGCTTCCAGGTTGTTAGCATCATTACTGCAGGGCTCTTTTTTTTTTTTTAAAAAAAAAAAAAAGGTAAGTACATACCTATTTAAGAAAAAAAAAACTCAAATATTGTATTAAGTTTCATTCTGTAACAGTTTTTTCTGATAAACATTTTCATTTGTGAATGACCTCTTATTATAAAGACCTTTCTAGAAAACAGCTTATTTCATCATCGATATCTCTATGAATTTTTGTGATATTTAACTGGATGTTTTTTTTTATAAGGTGCTCTATACATTTGGGAATCAAACTATGTCAAAGGTTTTTTTTTTTTTTTTTTCTCCTATAGTCCGTGCATGCACAGTAATAAATTATTTACTACAACTGTCTATATCTCTTTGAATATTAAATATATTTGTTTTAAACTATAGTGTAATGATTAAGGCATACGTTGTCATGTTTTCCGAAAGTTTCATGAAATTTGAAGAAAAACCTTTGGAGTTATAAAGTAAAAATTTGTGAAAACTTATTAATATTTTATTAAAAAATGCAATAACTCCTTAAATATTCAAGATATCCTCACAAAACTCTACACACGTATAAAATATATAACCATATCTAAAATTTACAAATCAATCAAAGTTTTTTCATATACAGGGTTATCACAAATACTTTTTATTTTATTGTATTTGTTGTTCGTCCCCTAAGGGCCTTTGTAACAAAATTTTTGCTGAAAAATATGAGGAAAGACATGTTTTCTTTATTCCTAAAATTCAAGAACACAACACGTTAAGTATTTTTCAAGATATTCAACAAAACGTGAAAAAGCAAATGTGTTCACATTATTTTGTCCAACACCTATATATATATTGTGAAAATTTTAAAAATCTTAAATGTACATTTGAATTTAATTGTAATAAAATGAGTAGATGTTAACTCTTATTTATTTTTTTAATTATACTAAATAATAAATACCTATTTAAAAAAAAGAGTAAATATTCATTTTTTTTTTTTTTTTTTTTTTTTTTTTTTTATTAGCGTAAAGATACAATAAAATTTGAAAGAAAAAATAATACAAATTGAGCTTGAATAATTTAAAAAAAAATCAGTCTTTTCAAAAAAAAAAAAAGAAAAAAATGTTGAGACTAGATCTTTGTTGTGTTTCAAAAAGCTCTTTAAAATATTAAAAGCCATAAGTCCAAACAATGGCACACATTAAAAAAACTTCATACAGATCAAATAACAACAATGTATTATATATATATATATACACAAATATACAACAACTATACAAAAGCAGTCCAAATATTCACGAACACTGAGTATACTGTGTAACTGTATTTCCAATTCTCTGTGTAACAGTTTTACAGCGCCCATTATCTGGAAAACAAGAAATAAAAATAAGTTCTCACTTTATTATTGTTACAATAAGAAAAGAAAAAGCTAGTTAAAAATGATATTAATACTAATTATTTAATCACATAATTTTCAACTACTTTCAGCAGTGGCACCAGAAATTCCCCGACGGGGTGGGGGGGCACTACATAAAGAGAATTTATTATATGAGTATTTATCAAAAACTGCAATACTGTTAATATTTGTACCATTCCATTTGTTAGTACTCCTCGTGGTTTTGGAGATCATCGTGTCACAGACAGACATTTTCTAAAAATATCGTGGTCAAAACATGTTCTGGACCTCTCAAAACGTGTATATTCATGGAAAACTGGAAGCTGAAAATTGTTACGAATCCAGTACTTTATTCTATTGAATATAGAATGGAAAAACTGGAATTGTTATGCTCTAACTTTGTAAAAGGAAAGAAAAATGCTGCTAAAGGTAGAAGTATTGAAAATTTTGAATTTGTTCCCCAGAGAGATTTTAGGAGTATGCCCGATTGGGGGGGGGGGGAGGTCACAGACTCCCTGACGGGGGGGCCTGTGCCCCCCTGGCTGGCACCACTCATCTACTTTCATAATTGAAAACATGCATGTTTTAAAAGTTAATTATATTTTTTTTTTCTGAAAGGACAAACATATGTTTATAAAATACATTAATTTGTAGTTAACTGTTACAACTATTTCTCACTTGTAACAAGTAAAATAATTTTATTAGTAATTTTTACAGAAAGGTACTTTTTGTGTATAATATGACAAATATTACATAGTCAAACAATATTTTGAACTAAAAATATCTGATGTGAATGCTGCATGACTTCCTTATACATCTATTGGAATATACATATTGTTACGAAAACATTAACAATGACTTTTTGTGTGTGTGTGTGTGTGTGGTAAGAGCATCCTAAATAAACAGGCAGGTTTCAGTCCTTGTGTGAATGTTGCTGAAAGATGCCAATAAAACTATTACTTGTTGAACCATTAAAGTCCAGAGATGCCAACTTCTAATGACAAAAAAGCAGGAGATTTTTTAACAGAAATCACGAGACTTTTTCCAACAAGAAAGTTTGAAAGAAAAATGAGTAAAATAATGTAAATTTAATTTTAAGTAAAGCTTTATAAGCTAGGAGCTTTTACAAAGCATCAGTATTAAAATTAAATGAATAATATGTTTCTTGCCGTAAAACAATTAAAAAAAAAAAAAACCCTCAGACATACAGTTATTTAAAATTTAAGTCAAAATAGACAGATTTGATCATTCTGCTCCTAATATAAAACAATAAGAATCTTAGTTGTCTTTGTAAAAGAAAAGGTAATAAACAAATGAAAATATCAGCTATATTCTAATGAAATTTGAATACTTTAAGTTTTCAATAGTTATAGTATTTAAAAAAAAAAATCTTGATAATAAGATTTTTCATTATGCAAAAATGAAAGTTAAAAATTTATTCTTAGCAAAAATTAGTTTCAAAGTATTGTATAGTAATTCACATTCAAACTGAACTTGATAAATTGCAGGGCAAGATAAACTTCAATTTTCTTTCAAAATTTTTTTACCCAATCCCACAAATTTTAAGCATAAATTATGCTAAGAGGGATAAATAAAAATTACATCAGAAAAGCAGGAGAAATGAGTGGAAAAGCAGGAGCATAGAAAAACAAGCAAAAAGCAGGAGACTCCTGCCAAAAGCAGGAGACTTGGCATGTCTGAAAGTCACAATAATGGCATTATATACACCCCAGAGCACAAATATTGCTTGTTCAGGAACAGTATTTAATGCTTATTTCATTATCTCTCATTAATAAATGTACAGCTCAGAATTCAATGAAATTAATTCAAGTGTATGTGTATATGGTTTCCTTTTATATTCTTTAGCGAAAATTAGCGGTAAAATGATACAAAAAAAAAGTAAACTGTATTTCAGGTTAAGAAAGGGCTTCCAGATTCTGGCAAATAAACTACTATTTTCTGCCAAATTTGATTGCCAAACTCACCATGTTCATTACCAATGTGCCTTTATAGAAGGAACACACTTATTTTTAACTCTAACAACAATTGTAATAAAGAAGTTTTAAACATTGTTGCAGGGGACATTGTTTTTGGTAAACAAGAGTAAATTTAATGGTTGCGAATTTTATGAATGTGGAAACTGAAATTTAAAAAAAATCTTAGAAAAAAAATTCTGTTAACAAATTTTCCTATGGACAGAGGTGAAGAATTTTTAGATATTCTTACCAGACAAGATTTATTTTTTTTAACCATCCTGCAATATATGATGAATAATGAAGATTTACAGCAAGATTTATGCAAATGTAACGTGAATTAACCATTTAGCAGAATTCTTTTAAAGGGACTCTCTACCTATCATCTCCGAAGGCCGAAGCCAATCTTATTTTATGGGAAATTTTGCCCCAAATTAATTCATTAACTAATACAATACATATTTTTAAATTCCATTTTCACTTTCCGAAAATTCACAATTATTAAACAATTTATTGCTTCCTAAAAATTGATTTTTTTTTTTAAGCTCAAAAATGAAAAATTTCTCATTGTGAAAATTCGATTTTACAACTTCAAAATAAAATATTAAAAAATAATTTTTAGAAAGCGATAAATTATGCAATAGTTGTGAAGTTTCTGAATAGGAAAATGGAATTTAAAAATATATATTACTTAATAAGTTATTAATGGGGCAAAATTCTCCATAGAATAATAACATTGGCTCTGGCTTCTGGGGACGATAAGTGGAGAGACCTCTTAAGTTACCAAAGCATCCTTTCTTAAAATATCGTATTCAGTATAGAGTAATAACTTAAAAATATAATAAAATTTAAAGCTATTCAAACACTATTCATGCTCTTAAGAAAAGTTTTTTTTTTTTTTTTTTTTTTACACATTCACGTTGCTGTTTTCAGTATTTTGGCTACTTTATTTCACTGAATATCAGCAATGAAACTGACTTAAAATTCACTCGCCATTTCCGAAAAATTATTTGCCAGTGGCATGTAAATCAAGCAAGTCCTCATCCCTGCCTTCAAATAACATGGGATTTGGCTGTTGAAGACAGGGAAAATATAAAAGCAGAGATTAATCCAGAACAAATTCAGTGCCACATTGAGGCACTTTCACAAAATCAACTTTCAGCAAAGAGGCACCTTTACAAAGTCAATTCTCTGCAATATAAAACACACTAAAATTTTTATAAGTTTCGCCACTCCAAAATTTTCTGAAATAAACTTTAAGGGTTGATGAATAAATTTCTAAATTAAATTATATTCCATTTTATTTTCTAAATGTATTTTAAAATTTAAAAAACTGCTTTGCACATTTCAACTAATTATTCTTAAGCATATTAATTTTCACAAACTTGATGCTTTCACAAATTATTTTATAAATTCACAAATGGGGTACCATTTTTAAAAAGTTGGATTAAACCCTAAAGAGAGAGATAAGCCTTAAACAACTGTTTGCTTCAGTATCAACCTTTTGCCGTATAAAGCAAGAAAATTTACATTCAAATACAACAGCTGTAGCAACTTTTGTTTAGAACAGAGATAATCTTTACATTGCAACATCTACACTTAAAATAAATTGATAAGCAAGCTTACTTGATGAGCTAAAAAATTGTGATCCTGAATTCATATCTGCTTTAAAATGATGTGAAGCAAAGTAACTGTCTTGGCTCCCAAATGAATCATAAAAATGACCAAATGGACTACCAAAGTCATCTTCATATTCTCCATTGAAATCCGAAAACAGGTCATCGAAGAAAGCATGTGTTTTCACCCTACCATGGTTATGGTGTCTCGGGTTACCTGTTTTGAAATTAAATGAATATTCATCAAATGTCTTGAAAAAGTCATTAAAATTGAAGCCAAACCCTTGACCTCCTTTGGCTGATTTACCAAACTGGTCGTATTCTCTTCTTTTATTTTCATCAGATAATACTTCATAAGCTATGAAATAGAAAGAGACTATATTTTACAATTTTATTGTTATAGTGATTAAAACATCAATACAAGACTTTATATATATATAAAATATTAAAGCGTTTTCAATGATTTATATATTACCTTAATTAAGGGAAGAATATATAACTGAAGAAATTTTTACATAAATCTTTAAACAACACTGAGCAATTTTATTATTTAATTCGCAGAATTATAGCGATGGTTATGGTTGGATTTAAGACCGACTGTCTACACTATGTACTCGGGCCTTGTGAGTTTTAAAGAAAACGAGAAAAAAACTGAGTAGCTAGGCTGACAGGTACAACCTAGATTTAAACCCAGTACCACCCCCATCTACCAACTTTGAGAAAAGAACCTTTTATTCACTAGAGGAGCTCAAAGAACTAATGAAAATATATCATTTAAATATTAAGATTAAGAGAAATCCTTCAAGGAAAATTATTTACAAACACAGACCTTGCAGCATTCCTAATACTTTACACTCATTATAATCTCACCAGTATTCTAAAAATTATACTTTTTTACACAACATTTACACATATTTTAGCATTAAAACATTTAAAAAAAAAAAAAAAAATTAGACATGGCAGTGGTGAGAATATAATAAAATAGGTGTAAAATTTTAGAAAAGTTGTGAGGCCTGCATACATTTTATTATCTTTTAATTTCCGCACACGTACATATAATTTTTGACACACCAAACATAAAACTACAATCAATACAATATTACAGAATTTATTCTACACGAAAAAAGGACAGGGTGCTATATACTGAAAAGGATATTTTAGCACTAAAGAAAAATTTGCTTTTCCAAAAAAGGATTTTTTTTTTTTTTTTTTTTTAATGTTGCAAATACTGTGTCAAAGATTTCCAAAAAACTAGTTTTCACAATGTTCAGTACAAGTCAATGCACACCTATTTATGGTTTTTTTTCCTGGCATATATAAAGAACTTTCTTCTACAATAATAAGCTTAGTGTGAAGAAATTGCTGGTAGAAACAACTCTTTATGACTTGCCAGAAAAAAAATTTTCATACTCCCCACTCCTATTACAGTTGCATGAAAAGGGCATGTAATAGTGCCATAACAAAACTGAAAATGCACTCTGAAAGATTTCCTTCTTGTTTCTCATAATGTATATGAATTTTTGGTGTCACAAAGAATCAGTTTTTGGTGCACAAAACTGAAAATAATCTATTTAAAAAAACTTTTAAAACCCAAATTCTTAATGTATCATATCACATAAATCTTTACAGTAAGTATATAAGAATTTGGGGAAAAAGGCTTCTTAAAAAAACTCTTCAAAAATTCTCAGGATACTGTGTAGTCAACGAAATATTTTCTTTTATCAATTGACATCTTTTCTACACATTATCTGCAAAAATTAACACTCTGGACCTTCGGGGGTATCGAACGCTCGACCACCGCATTACTAACATGGCGCTCTAACCACCAGTGACAAATGAAAAAGCTTATATTTACCTTAAAATGGAGGCACATTTTTTATTAGCTTGAGATTCACAAACATACCATAGTGAATGACAGTAAGTACATAAGAATTTGGGGACAACATGAATTGTCAAACTAAAAAAAATTCTAATTAATAGTACTAAATTAATCATAAAAACGATGCCCTAATTATAAGAAAGATTTCAAGCCATCAACAATCATCATTTCTTGCTTTCAAAAAAAAAAAAAAAGTGAGAGGTTTCTGATATTGCCATACTAGTTATACTATTTGTTGTACTCATTAAGCTAATGACTTTAAATTATAATTTAAATAATTATAACTGAGAATTAAAATTTAGCATATAAATTCTACTTCTTTGAAAATAAATTTTATTTAAACAAGATTATCTATAACTAAAGAGTTTGTACAACAAATGTCTAATTATAAACACTTTCAAAATCAAGTGGTATGCAAACTAAATAGTAGTAATTATAAAATATATTATTTTAGCTTATAACAAATACTAATCTTTAAAGGTTTATATGTACCAAATTATCTCAATGGATAATGAGAAAAAGAGTTAGAAAGAAGAAGAGTGCTACAATGAAAAATAAAAGGAAATTTTCTCTAACAGAGACTAAGAATACATATGAACAAACAAAGTTTAAACACAATGTAAATCCAAATACAATTCATGTTTTTTAATTTCAATTTAAGGAACAATGCTATTTGGTGGCATATACACAAGACCTAACAATAATCCTATATGAGAACCAAACCATTTAAATTTTTTTCTTCTTGTGCAAATCAAACAAGATGTAATAAATAAACAAAATATATATACATATATAAATAAGATATTTATAAATTTGTTTTGAATTTTTTTTATTAATATAGTCGAACCTTGTTAATGTGAATTTCAAGGGGAATAAAAAAATGTTCATGTTATCAGTTGTTCATGCTATCCAGTAACGCAGAAACTAATCTTCATTTAGACGGAGATTGTGGACACAGTTCCCGTTAACGAAGTTCGACTATATTTTTAATCTTATATACCAATCAAATCGTACAGCTTTTGTATAGGACTACCTTGGCAACTTTTAAAACCATTTTTGAGACATGGATTAAAATAAATATTTCATTTATTTAAATCAAATTGGAGTGTAAAGGTTGATATTTTTTATTTATTACCAATTATGCGAAAAATACCAGAGCCGGGAATCGAACACGGGCACCTCCGCTTATTGCACGGATGCTCTACCACTGAGCTACCCTGGCTGACAACCAGCTAGGCTTTTCTCGCATAATATTCGTTGACAAAGTCACCGAGTCTGCAAACGCAGACATATCAGGTGAGGCAATAACAATCGTAGCACAACTCCATAGACCACGAAATTTCAATTTAGAAGTTCTAAATTGAAATTTCGTGGTCTATGGAGTTGTGCTACAATTGTTATTGTCTCAGCTGATATGTCTGCGTTTGCAGACTTGGTGACTTTGCCAACGAATATTATGCGAGAAATGCCTAGCTGGTTGTCAGCCAGGGTAGCTCAGTGGTAGAGCATCCGTGCGTTAAGCGGAGGTGCCCGGTTTCGATTTCCGGCTCTGGTATTTTTCGCATAGTTGGTAATAAATAAAAAATATCAACCTTTACACTCCAATTTGATTTAAATAAATATTCACGGTTGATGAATACATGAATAAAAATTTCTAAATAAATATTACAGTTGAATAAACAGAGACCTTGGTGAGAAATACCCAAGTGGCCACAATGCAAAATTTAAAAAAGGGGATCCTACATCACAGCAGTTCCAATCAAATTATCAGAATAATTTAAATTGTTTATTTGAGAGGGGGGTCTAAATGTTTTGAAAAAAATTTATTATGCTAGCTATGAAAGAAACCTGCCAAACCTCCAAGTGTTGTTGGTCCTTAGACTAAAAGCATCATCCAATTAAAAAAAAAAATCTACAAAATCTTATGTTTTTTTAATTATTTTAGACTTGATACATATATATATATATATATATATATATATGGTATATATATGCGAAATATGTAAGAATTCAAAATATGCACATGAGTCATAGAATAAGTCATTTTTATGCCAATGAGATAATACAAATCATAAATAACAGATTTAACAAATGAAATATATATTGTTAATTACCTTCTGCTATTTGACGAAATTTTTCTTCAGCTTTGGGATCTTTATTTTTATCAGGATGATATTTCATTGCTAGTTTTCGAAAAGCCTTTTTAATTTGCCTGTCTGTGGCATCTTTACTTACTCCTAATATGTCATAATAATCTTGATCACAAAAAATACTATTGATTAATAACAAAATATACACACTGCTAACAACTAAATCCACTGGAATTTTCATTATTATACAGTAAATACCTGAAATATAGAAAAAAAAATTAAATTAAATTATAAGATATAAATAAAATGTAAAAAAGTACTCTAAATTAAAATTATATTATTTACTGATACCAGATTTTATTTATATTTATTAATATTATTTTATTAATATTTATTATTATATATTATTTGTATTTATTAATATATATTATTTTATTAATATTTATTAATTCAACAATTTTAAAAGTGCACCTTGTTTAGATCAAATTAACACGTACATGAATTTATTTTCCTATTACCTACCCAATTTAAAAAATAGTCAACTATTTGAATATTATGAAGGTAATATTTCAAAAAAGTCACAAATATTAATAAGAAATTATCCGAAATGAAAATTTAAGAAGGAATATCATTGGCTTAATTATTTATAGAACACATTAAATATACAATTAAATACTAATTTAACTTCGTTATTTATTTGGCAAATCAACTCAATATAAAAAAATTTCTAGAATCTAAGTATTCGAAAAAATGCACATGTGAATTTTTGAAACAGAAAAAATAATTCAGATTGCAATTTTTGCACAATCCTTATTTTTATTTTTACTTTAATTTAATGATGTACAACTTCGCATGTCCTGACCTTGATTAATAAATTATTTATTAGATATTCATTAAAAGTACAATAAAGCTACTTTAAACCAAACTTCTACTATACCTCTTGATTGATATTTGATTTTATATCATAGAAACGACAAATGCTTAAAATAACACAGGTTACCAGAGAGATTTAATTTCAAAAATGACGCAAGCATCACAAGAAAATATTCATGCAGACGAATCTCGAATCTACTATTAACTCGAAACTGTAAGCTTACGGAGACAAAAGTGATTGGTCAAATAAAATATTTTTGACTTCACTTCCCATCTATTTTGGCTGAGATCCAACCATAGATATTAGAGTTACATGTAGCCTGAAACGTTCACAACCCCACTAGAAAGATTAATTTAGAGACCATATATAAAGAGATATTGGACATTGATGGTAAGTTGGCCATGTTAGTGCCAAAAGAGAGCGATCCCCGTAGAATGCAATGCATACTTTTCGAGCCTTAAACTTTAAATTATCACATAAATGCATAAAATTTGCTTTGTATTTGTTCAGAAAGCAATGTAGAATGTAAATAAATAAGTTTTTTTCGTCATAGAGGAAAAGAATTCCAAGCAAAATGATTTTTTTTCTGCATCTTCCATAAATTAGAGTTACTTTTTTAACTCTCAGCCTGTTGCAACAGTCAAATTGTTAGAAACGAATGCTCGTTTTCCAGGTTTCCAAATGATAAAAAATAAATAAATGAATAAAATAAGAACCTCTAGGGAGACATGCCTAGATATATGTGTGTGTGTTGTGTGTCTATATATATTTAATATTTATTCAGTTTTCTTTTATCGAGTTTGAGCTTTGAGCTCTTTTAAACTATAAGCGTTATCCTTTTTTATATATCTGGCACCTCGGATAATATAATTTTATTTCTGAACAAGTACTGTATTAAATCGATTAATTTTTATTTCAATTGAAAATAATTCCCATTTTGTTAAGGGCCGCGGTAGCCCAGTCGGTAGAGCGCCGGTCTCGTAATTGGAAGATTGCGGGTTCAGTACTCGAGTCTGCCAAAGACCGTCGTGTACACTAATGGTAGCTGGTGCACGTAAAATCTGTCGTGGCCGCAATGTCCTCCATGTTCCCATCAAAAATTATACCTCTGGGGGTCACCGAAGCGGAAGAGCCATCCCTTCCGTGGAGGATCAAAATTGTGATGGCATGTCTCCGGACCACCTCTAGGGGTGTGTCCCAGACCGTCGCCAATTACCCATCTGCGCAGCACTAGTGCGACGTAAAACCCAACCAACCATCCATCCATCCCATTTTGTTAAACTGTATGAAATTACTGAGTTAGATACATTTTAAAACCTAAATTGCATTGTTAAAAATTTATTTCTTTACGTGAAATTTTATTAATAATTATATATATAGCAGTTAATTTTAACGTATTGTTTCTTTAGAAGATGATTTGTTACTGTCACTTCATATTAAGATAGTTCACTCAATAAATATTCCAAAATAGTTTATGCAGTCGTTTTATTGAAGACACTTAGGTATTCTACATGTTATTAACAGTCAATCAGTCTGAGCACGCTGACATGCACATCCGTAGGCGAGTCGGGCCGAAACCGTCCCGTTAACAGCGGAACCGCCACCAATTCCCCTCCTGGGGCCGTTAAATTAACTTTTATTGACGTGAATTAATTAAGCAAAAGCTTCCATGAAAAAGGCGCCGATTTTCGTGTGCTCCCGCTTAAATATGGGTATTTTTGGGGCGAAGCCAAACTCCTAATATGAATTCTTATTGGATAATTAAGTAAGCTAAAATCTCGCCTACATTTTATCATTTGTTGACCCGGACATCTAGGATTTAGTATTTCGCAATGCTTCGCCGCTTATTTCAACTATTGCATAATTTTGATTACGAAACTTATTCTCAAATCCGATTCCCGCGCTACGACGTGTTTTGTTGAAAAACTAACTTTACTGGGGCTCTAAAATAGAATTCTCACAAGGTTGTTCTTAAAATTAAGATTTATTCTGAGTTAATACTATTAAGATATCACTTAATATTAATTTATAATAATAATTTTAGAATCTGAATTCTTTTAATCCTTTCATATATATATATATATATGTACGTATATGTATGCATAACGCTTTATCTCATGTTAAGTTGTGAACACAATAACTGGAGTAATTTTTATTTAAATTTTACCAGCTCGGTATATGTTGTCAGGACAGCAAAAAGGGGGTGGAAATTTTCATTTGCCTATAATTTCTTTAACATTGAAAATAGGAAAAAACTTCAAATCAGACGAATTACCGCCTTACCCTAAAGAACAATTTTTGTATCTAAACTTTTTCGATTGCTTCAATTGCTTAAAAGTTACAAGTTAAAAAGTGATTTTTCGTCAATTGTGATGAAACCGACATTTTTTATAGTTTTAATTGCTTAAATTTGCTGATGCTTCCGTCACGTGGAAACGATAATAAAAATAGTCACTGAAAATATAAAAACCATGTTAACTGCTTTAATTAACTATTTAAAAATATATAATTAAAATAATACGTTAGTCTTAATACAAATATCGTTTGTGGTGAATAGTTTAGAATGCCGGTTTAGGCAGTAATTTAAAATTTACAATTGAAATTGAGAGTAATACGTTACAGCCTACTTTGACTTTTTATCTTGTTGAAACAAGTTATTAGTCTGTGAAGAGATATGAGGTTTTTGCGCGGGAAGATAATATAATGACGCCAAAGCTGCCATTCTCCATCGCCAAGCTCACCAAATTTTGTCGTCAAATAACGAATTTTGTCTCCAAGTAAAAAATTTCGTCGTCAACTATCAAATTTTGCCGCCAAATCACAAATTTCATTGCTAAGTTACAAGTTTTGTCACTAAAATCTCGCCAAATCATACAATTTACTAAATTCATAACAATTAACATTGAAATTTAGTGGTGCCCAAATGGTTCAATGTTAACTAATGTTAATGTTCCAGCTTATGTGAACCAAAACAGTTTCACTTATCAATTTTTACTCATCTGACAATAAGAATAACATAAACACAATACAAAACTTTCAATAATTCAATAAAAATTACAATGAAAATAACTATCCAAAAACCGCTACAACTTAACTGTATTTGACTTGACCATAGAAACGCCAGGCTCACCAGTGCTTGACCACAGTAAGATCACAAGTGCATTTTCACGTTTCTATTATTTTTTCTTTAAATTTAAAAGACAGCTAGTGAACAACAGTTATATGGGTTTTAAATAAAATTTATAATTTTGATTCAATTTGGGTGGTGAGGGCCTCCTCCCGGATTTACCATTGCTAGGATTGTATATCTTTATGACTTCTATTTGTTGAATGATTATGAGCTTGAATTTTAAAAAATTGAAACATTTACTGACCAATAAATCTAGCCTAAAGTTTTAAGAAGAATGAATCCCTTTGTAGTTGAAAATTAAATTTCTTGAAAACAGAATAGCCACGTAAATAATGCAATGTATGGGAACAAAGCTATTGGCTATTTATGTGTTAATGCATATGTAATATTTCTTTACTTGTGCAAGATTAACGTAAAGGAATATACCTTTGCCTTTAAACTTGCCGAAAAGGGATTTTTTTTTTTTTAATGGAAATTGGCCTTGGAGGCCTAATTTGACAAAAAATAGTTTAGAACTGTTAAAACCTGGAATTCCTATTTCAATTTGAAACAGAGTTAAGTAGCTATTTTCGGTATAATATACCGATTTTTCGCGGCTAACCTTTGCCAAAGGGTATAAAAGAAACAATCTATTGAGAAATTGTGCGGCAATCTGATGATTATTTTTTCTGAACAAGCAATATTCGTGTTCTGCGGTGCAATTTTCGTGATATGAGTAACATGGGTTGCTTTGAGAAAATCCGTCAAATGAAGTGACGTTACAGACATACACTCACGACGATACACACATAGACAGACAAAATTTTCTAAAGTCATATTTGGCTTCCATGGTGTGTGAAACGTGAAAATATCGCAAAGTTTTTTGATTCTGACAAATTTACAGACAAAAGTCTGATTTTATTAATATAGATAATAATAAATTTAAACCCTATTTATAATTACCTTATGTATGTAATTATTTTTTAAATTTATAATTTGTTACAAATATCTTGTTTATGAGTTGTCCGAGAGAAGAAAATCTCAAATGGCTTAATCCTCCCATAGACAATCTTTTCGTAACACCGTATTTATAGAGCCTGGTTCCTTATTTATGAATCACTTTCCGCATGAAAAAAAGTCAATGTTTTCATACCTATAAGCATCATTTAATAGGTGTACAAGGAAGTCATGTGGTGTTTACATAAGATATATATATATATTACTGTAGTTACATTGATTACCTTTTTAGAGGAAATAAATAAAAGAATAAGAGCAGTTCAATAAGGTTTCAATTGTGACAACCAAATGAAACTGCAATTATAAATGAAAAATTAAAATAATTACAAAATGAAATCTTTCTCCTATATATTTTTGTAGTTTTGCCCATAATAGGTCTCTCTCTCCTTATAAATATGAGAAAACGTTTCATAATTTATGAATGATGCATGATTTTACTGCATGTGCGTGCGTAAAATTAAAATCTCTCTCCTACAGATTTTCGTCCACAGTGGCTATTTGTTTTTTTTATAACTGTGGAAATGTGTTAGATAATTTATGAGTAATGCTGTATCATTTGTACTTTAACACCGATTTTACTTATACAGTCGAACCTCGAACGTGAATCTCAAGGGGGATAAAAAATTTATTCATGTTATCAGTAGCTCATGTTATCAGTAACTAATCTTCATATACACTGTAAAAAAATAACTATTACCAGCTGCAAGAAACTCTCTGTGATTGGAGAAAATAATTATTTTATCCAATCACAGAGAGTTTCTTGCAGCTGGTAATAGTTATTTTTTTACAGTGTAACTAATTTTTGATGGGAATTGTAGAAACAGTTCATGTTAAAAGTAATTCACGTTAACAGTGTTTCACGTTAACGAGGTTCGACTGTACTCTTATGCAGTACCTCGATGACTGAATTCACTTGGTCTGATTGGAAAAAAAAAAAACATTCGTAATGCAGATACAGTAATTTTTTTTCAGATAATTATATTTCTTGTTTGTTTCATCACAGCGGAGTGCAAGTTACCACTAAAAGCTAATTGTCCTGGAGATAAGAAAAATTGAAATCGAATTATCATATCAAATATCTAACTATAATTTCTTATTAAGTCGTTTAACCAGTTTCCTAGAAGATCAGATTTCTTCTGTTTTGTAATACTGCTCCAGGCAAAGACCAGCAATGGCTTAATTTCCCTGAAGAAGATCAGTGATTTTTCATCTTAAAAAAAAAAAAAAACTCTAATTTTTTTTTAATTGTTCAGCCATTCCTAAGAAAGTGGTATACGTGAACAAAAATTATACTGAAGATGCGGGTATTTTAGATTAAAATGTCGTCTCAAAAACACACTAAATATTTATTATCGATATAAATCATTCGAGCACAAAAGAAAAAAAAAAAAAAAAATCTGCCATTGAGATTTTCCGATGAATACTAAATTTTCTAAAGCGAATATAAGATTTTTGTGTTAATTCAATTGTAATCCCAAAAATAACCTAAATCTAAATTTTTATCAAAATCATTTAAATAGTTTCTAAGAAAGTTTCAAAGAGTTTCCAGTTTCTAAGTCTCTCTGCCTTCTGCCATACTTTTTTCGTGAAAAATGAAATGAGGGTTAACAGTGAACGCTAATTTTCATGAAGGTGAGAATAAATCAGATAT
This sequence comes from Salticus scenicus, assembly GCA_963930645.1. Lineage (NCBI taxonomy): Eukaryota > Metazoa > Arthropoda > Arachnida > Araneae > Salticidae > Salticus > Salticus scenicus. Next base: position 35,910,615 of record OZ005648.1, on the reverse strand, counting down.
GGGTTTCTCATCTCAAACACCCTTAATGCTAAGGTTTTATCAAAATCGTTCGAGCCATTGCCCAAAGAACCGAGTTTCTGCTGTAGTTATGTAACAAGGGAGTGAAGGTTACTGCAAATGCCAACATTTTTTGAAGATGAGGAAAATTAACTTTCAACTGTCATTACCCCCCCCCCCCCACACACACACACACCCCGAAACTTTAAATATTTAGCAAAATTGGTTGACCAGTTTCCAAGAAAACCAAATACCAGTCATATTTTGCCATGGTGGAGTGAGGATTAACACAGCAGTGAAAGCAGCCTTATTTATGAGTTTTTATCAAAATCATTTGAACCGTTCTCGAGAAAAAAAAAAGAGTAAACCCGATTTCTGCCACATTTTTCAATGGTTATTGGTTAGAATAAAGGCTAACAATAACAATGAATGATAATTTTACTGACTTATGAGTCTGAATTAGATGAGCTTGTCATCTCATAAAATCCGTAATCCTAAGTTTTTACCAAAATTTTTAAATTCATTTATAAGAAAATCAGGTTTCTGTCATACTTTGCAAAAGGTAGAGTGAAGGTTAACAGTGCACACAAATTTTCCTAAAGATGGGGATGAGTTCGAAATGTTTCTCCTATGAAAAAAACCTCCAATCCTAAGATTTTAATGAAATCGTCAGATCAATTTCCTAGCAAACCTAAATTTGGCCATATTTTTCATGTGGGGGCTGACAGGTTAGCAGGGAATGCAAATTTTCTTGAAGATGATAATTCTAATGGATGTTTCACCCTTTAGGCCATAGGCCCTTAACACCAAAATCATTATATCTATTTTCGAGTAAACACAATTTCTGCAATATTTTGCAACAGAAAGATAAAAGTGATTTTTCTATTATGAGAATGAATCTAATCGATTTTTTAATTCAAAACACCTTAGCCCTAAACTTTCATTAAAATCGCTATATTTTTTCCTAAGTAAACCCAATTTCTCCCAGATTTTGCAACTGGAGGTAAAGAGTTAACAGCGAAAGTAATATTTTCTTGAAAAAGAGGATAAGTCTAATTAAATTTTTATTCTAAAGAACTACAAATGTTCATCAAAAACATTATAATCCTTTTGATGTAAGCCCAATTTCTGCCATATTTTGTTACCAACAGATAAAGGGTTAACAGAAAACCCTAATTTTCATGAAGATGAGGATAAGTCTAAAGGATAATTTACTCCAAAAATACTTAACCCCAAACATTCATAAAAATTTTTATATTCATTTTCGAGAAAACCGAATTTTCGTCAAATTTTGTGAACAGCAGTTAAAGGTTTAACAGCAGTAGTGTATCCAGGATTTTATTTCGGGGAGTGCTGAGTTAAGTTCGATGATGCTTCTTAGTGTACAGTAATCATGCATATTACTCTTAATCTTTATTTTTTTAAACTTTCTACAAAATTTCGGGAGCCTCCTCTGGATAAAAGTGAAATTTCCTGAATATAAGTTTAAGTCTGATTTATACCCCCAAATAACCTTTAACCCAAAACTTTCATCAAAGCCGTTATATACTTTTTCTAGTAAACCCAACTTGTATCATATTTTTCATTCGGCAGATAAAAGGTTAACAACGAACGCGAATTTTTCTGAAGATGAGGATATATATCCTGTCTAATCGATTAGGTACTCTAAAAATCATTACATCCATTTACAGGTAAACCCAATTTCTACCATAATGCCACTGGCTGATGAAGGGTTAATATAGAGCGATAATTTTTCTAAGATAAAAATAAGTCTAATCGATATTGCACCTGCAAAAACATTTAATTCGAAACTTTCATCAAAATCGTCATATCCATATTTCCGAAACCTAATTTATGCCATAATTTGATACTGGCTGATAAAGGATTAACAGCAAGCAGGAATTTTTTTCTGAAGATAAGTCCAATAGATTTAGCACCTCAAAAAACCCTTAACCCCAAACTTTCATCAAAACAGTTTTATCCATTTCTGATTAAATCCAGTTTCTGCCATATGGCACAACCAGTCGATAAAAGGTTAACATTGAACACAAATTTTTATAAGAATCAGGATAAGTCTATGATTTAGTACCCCCAAAAATACTTAACCCCAAACTTTCATCGAAATCATTATATCCATTTCTGCCATATATTGTAACTGGCTGATAGAGGGTTAAAAGTGAATGCAAATTTTCATGAAGATGACGATAAGACCAAACAATTTAGCACCCCCAAAAAACACTTAACTCTAAATTTTCATAAATATTGCTATATCCATTTCTGAGTAAACCTGATTTATGCCATATATTGCAACATTTTCTGAGAATGAGGTTAAGTCTACGATTTAGCACAAATACTTAAGGGTCCGCTTCACTCACCGTCACCGGAAGCCGAAGCTAATGTTATTCTATGGGAAATTTTTCTTTACAAATAACTTACTTACTAATACATAATTTTAAATTCTGTTTTCACATTCAGAAAATTCCCAGCTGTTAAATTGACGGACCTTTTTTAAAAAATTATTTTTTTATATTTTATTTTGAAGCTGCAAAATACGAATTTTCAATATGTGAAATTTTTTCATTTTGCAATTTCAAAATAAAATATTAAAAAAAAAAAAATACGTTTTTAAAAAAGGTCCGTCAATTTAACAGTTGGGAATTTTCTGAATGTGAAAACAGAATTAAAAAATATATATTAGTTAATAAGTTATTTGTAAAGAAAATTTCCCCATAGAATAACATTGGCTCGGGATTCCGGCGACGGTAAGTGAAGAGGGCCGTTAACACCAAACTTTCATTAAAATCATTATATCCATTTCTGAGTAAACCCAATTTCTGTCATATGTTGCAACTGGCCAATAAAGGGTTAAGAGCGAACACAAATTTTTCTGAAGATGAGGATAAGCCTAATTGTTTTTTCACCTCAAAAATCAGCTAACCACAACCTTTCACTAAAATCCATAGAGCCGTTTCTGAGTTTTCCCAGACAAATATATATATTGGGTTGTTCGGAAAGTCATTTCGTTTTTCTCAGCAGAGGACTTAATTGTATTTTTTTCACACCTTCTTCACATTTAAGTTGCATTGTCATTACATATTGTGACAGCTGATATAGCAAGGCTTGCTTGTGAAAAAAGTCGTTTTATTCTGCTCAATAGTTTTTGATTGGTGCCCTATCAAATAAAAAAAATCAGAAGCGACATTTTCGGCATATTTTGTTTTTGCTATCAAAAATGCGAAAATACTATTCAAACAAGGAAAAAAAGTATACGATGTGTGCACAGAAAATTTATTTAAAAAACGCTATTGTCAAAACTGGTTTACCAAATATTGATCTGGCAATTTTGAGTTGAAGATGGATAACGTTCTAGAAAACTAGTTTGTGCTAATGAAGACAAAATAAAGTATTGATTTATGAAAAACTGCCAAATAACAACTCGTGAGATCGCTAAGAAACCGATCAAAGTGGAGAATATATAATTCATTAAAATATTTATACAATATAAGAAAATCGTCTTTCATTTTCGAAGGAAAAAACGAAATTACTTTCCGAACAACCCAATATATATATACATAAGTTATGTGATTAATTTGTTTAATACGAGGGTTGCTATTTATATTTCTGGCCTTGGCAACAGTAAGTGTTGCTAGGCGACCGCAGACGATTTTAATCGAAAGTTTGATATTTTTAAACGTAAATTCAGCAGACGATTTACCATTATAGCTTTATTTGTGTTGTTGACAGTAAATTGAAAAGTTCTTCTCTTTCAAAAAATGGAATTGAATCGTGAAAATTTTCGTGCGATTATTTTTCATAACTTTCGACGTGGATTGTCAAGACAAGAGTGTTTCGATGAACTTAATTCTTTATACAGCGATAAAGCGCCATCCTACAGCACTGTAAAAAATTGGTATAACGAATTTAATCGTGGTCGATGTTCGATCCAGGACGAATCCCGTGCAGGTCGTCCAAAATCCGTTGTTGTGCCAGAAAAGATCGATGCTGTGCGTGAACTGATAAAGCAAGATCGTCATGTGACATACCGTGAGATTGAGGTGTCTTTGGACATTAGTATGACTAGCATCATTAAAATATTGCATGAACATTTGAGCGTAAAAAAAATTTGTTCGCGTTGGATCCCGCATAATCTGACAAACGCTCAAAAAAAGGCTCGTGTCGATTGGTGCAAGGAAATGTTGGAAAAATACGTTCAAGGTACATCAAAGGCTGTGTATAACATCTACACAGGTGACGAATCATGGATCTATGCATATGAGCCGGAAACAAAACAGCAATCAACTGTATGGGTCTTCCAAGGCGAGGCAAAACCAACAAAAGTTGTTCGAGGATGAAGCACATCGAAACAAATGATTGCCTGTTTCTTCGGCATTAACGGTCATGTGGCAACAGTGGCGTTAGAGCAACGCAGGACGGTCAATTCTGAATGGTACACGACCATTTGTTTGCCAGAAGTCATCGGAGAAATTCGAAAAAAGCAGAAGAACAGGCGAATCATTCTTCATCATGACAATGCGAGCTCTCACACATCGACTCAAACAAATGCATTTCTGACTGAGCGAAAGATCGAACTGATGGGTCATCCGCCGTACAGCCCTGATTTGGCACCCAATGACTTCTTCTTATTCCCACACATCAAAAATAAATTACGTGGACAACGATTTTCGACCCCCGAAGAAGCGGTTGATGCATTCAAAACGCATGTTTTGGAGTTACCTCAATCGGACTGGAAAAAGTGCTTTGAAAATTGGTTCAAACGCATGCAAAAGTGTATTGATCATCATGGAGAATATTTTGAAAAACAATAAAACCAATTTCGATCCTACATATTTGTTTTTTCATTATTAGGCCAGAAATATAAATAGCAACCCTCGTATAAGAAAAAGATAATTAAATTAAAGTCTTAATTGTTTACTTTCTATAACCCTATTCCATAATCTCAGAAGTGCTTCATCCTGCTTTATTATTCCACCTTGTGGGTGATGACACTTTATTACAGATTGCAAGCAAAAGCCTTTGGTGGCTTAAAAGAAAATTTAGATTATGATAATATGCGTCAAAATCAGAATAGCATAATGCATATATGAAAACTTATAGAAAATTATAACAAATGGAAAAAAATTAAAATAAGACAAGATCAAATAAATTAATGGAAGCTTGCAGAATTCCTAACATCATCTGAGGCATTAAATGAATTGTGTAAACAAATCTTGTGGTAAGCAAATTTTGTAAAGTTAATAGTATAATACTGACAGGAGACTTGGCGTTAGATAAATAAACACAGGAATAATAAACAACATTTTGAATGCCAATGGAAATAATAAACTAGCAAGCAGCTGTTTCAGTAGTACTAGCTGGACCCCGTCGACTTCGACGGTCACTTTATTGACCGTAATGTTTCAAAAATCGTTTATTAATTATATCATTAAATTATTTATTAAATCATTATTTAAATGTATTTCAAGTTAAAACATCTAATTTAATTTACAACATTTCACTTAAAAAAAAGAAATTCGGAAAAATGGTTATAAATTAAAATACTATGTATGACATCACTTTCTACAAAGTACTGTCAATGTGACGTCAAACTGACTCCAAATAAAACAGTTGCTATCTTTTATTTTCTGTTTCTTTTAATACTAAGGCTACATGTTAGCTGACCAACCCGGCGTTGCCTGTACCCATGATAATAACCTTAATTGAACCTTAAATTTGTATGATTTTATATCTTTAACTCGATTTTGTTTGAATTTCTATTTTTAAATAAAGGCAACGCGAAAAAATAATCAGCTGTAACAAAAAAATTACCTCGAACCGAACGAAACTCAGTCTTGTGACACCGGTGTCTGTGGCAGCACATACGTGAGCCGCTAATAACGTAAAAAAAAATTCCCAAAAATTAACCTGCAACCGAAAGAACCCACCCGGTGTTGCCCGGGCCCATGATAATAACCTTAAATGCACCTTAAATTTGTATGGTTTTATATCTTTAACTCGATTTTGTTTGAATTTCTATTTTTAAATGAAAAGATCACAAAAAAAAAAAAAAAAGAAAATAATAATAATAATAATAATAATCATTATCTGTAACAAATAAAAATTACTTCAAACAGAACGGAACTCGGGTTCGTATCCCAGTGCCTGTGGCACGTATATGCAGACAGCTATTAACATGAAAAAATTCTCAAAAATTAACCTTGAACCGAACGAACCTCTGACTCGTGTTACCGCTGCCTGTGGCTGCGGCACCGTATAGCAGGCATGCTACTTACGCACTGCAAAATCCACTTTCCTCCAACAGGGAGCACAGTATGTTCTATACGAAAATCACCAATCACCTTGAATTTCCAAGACCTTTCAAATAAGGTGTCACATGGTGGTGTCAACTGTAAAATCCTTTAGTTGCACTTTCCACCGCCAGGGGGCGCAGTTTGTTCTGTACGAACATCACCAACGGTGAGGAAATACCAAGATCACTTAGTTCCATTTCACTTAGTTCCAAAATCACTTAGTTCCATTTTTTACCACCAGGGGTCGCATTATACTGCATACAAACATCCCCAATCGACATGAAATTTCAAGACCTTTAAAATGAGGTGCTACATGTGTGGGTCTAGAACGGATTTCCCTCTCAAACTAATTTCCCCCCTTTCCCCTCTCCTCCAAATCTACTTTCCCCCTTTTTCCCCCTTTAAAATCGAAAATTCCAAATTCGCAGATATTGATTTTTTAGTATTCGACTCTAGTCCCCATATGTAGAATTTCTTCACCGTGAAGCAATTTGAAGCTTAGTTAAGCTCGTAAACGTGTTTTTAACACGAAACGGGTGGGAAATGGTTTCCCACCCGTTTCCCCCGGGGGGAAACTGATTAAAGTTGATTCTGCACGCATAACTTTCCTCAAACTCAACGAATTTAAGCAGTTAATAGCTCAAAAGAAAGAGCTTGATCCACTGAGTGTTCTTAGACTTGTGTCAACAGCCTACATTAATTAGAAATCTAGTTATAGAGGTTTGAGTGAAGGAAAATCTTGAAAAAATTGAATGTAAAGTTGATTCTGCACGCATAACTTTCCTCAGACTCAACGAATTTAAGCAGTTAATAGCTCAAAAGAAAGAGCTTGATTCACTGAGTGTTCTGAGAGTGAAACGATCAAGATCCATTCAATAGAAGAGGAGCTATGAGAATTCGAATTGTTTGAGTGAATGTGTCCCATAGGAAATGTACAGGGAAGAATCGCGTTTGAGTATAACTTGAGTAAGGTGGGAGTTGAGTAAATTTCAATGATTGATGACATATCTGTGTCTAAATACCTTTCATTTAAAAAAAAAATGAAGGAAATCGCCCGGATAGAACGGCCAGACGGACTGCCTTTAGTTTTCATAAATTCTTTTAATATATAAGATTACCGAAACAACTAATTTATTATTTCCTTAGGCATTTAAAATGCTGTTTATTTCATGTGTTTATTTAATATCATAATGCTAATGAATTCTTAACTTTTAATGCTCAAACCACAAAAATAAGTATGTGAAAATATGAAAATAAATTTTTTAAAAATGATACGAATTTCTTACCGGCTAAATGCTTAGAAAATGTGATATATATATAAAGAAATAAAGATTTTTTTTTCCTCTAAATTATATTTTAAAGAGGGTGATTAACATTAGAATTTTTCTGAATTTCCTGAATTTTAAATGATTATTTTTCACCATTTTACCTGACTTACGCTGTCATTTTCCAAAAAAAAAATTCACAAAATTAGTGAATAATTCAACAATTTACAATAACAAACTTTGAAATATGGCTTATTACCACAAAAATTGTTAAAATTCCCTGCTTTTGCATGAAATTCTCTGACTATTCCATGACTTTTCCATACTCAATTAAATTCTCTGACTTTTCCACGATTCCCTGACTTCTCCGACTAGTGGCCTCTAATTCCAAAATTTTTATAAGATGACAATTACTGGCCCATCTAACATATATATCACTATGACTGATGATTTAATATGATGTACATAAATGCTGTTTTATGCGACAATACAATGATGAAAAAGTAACAAAAATCAAAATTAAGAACACATGATTATTATGTATAGGGTAGGGTAGGTGTTCCAGTGATTGGCATGCTTCAGTAATTGACATCTATCCCGAAACAATAAATAAGAAAATCATGTATTTTACATATAAGAATTTTAACATTTTATGTCAAACACTGGAGCATAAGGTGCTAATAACTGGTAAAATGAATAACTAGCAGTGTCAAACACTGGAACATAGGGGGCAATGACTGATAAAATGAAAACGGACAGTGTCAATTACTGGAACATTGAGTGGGTGTCAAAAAAAAAAAAAAATAGTAATAATTCATAAAAAAAAAAAAAAAAAAAAGAATTGTTATCAAATGTATATATTTTAACATATATGTGGTTCTGAATGTCTTTCATACCCTGTGTACTAACTTAAAATTTCTAAAAATATTTTCTGAAAAATATTAAAAACATCAGAGATTGCTGTAAAAGTGTCAATCACTAGTGCACTT